>JABFDZ020000047.1:2857188-2867537 GCA_019775955.2 Pollimyrus isidori | reverse complement strand
ACATCATAGAGCCCGATGGCGATCGGCCGGAGACATCATAGAGCCCGATGGCGATCGGCCGGAGATATTATAGAGCCTGAGTTTTTCACCGTGCTCTGCTCATGCCAAAACGGCATAGGTGCTGTTTTTTTCCCCGTGTCTTTCCTCACTCTCGGGCCAGCAAGGCATTCTTTCGCTCTGACAGGAAAGGAAAAGCATGTTCGGCTGTGTACGAGGTTGGCAGGAAGTGCAAATTCTCTGGAAGGGCTAGGAATGCAGGGCAGTTGGGTAATCAGCACTTAATGAGTGAAAAACTCTAAAGGTTCTGAGAATTAGATAGTCAGTGTGACATCAGAAGAATATGTTTGAAAGAGAGGTATTTGGCGTGATTAAGGACATTTGGACGTTAGTGTTTTGGGCAGGTTAGGGAAATTTGGTTGAGAAATGGTAGACAATTTACATGAGGGAGGCTGATGGAATTTCCTTGTTATCCGTTGGTTCATGTGTGAGACGGCAGGTCCAGACTTACTCACATAGACTGGCGTGTGAACCAAGCGGAGCTGGAATGTGTGAACGAGTATGACAGTGAACATCAAACCATCAAGCAGACTAATCAATACTCCTGGAGAATACTAGGTTTCAAAAAAAAGTTTTTGATTTTTATAATTATGAATACTACTTATATTGTAATATTATATCTTGGAAAGGGGTAAATCATTAACTTTTAATTAGTAAATAAAATAAACATCCCATACAGAGCCGTGTGTGTGTGTGTGTGTGTGAGTGAATGAGTGAGTGTTCATTTCAGCCCTCCAGCCCCCCACCCCCTTCACATTCCAGACAGTCTTGTGTAAATCAGGCCCTGCAGCCTTTGTTCAAATTCCCGGACTTAAGAGCAGGAAAGCAGGAGGGCCGTATCCACTGAGGGAGGAGAGCCTCGGGGATGTGCCCCCCCTCCACTCTCACACTCACACACAGCAACCCCCTTATGCAAGAGTGTTTCTTAGCTCTGATGCTATGCTGAATTTCCAGTGCTTTTTAGACTGGCTTAGAACTTGGGTATTGGGGGGGGGGGGGGGGCGTGACTGGTTCAGTTATTCAGGGAACGACTTCACTGAATAGTTAGTAAATAATAATTAGTGAACAATGTTTGGGTAGGTTGAAAACAGACTGGCCTGCATTTGAGGCCCAGGAGGCACACTAACCGGCAGCCTCCCCCCCCCAATTGCAGATGAGGAGCAGCACAGGGAGCGTGAGCGGCTGGAGCGGGAGGTGCAGCGGTTGCGGGGCTCCGAAGAGGAGCAGCGACGGCTGGCCGAGGGCCTGGAGCAGGCACTGGGCTCGGCACAGGCCCGTGGACGGCGGCTAGAGGAGGAGCTGCGGCGCAAGTGTGCCTACGTGGAGAAGGTGGAGCGGCTGCAGCATGCGCTGGCGCAGCTGCAGGCCGCCTGCGAGAAGCGCGAGACGCTGGAGCGCAAGCTGCGCACGCGGCTGGAACAGGAGCTGAAGGCGCTCCGCGGGCAGCAGGTAAGTGGGCGTCCAGCAGAGTGGGCTGCCATGCCGTTTATCCCCGGGGGATTACTGAGCCCATCTGTGTGTCTCCCTCCCATGCAGCGGCAGTCCCAGGGACAAGCTGGCAGCACCGTGCCACAGCTCAGCGCCTCCTACCTGGAGGAGCAGCTGCGTGAGAAGGAGGAGCGGATCCTGGCACTGGAGGCCGACATGACCAAGTGGGAGCAGAAGTACCTAGAGGAGAGCACCATGCGGCAGTTCGCCATGGACGCCGCTGCGACTGCAGCTGCGCAGAGGTGAGCCATGGTGCAGATGCACGTCACCTGCGGGGGAGGGGTCCCTTTAAATTGGCGTCTCTGCCGGTTCCTGACACACATCCTACCCTTTCAGGGACACGACCATCATCAACCACTCGCCCCGCCACTCGCCTAATAGCAGCTTCAATGAGGACCTGCCAGCGGCCAATCACCGCATCAGGGAAATGGAGAACCGGTACGCTGAGCAATTGACTGCTCCCTGTCCGCGCGTCGCCCTTACAATCGCCGGGCATTGTGGGTAGGCTGACCGTTAACTCCGTTTTCTGCCACCCGTTGCAGAATCCGTGCTCTCTACGCGCACATCCTAGAGAAGGATGCCGTCATCAACGTGCTCCAGCAGCGATCACGCCGTGACCCGGGCATGCGGCCTGCCCGCTCCGTGCCCTCCATCGCCGGCCTCGTCCCGTCTGCCGCCAGTGACGGCCCAGGGAAAGGTGAGCTTCAGCACTTGCTTGATTTCTGGAAACATGATTAGCTGCAAACCAAGAAAGAATAAACTCAGAAAGTGTTTAGTAATAAAAGTAAATATCAATAGAGTGAAATATTGCTTAGAAAATTTGAGTAAAAAATAAAACATACACTACAGTGAAATACTAGATAAAAGCAACAATAGACTAAAATACTACAGTAATGGAGTGGCATAGTAAACATCCCCAAATTCACTGCACGGTCTGTTGCATGAGAGCTATATCTTACTGTCCTGGGAAGGGGCGGCTTCTCGAAATGTTTGCTATTTCCTCTTGGCACCGCGGCGACTCTTATCCCGATATAATTCCGCATATTTTTGTATGTGTGTGTCGGCAGGGAAACAGCCGTGTATTGGCAGACGGCACATAACCGTGTTCTTACTCTTCTCTTTGCGGCAGGGAAGAACCTCTCGGATGACCAGACAGCTGCCACGTCTTCCCGTCTGGCCGCCCCGCCCCGCCCCGCCAGCCGCGACTGCGCCACTCAGGCTGACGATCTCCCGCCCGAGTCTCCGGTTACAGACGAGCCGCCCACTCCCACAGAGTCCGGCGCTGCCCTCATAGCCGGTGAGTGGCGACTCGCGCGTCCTTTTTGGCCGGCCGGGGCTCTAGGCCCCGTGATTGCTCCTCACCCATCCTCTCCCCCACTAACTGGGCTTTTGTCTTCCTTCCTGGTCCAGAAAACCCTGAACCTGAGCTGGCATCCGGCATGGCGTTTGTGAATCACAGCATCTTGGGACGGGGAGCGGTGGAGATTTTTATATGAAGATCATAACAGTGACACCCCTGGAAAGATGCCGCCCCAAACTCCTCCACCCGATCTGACTCTATGCAATGCAAAGACGATTCTGCCTGCACAAATGGCTTTAGAGACAGAATGGATGTGGCCCCAGCAGGCCCGCACCCCGCTGTGAGAGGAGTGCGCTTTGGCACAGCACGACCCGGAACAGCCGACTACGGACTAGCACACGGGAGCACGAAGGGAGCCGGGCTCTCTGAGCATCACCCTGCCACAACAGATGGACAGACACTGGTGGTGCCCTTTTTAATAAAGACCTGCCTTGTGCAAGAGATGCTGTGAATCCTTTAGGTACTTGTGCAGTATTTCACTTGCAAATGGCAGCTATTGGACAGTGAGGGAGTGTGTGAGCCTGTGTGCGTGTGTCACACACACTTGTGTTGTGTTTATATATATTTATACTGCTGCTTAGGGTGTGTGTGAGGCGTGATGTTGGTTTTGGTCTTAAAGAGAGAACGTAATACAGAAATTATTTTCTTTTTTTCCCTTCACATCCTTCCTGATGTATTATTTCCAGAGATGTGACTGAAATACCCCTCCCATCATCAGATACTGTTCACCATCCTTCCAAACACTTTGCTCCCATGTCCTCTAAAAACCTGTGACACCACTCTGCTGGTGAAAAGTGACTGTAACTGGTCCCCACCGAGTCTTCCAGACATCAACAGACCAGTGATTTGATTTGATAGGTGTTCAATTAACTGATTAACCATTGACGTTCCATGACTTATTTTGTTAAATGTAGTCAGTCCCCTATTGCCCTGCTCCTGCCTTACTTGCCTTCAGTCAATCATAGAGCGGGATTTGTGATAAGGCATCGGAATGGGAAAGGTCAGTGTTTTGGCGGGAAAAGAGGAAAGGTAGCAAACGGGGCATGAATATTGGATCCTCCCTCATGTTTCTGTCAACGAATGTAGCAGAGCTACAAAACCGTTATAAAGTTGTGATGTTTGAGATCAGGGGAGGATTGGTGCGAATGGGCTAATCTATTTACTGTTTTAAGATACTGTCAAGATCTCACTCTGGGAGAGGAGTGCAGGCCTTTCAAGGCATCTGATTTCTCAAACGCCTCTTTAGGGGTGGTTATCACTCTTGGTGTCAGGGAGGTCGCTGCCCGACATGCCAGTCTTTCCGCATTCCTTCTGTGGGGAATGCTGCTGGTGCAAGGAAAAAGGCTATCTGTGGCCTGCCCCCCCCACCGTCTCACCCCTTAAAATGGTAAGCGACTCACTCCCATTCTGTGTCTATTTATTTCCCGCAGAGAATGGTTCTGTCCACAGCTTTTAGCTCTTGCATGTAGTGACTTTGAGACACGTTCCGATTTGTTTTGGTGAGAATGTGACTGGGTGCCTCACATGTGTGGGGTGTGTGGGTCTGTGTGTGTGTGTTGGGGGGGGGTTGTTCAGAGAAACAACCTCTCTGAGATTTGTCAGCGGCCACTTTCTGTGAAAGTCGCTCCTGAGCGCCAGTCGCTCACCCCTAGGAGGGATGTTGCATCGCTATTGGCCTCTATCAACTGGAAGGGACTGAAAATTTTGAAAGTTCTCTTTTGACAGCATGGCTTCCTGTATGCTGGTTTCCTGTCTGCTTTTTTTAAAAGGTATATTTCCCCTTTCATTGCATCTGCTGGCTAGTGCGTTGTAGGGGAAGAACACTTTTGTCTTGCTTATGTTTGTATTTTTTTTTTTCGGGTCTTGTTTACAGAAGTGTCTGTTTTCACCTGAGATGACATAATATATTTTATATGGATAATTGTCTTGTGTAAGTATTATGTGCCATAAACACGACGATGCCAAAAATCTGCATTTTGATTAACTTAATAACCGAGCGCGGGGTGACCCCTGACCTTACTCCATGTTACATTCTCATACTCAGACAGCGCTGTGAGCCGCTAAACTGCAGCAGCTTCGCGTTAATACCAGAAACATTTCAGTAATGCAACAAAAAATTATAAATAAATATATATTGAAAGTGAATGTTTTGACTTTTGTTTTTATCCGGAGTGATTAATCAAAGTGAAGTGACTGGGCGATGGTGCCTGTGATCGGTAGGGAGTTGGTTCCAATCCCGCAGAGTCATTTCACTGCTGCGCCCCTGAGCAAGGCCCTTAGAACCCAGTTCCTCCCATGACTCTCTCACTGCTTCTTACCAAAGGATGCATGTGGCTGTAGTTTTTCCAGAACCTTTAGCTTTATTGGGGGTGGAACAGTGACCACACACAGCCAGAGTTGGGGGTTCAAGATCCCTGTATGGATAAATGGTGTTTCTAAATTGCCCTGTGACAAATTGGCCCCCCGTTCAGATGCACTTTGGCTGTGTCCCTGAACTGCCTGGGACAGGTTTTTGACCATGAGTAGAACAGGTGGTGGGAAGATAGATATGTGTTTAAATATTGGTAAACAAGTAATGTTTTTTCACTCGTCTTAGCAACTGGAGGCTAAGAATATGCTAAGAATTGTATCGTTGTCTACTCCTCACTGAAGTTTGAGGCTGAACACGTGGCGTAGTTGGGTTCAGGGAAAAAAAAAACATGGCATCATACCAACAACATTTTTTGAACTGTCTGTACAAGCTCTGATTATGAGAGTGATCCCACAGCTATGTGTGGAATGCCCTCTCTTTTTAGCACTGAAAAGGCTGCTTGATTCTCTCTGAAAAACAACGTGTCCAGAACTCGTCACACTGCCGGCAAATACCATCATGACACCGCCGCCTGGGTCCGTGGCTGCCCCTCCCTGTGCGACCCTCCCATTTTGGGGAATTACGGCCTTTACGTCCTGATGTTATTTGCACATCTCTCGCTTAAAATTACACCCAAGTTGTCATTACGGCAGGCACTTTTGTGAAGTCCAAATAAAAAAAGTAAAATAAAAAAACATCTGGTGGCCATAAATTGGTAATTTGTACCTTCCATCAACTAATCGTCCAGATTGAGTCAAGCTCGCCTAAACAAAAAGCCAACAGTGGATCAACAGTATACATCTATATGCAGCCAGCCTTCCATAGGCTGTAGTGTGGGGGGGAGGAGAATCCGCCGCTGCCTTTTGGTGCTTCCTGTGTTTGTTTCATGTGTCTGCTTTCCACTCCACCAATGTTCAACTAACCACCACTGCCATGTAAGCGGGGAGCGTGCTTGAATTCCTCGGTGAGCAGTCCGGCTGCATGTGGCTCCGTGCTGGTTAATACTACCTTCAGCCTTTACCACTGGACTAAAAATGCTAGAGTGGAGATTTCAGAGCATAAACAAATTCCTGAAGATCTGCTGTTCATATGCATCAGCACAGAAGATGCCTACAAGCTCTCTGTAGTATCATGGCATCTGACCAAACAACATGTGAGACGTCTTATCCAGCTCTGGTGTGGCCCTTCTACTCACGCCTTTAAAGTCAAGACACTTAGGAAATGTCCAGGAACCTGTAGGTTGCCCCTGCTTCAGCTGATGCTATTGATTCAACCCTCAGAAAACAAATATGGAGAAAATGGACAGAAGGGAGGGTGGCAAGGCTATCACCATGACTAACCAGGCAGGACAGGAATGCTTGTCTCAGGCTTGAACTTCAAAAGTCCTTTAACAATGCTCTGGGGCAGACATTGCACCAAACATTGCATTTGAAAGCAAGAACCTCATTTCTCCAGTGAAGCACAGAGGTGGTAGTGTCTTTGGAATACTTTTCTGTACCGGGATTTGAAGGATTGTCCATCATTGACGAACTCCTGAGATCCCTAACAATCTATTTTTCTGTCAGAATAGCACATTCATTGAAGGCACATTCAAACCTCAGTGAAATGCTCCAGCATGACCTGTAGATCCCCACCAACCCAAAAATATCACCATATCCCTGCATGGAGCAGGTCTAAACTCCTCAACAACACTTTGAGAGGCTAATCATTAACTAGAGGAAATATCTGGAGTCGTGCGGCCATCACCGTTGAATGTGGCGTAAGTTACGGTCAGGTGTAAGCTTCTCTTACTTTTACTTTGCACAGGAGCACTGACTGATTCACAAATCACAAAATACATTACATTAGAACTGCAGGTATTATCTGAGGACTGTGCTCGCTTCTCCTCGACCTTTAGAACTTTCAAGAATAAAAGTATAGCATGATGCCTCATTATTTGTGCAGCAAACATTTAACAGATCAGCCGTTCATTGTCTCTGGGGACCGTCTCTCTGGTTTTGAGGAGACTAAGGAATAGCTGACTAGCATCCCAAAATTGCATTCTTTAGCTCGGATTACCTCAGAGGCCGTATTTTAACTCTCGTCGCTTACTTTAAAGACCATGCCTGCCATACGTATCATTTTCAAGACGCATGTGCGTAAATATAAATAACGGTAACGTCTAGACCCAAGGATAACGGTTTAAATATACACATAATGAATGCAACATGTGTTACGCCACACTTTCAAAACAGCATTCCTTCAGATTATTAATGCATCGTGACTCCTGCGCTCGGGGGTCCGAGGCAGCGGTGGCGGCGTGGGGAGCTGCGCGTCGTAGACTCGCTGGCGCGTTCCTGGCGCGCTCCTTCTGCGAGGCCTAAGAAGCAGCACTGGGAGGTTTCCTTGTGTAAACTGGAAAGGGCCCCACCACTGGAACATGTCATTCGCGAAGCCTTTCAGTGGAATTCCAAGAGTCCTGTGACTGCGAGGGAGGGGTCGCATTTCAGACATGCAGCGGCGACCCTGCAGCACAGAGGTCAGGCCGCGCTGCTTCTCTCCGAGACGCCACAGGTCCTGAGAGAGGGCGCATGCTTAACGCTGTTATTCCGAACCAAGACAATGTCAATCATTCCAACGAGGGTGGGGGGGGAGGTTGGAATGATTGACATTAATAGCATCTGCAGTGAAATCTCCTTCCTTTGTTATGGGGTATTTAGACAGCACAAAACAGTCATTACCGACATCGTTACGGGGTCGTTAACCACCGCACACACGCGACTGAGAGTCAGCCCCTCGCATTCTCAGAGGCGTAGGGGCGTCCTCCAGTTCCCAAACTGCGTCAGTACAGGAATTTCAAAGTGCACAGTGCAGCTGTAATGCGTTCAAGCTGCTGATTTCTTAGCGGTGTTTTGCCGTTTCTCCTGACAACTAATCGCTAAAAGGTGATGTCTTAATGAATTAGGATTTTAACAACACTTAATAACAGGCCATTAAGGTTGAACTTAATACATCTCCTTGGGCTCCTTACCTGAATTAGACAATTTTTTTTCGGAATTTACACACATTATTCTGCTTTTCTTGCAAACCAGGTTCAGGAGGAGATCAGAGATGCAGTTTGACAGAAAGAATGAAGGCACTCCTTCCAGGCTTGACTCATTTGTTGCTGAAACAGCCTGGCATACTTGAGACTTTGGGAGTTTTTAAGCGTTATTTTTACAGTATACATTTGTTAAGCAGTGTTTCAGTTGGCCACACTAATATAAGGGCCCTCATTCTTACCCTTAAATGGAAAGATACAGGCTGTAAAAGTGGGCTATATATGAGCGTTCAAATATAAATGGTATGTATGGTTGCGTGGTTATATATATATATGTATGTATGTGTTCTAAGCTCTGCTAAAGCTGAACTTCAGAATGCAATATATTTTTTGCTTCACATTTGGCCAGAAAATTAAAAATAAAAATGCCTTGAATTCCTGCTGTCGTTTTCTCTCAAATGGATGGAAGTCGTTTTTAGACTCCCTGAACTCAACACCCACAGTTTCAATCATTCACCTCCCCCACCCAGAAAAATAACAGACATGAGAATACACTTTAAATAAACGAAATATTTTTGACTTTCATGTCAAAAGCATAATTGTGTACAAGTTTGGAATGTGAATTGAATGCACTTTGATATAAAGCTGCTTCTTCAATGGCAGACTGAAGTGTCCACAACAGTGCCAACATTTTACAAGTTGCAGTGTTGTGTTTGTTCATGACGTGATGCAGCCTTGTGACCTACATACTGGTACAAACAATGGCAAACTGAGGTGGTGGGGGGCTGTTTTGGTTAAACTCGTCTTGTTTTTCCTGGAGCCCCGGAGGACGCATGGATGTTTGTGACACGACGCAGCTGCAGAAGGACCCAGGATGACGCCAAGCGCAGTAACGCAGTCATGTCAGGAATTTTAACGGATCTTTACGAAATCCAGATGTGGGCTGTGAGAATCGCGGATGAGTCACGCGGGCAGATAGATCAGCGAGATGCGTGGAGGGGCGGCGAGGACGGGGACGGAGCAGAATCGGCTGAGAGACGGGAACAACCCAGTAGTCAGACACCTTGCTCAAGGGCACTGCATGCTGGGACTCGACCAGTAAGAACCTCATTCTGTTCTTGGCTGGTACCTGTAAGAACCTCATTCTGCCTTTGGCTGGGACCAGTAAGCACTTCATTCTGCCCTTGGCTGGTACCAGAAAGGACCTCATTCTGCCCTTGTCTGGTACCAGTAAGAACCTCATTCTGCCCTTGCCTGGTACCCTAAACACACTCTCCAGCAGGGCTGCCACTAGAGATTTCGGGCCCCCAGATAATATGTCAAACCAAGACCCTACCCAAGACCAATCCAATTATGATCCAAATTTGGATTTGTCCCCCCCCACTTTACAACGGCCCCTACTATCACTTATCAAACTCCACATCGTCAAAGATCAGGGGTATAAGGGCTTAACATGGTTCATTAATAGAAATGCCAGTTTAACCAGGCATGTAAAATCGGTGAGGAAGAGTGATGAAAACGAGCACATGATATTTCATGATGATATACTAAAGCCAGCTATGCTGAATAAGCGTGAGCTTCTCCATCCTGCAGCAGGTCTGTCACCATGCGGGTGAGACAGAGACGCTGGACCATTGGTGTCTCAGAAACCAAAGAACAGAAACAAACTGCTATTTTCTCCTCTAGAGGTAGTAAAACTACTTAAATAACATCTGCCTCACCTTTAACACTGGCTACCTACTAACCTTTTCAAACTATTTCACATGCCTAAAACTGCCGGACTGAAGTCTAGTCACAAGAAGTTGCTTGGCTTAGCAGTGGCTGGATCTGCGTGGGGAGGGACATTACCTCATTCCTCTGGGCTGTGGGCTGGAATGTGCTCTTCACCATCTCTGTCTCCCTGCGCACCCGCGTGTGCTACTCTTAGCCTGCTAGTCATCATGTTTGTTTGTTTCATCTTGATGTCAGCCTGTTCATTTTTAGCTGGGCAGCTAATGCACATGCCACTGATTTAATAGCTCGGGGGGGGGGGGGGGGGGGGGGGGGGGGGGGGGGGGGGGGGGGGGGGGGGGGGG
>JABFDZ020000047.1:2842678-2857088 GCA_019775955.2 Pollimyrus isidori | reverse complement strand
GGAGCTGGATCGTGGATCGTGGTGAAGAACAGAGAGGAGCTGGATCGTGGATCGTGGGTGAGGAACAGAGAGGAGCTTCCGTTCCGTCCTGCGGCTCACGGCTTTATTTCTGCTTGCTGGACACTTGGCAGCTTCCGGTCGGCGGCATCGGAGCCAAACCTCGAAAAGCAGTGAATTGCTGCGAGCAATAAAGATGAATAGAAAGTGCTGGAAGAGAGATGTTGGGTCTTTTTTTTTCTATTAGTGCTTAGGTGGCAAAACACAAAGAAGGATCCCCCTGGGCAAAGAGTAATACTGAGGGGCGGGATTTTACCTGGGGGAGAGAAAAGGAGAGCAGGCCGAGGAGCCGAGGAGAGAAGGAGAGAAAGGGGGAGAGAAAGGAGGAGAGAAAGGGGGGACGGAGATAAGAGCCGTCCATGGGATGGGGAGGTGTGGGGGGGGGTCTGGGTCAGCCGTTTCTGTGGCGGCGGGGGGGACAAGCCAGTCGGACAGGATGAATAATTTAGGATCCGCCGAGGGGCAAAGCGCGGACATTGATCTGCAAACGTATTTCTGTGTAGCTGCTCGGCTCGATACACAGCGATGCCTCTCATGGGAGCGGGGGTGGGGGGGGCAGTGTACACACACATACACATACACACACACACACACACACACATATACACACACACATATACACACACACGCACATATACACACACACATATACACACACATACTCACATATACACACACACATATACACACACACGCACATATACACACACATACACACACACGCACATATACGCACACACACACACACACACAAATTTGGGCAGAGGCATACAAAAATAACACAACTCTTACTGACACACACAAACACACACACAGGCAAACATGCAGACAGACATTCTGACTTGTAGCTACACTCCCATAAACAGGCTGCCCCACCCAAAGACAAATATGCAAATAATTCAGCCCAGGGTCCGTCCAGGGGCAGGATTTCAATTCGCACTGTCGTATTTTACTCAGGCCAAAATGCCGACTGAATGCTTGAATCGTTGTGCCATTTGGGACGGCCATAAACACGACCTCTGTGACCTCAGAGGAGCCAGAGATCACAGTGTGCAGGAACTTGTCTCCGTCGAGGTGCTTCTGTGAGGGCGGGGGCTCCCCCGGCATTCCCAGGGTGCAGGAGACCCCCCAGACAGGTCTCCCGGCGAGGTCATCGTGGCGAGGGGGCAGCAAGCCCCAGCCGGCCGCTGGAAGGACCACGGCAGGGTCGGGACTTCATCACGTACCGCTGTTCTGTTCCTGGGCCTCCGTGTTATAACAGGGGCCTGCTGGGCTCAGGGACGCGCCATAAAAAGGCCCATAAAACATGCCCCTCCCCCCCCCGCCCCATACCTCCTGCTCACACTGCCAGGAGAATTTCTCCACCACCCTCACCGAAGAAGAAACAAGACCCGGCTGAATATTTGAAGGTGCAGCTCAGGCCCCTGTGGTGCTAGGGTCCAGCCCTGGGGGTCCATTGTTCCCCTGGCTGCTATAAAGTGACCCAACCCCCCCCCCCTGCCCGGCCACCACCCAGCCTCACAGTCTCCGTTGCTAAGGGACAACTATTCCACTCCTCCCTAGCCGCCTCTCTGGCGTTTCTGCATTCAGGATGCGTGACCGGTCGGTGAACCCCCCCCCCCCCGCACCACCTCACCAACCGCCATCTTCCCCAACACCATTACAGCGCTGCATTCCATCTCCCAGACACTCACAGGCTACTCAAATACATGGAAGGGAGGCCCATAGATGCCTGAGTGTCAGCTGACAGCTTCCTGTCATTTTTGAACCGTGTATAAAAAAAATAAACAACACATAGAGACCTAGAAATGGTCACCGTAACATGCGATAGCACCCAAAACACAGAATAAGGACGCGCAGACTGAACGCTGGTGAATCTGCATGCCTGAGGCAGTCTGGGCTGGGGGTCTGGGTGCGGGTCTGGGCTTGGGGTCTGGGTGCGGGTCTGGGAGTGGGTCTGGGCTGGGGGTCTGGGAGCGGGTCTGGGCTGGGGGCCTGGGTGCGGGTCTGGGCTGGGGGCCTGGGTGCGGGTCTGGGCTGGGGGTCTGGGTGCAGGTCTGATGCTGGGGGTCTGGGAGCGGGTCTGGGCTGGGGGCCTGGGTACGGGTCTGGCACACCTCCAACGTTTGGGGTTTGAATAGCAGCCCTGCTCTGTGTCTGTCAAGAGTTAGCATGTTAGCATGCTCTGGGCACTCCAGTGTCCAAAAGTTGAACATAAACTAGTCTCTCTATGTTGCCCGTAGCATGCATGTGTGTGTGTGTGTGTGTGTGTGTGTGTGCTCTGTGATGGACTGGTATCCCTGCCCTCTACCTGCTGGATTCTCTCGTCTCACTCTGAGCTGCAGAATGGAGAAGTGAATAGGACAAAGGACAGTCGCATTTTTGGAGAACCTGCCAACTGGGGATTCTGCAAATTGGCCCTTTTGTGAAGTTTCTTTCATGAGGAGAATGGAGGGTGAGGGACAAAGACATAGAACATGATTATTTGGGGTCCAGCTCAAAGGCCACGTGGCTGCCTAGGCAAGCTTCACCACCAACGCCCCCTGTCTGAGACAAATTGAAATTGGTTTGCTAAGTCAGCAGCCCTTCAGAAGGTGGCGCTCTAGGCACCCACCTATGGGCGCTTTTGTACTGCATTAGGTACCTCAAGGTTTAGCTTTTCCATTGGTGTTAACTCTGGCACTGCCGCTGAATGACATCACAATGCAAATTAGGGTGTTTTGTACTGAATCTGAAAAATGGCTGCAGTATATTATAGGGCAGGGCAATGCTCAATATTAATATCAACATCGCATGTGATGTGCATGCAATTCTCACATGGCATGGACTGTGATAGACAACTGGGTTAAGAACAGGGGCTCCAAGGTGACATTTCTAGCTAGGCTCCTGATTAACCCTGTGTCAACCAGAATAAGCCTGTTTGCACAAACGAGCAAGAGATCGTAAATGTCATTGTCTTCCGCAGGACGACTTAATTACGCTGCCGCTGAGCTAACGTTTCTGCACGGTTCGCAGCGTGATGCATTAGCTTTCTGTAGTGCTGCACTTGCATGTTGTATTTTTTGCATCTCCCACTATTTCGCTGGCTGTCGTTCTGCTGGATGTGTCTGTCACACCCGTGGGTTTGACACTTTGCTACAAAGTGCTGGAAGTCCTGGCACTGGGTTCTTTCCCTTTGGAAAAATAAGCCAATCAAGTGTTTTGCCTGGTTTCCTTGGTGATTCCGAAACTTCCTGCCCAGAGAAGTTGGGGGAATGCATTCCTTCCCCTCTTTACAGATAAATCAAGGCACTGTCATCTAATTTTAGTCCAGAAATAAGGACACATCTTGGATTTTCTTTTCTTTCTCTCTGACTCGACAGGCTGAAGTAATAAAAATGGTATCCTGGTTAAGTTGGGTAAATGTGTTGCGTAAACAGCACTTCTCTGGCTTTTACGCTCCGCTTTTCTGAGTCTGGAAGTAAATTAAGTTAGACAGTTAAAGTAGTCCACCACAGATCCAACAGCGAGAGTGTGGAGGGTATTTTGGTATCCACAATTCACCATAGCCAGGCTATGAATCATGGGTAAACAATACAGTGTTTTGTTTGCTATGAATTTTAACAGTTTAACAATTGCCTACAGTTTTACACATGTGGATATTTACAGAAGCATTTTCAGTTAAATCTTGCTGTAGGTCATGACAGAATTGCCGCTTCATTTTCAGTCTGCGCTTATTTTGGGGGCATACCCACGTCCTTAGCGCCCACAGCAGTCGCCTTAGCGGGACTGTTAAGCCTGTGGGCAGCAGATATAAACAGCGGCAGGATGAGCAACACCTGCATGCTATGCGGTCAAAGGGTGTGATCAGTGAAGTATGCAGGCATTTAAGAGGACAACAGACTGTGAATCATGTTGCTCAGGGGGTTCAAGCTGAATTTTCCACATCCAGACTCTCAGTTCAGCCAAAATGACGACAGTGTGACGACACAGAGTGTGGATTTGACTCAAATGAGACAGTAAATAAGAAAATTTCATTCTTATGTACTTTCAAATGCTGGATTAATCATCATTTTTATGATTAATTGTTTACTTGACCATAACCTACTGTAACGTGAAATGATGTATAACAATTATTGTATTGTTCTGCCAATGGGTAGGCCTGCCCGTGGTGAGTCTCAGCACGAATTAAAGTTCTTTTCTGTGTTATACACGTTTCGGTGGAGAATTTTTCTTATTGAGCGATTAGTGTCATCCTGGTGTGGTGTTGAGTTCAGCTGGCTCTAGTCTGAATAACGGGGCATTTCCGGGGGAGTCCGATTATTACTGAGGCTGGTCCAGTGAGATGGAACCGAGGCCATTTCTTCTACAGCAGGTTCACTTCACGTCCCTGACATACTACAAATATTGTAGTTAACCAGCACCTTCATAAAACCCAGGAACTACTTAGAAACATTCAGCCATCTTTCAACCGCTCATCATGTTCTGCAGGAGGACACGCCAACCTCAGTGAGAGATATCAGGATTTGAAGTCACAAGCTTGGAGGTGAGAGGCAGCAGTGTGACACACTCAGCCAGTGCACCAGCCCGTTCTACCATGAGAGAAAACTAGGTGATTTTTAGAGTTGCATAATGTTTACCCAATAATTCCATTCATATAACCAGTAGGAAAGGTTAGTCAATCATCACTGCTGGGAATGTTGTGTCATCACCTCAACAAGCTGAAACATGGCTGTCTCGCGTTTTATATGAAGTCATATACTCTTCCACTCCCAAACGAAGCATTTCCTAGTTTGGGATAGGCAAGAAATGTGGGCGTTTTCAGGAACTAATGCTTTGAAAAACTAATTATGTTATTTTATTCTCTCATTTGAAATGTTGTCACATTCAAATGTGCGTCTGGTGACCTGCCAACATACTTTGCCCATTCACCATGGGATGGCCTGCTTCAGTCATGCATCTTTTAAGCAATATGTAGGATGTGGGAGGACAGAATCTGGGAAATGTCACCGGGAAAATTCCTGTTACGGCAAACCTGTGACGAGCTTCTGACATTCTAGGGTACCCAACTCTACTGTGACACAAGTTTTATTTTTGTGAACATTAAGTATCAAGTCTTTATCTTGTGTCTTTGTTTCTGCCTGATTATTTACTTTTTTAGCATGATAATGTTCTCACACAGAAAATATGTGAATAGTAAGCCTTCTTTACGGTGGTCATTGTGAAGGCTTGCAGAATGTACACAAACTGAGCCTCTCCTGACTTAGGTCATTGCTCTGGCCCACATTTACATTTTTATTTATTATTGTTTACATTTGAAATGGCAGGGTCAGACAATTCCTGGAGGAAGTGGGGATTAAGGGTCTTACTCTGGGGCCCAACGGTGAAATCACTCTGCCGACTCTGGGAGCTGAACCAGAGAAAGCTCTGACACAATACAAGCGTGACTTATTGGGCTACTGTGTCAATCTTCTCTGTAGATGCGCTGGTTTATATGGCGTGAAAGAACCCTGAAGGCCCTGCATTGATTGGGCAGCTATGGCACGGTTTTGGTTCCACAGCATTATGTGTTCACCGTTTTGATTTGTTAACTGTTTGCAGAATGTCTATATTATATTCAACACTTTATTATAAAATGGGCTTCGTGATGATTTTGCCCAACTGTAGGTTAATGCAAGTATTCTAAGCATGTTCAAGGTAGGCTAGGCTAGGCTGTCATGGTTTTTAGGTTAGGTGTGTGGTATTTATTTGCATTTTAGGCTTATGATATTTTCGCCGTATAATTTATTGGGATGTAGCCCATCATAACCCAGAGAGCGTTTGTTCTTCTTAAAGGGGGTTTGGCCCTCACTGAGCTGGGTGTCAGGTGGTTTGGGTGGCTCTTATTGCTCCATAGCACCATCTACTGGTTGCTGGGCATCTGCCAGGCTTAGGGTGGAATCGGCTGAATGTAGCCCCATCCAGATGGCTTACGTGGCTCACAGCACATACATTGACGATGGGAGTTGGCATGGGTGTTGGCCATTGAGCAGAGAGCAGTCACCAGATGACTTCGCCATTCCAGACAACGAGACAAAGGGGACAAAAGGTAGACAACACCTACCCTGTTCAGTAACATTTAATCTCTGCTAAATCTGCCACATCATGGACAGCCATTTTCCAGCAATGGTGCCAGGTAGATGGATGGCAGCTGAAATGAGAAGACTGGAAATGTGTGATGGATGTTTTGCTGGGAGACACACTATTCTTCTGAAAGCCAAGAACCGGGGAGAGAAAATAAAAGCTGCCCCACAAATAATTCACTGTGTGACTTTATGAAAGTGAACAGGGAACAATCCATGGCAATGTTTTGGTTTCCAGTTATTAATCAAATTGTCCTGCTCTGCATTGGGTCTGTTGAAGTCTTGCCCATCTCAAGTTTCCAGTCCGAAAGATTGAAATTTCGAAGTTAAAACACAACTCCTCAGCCTGTGAGTCTTTGAAAGAGATTAGTGTGAGATGTTTGCGGTGATGTTTCAAACGGACAGCTGCTTTCAGTACGTGTGGGAATTTCTTCATGCCAAACTTGATGCACTTTGGAGAAATATGTAAAGACTTACAGAAAACAAGAGTGGCTGTTTTTCTTAGACTAATTTCAGATGTCTGGTATTTTGCCAAAATGTAGGAAAAGAATGATAAATATTTTAAAAATCATACCAGACACACAGGCAAGCATGACATAATTTAAGGGGATCTCTCCACAGGTCAACATCTTCCTTTGAGAGGTCCAAGAATATTCTGGAGCTGATTAGACATTATTATATAGATGGAGCAGGTTCAAGTCTACATACAGGCACCTCTCACCTGACGTAAGTAATCTGTACCACAAATCACTATGGAAATCAAATGTTATATAAATCGGATTTACCTTCCCATACCATTTATGACATCTTACAGCATGAAACACATAATATGCTCTAAAGAACACATAATAAATAATGATTTTGAAAAAAATATGAGCAATGTATCAGGAGTCTGTCATTCCACTATTCAGTGGTGGTACAATTAGCCCGCAAGAAATAATATCGGCATAACCCCCGCCCCACTCGGTTGGCAAAATTTTCCACCACCCGCTAGCGGGGTATAGCTAGCATCCCTCCTCCCATTGACAAATTTGAAGGAAAATACCGTAATACTGCCAAAACCTAGCAAGCACACTCCCCATTCCTCGCCAAGTCAGCAGGGGCCGACTGTCCTTTATCCGACTCAAATCAAACGTCTAAGGTGAAGGGTCACTGTCAGGATGTGTCAAAACTTCAAATATGCCCGTACACATCATCTTAATCAAACCGTTGCCAATCACGACACTTGAGTCTGCAGCCATTGAAGTCAGACCCAAAGGAGACAATGTCATGCCGTACTGTAAGAAGG
The DNA here is from genome assembly GCA_019775955.2 of Pollimyrus isidori. Classification (NCBI taxonomy): domain Eukaryota; kingdom Metazoa; phylum Chordata; class Actinopteri; order Osteoglossiformes; family Mormyridae; genus Pollimyrus; species Pollimyrus isidori. The sequence goes on along the minus strand of JABFDZ020000047.1, from coordinate 2,849,642 downwards.
GATACGGCCTGGGTGAGCTCATCACGGTGTCATGGAGGTGACCTGAGCCGCACACCAAAAGGGTGTAAAACAGAAGCTTTGAGAAGGCAAAGCTCGACATGGTGAGAGAGGAGTGAAAGAAAGCACAGATTCACTGGAGCCATGATTACTGACAGACAGCTTTACCCCAAGTTCTCATGGGCCCAAAACCATGTGACACTCTGGGAAATCCAGGGTCCTCATACATTGTCCAAAAAAAGCTCGGCTTTTATAGAATGTATTACACAAAATAAAACAAGACCTTGTGTAAGTCCAAGCTACTATTTCCCGCTAGTATTTCATCTGAGAGCACATATATATTACTGAAAGTTATTTCTGATTTCATCATGGCAGATAAAATCGCCAGAAAAGTTGTTCCAATTGGATCTGGAGAGTTTTAGCACTACGCACAGTGCTGAAGGACCTAGAGGTCCGATACGAACCTCTTCCGACCCCCATCCCATCTCCATGGAAACGCTAATATTTTCATCCTGCTGGTCCCCTTGCATTGCTAGAGAGATGCCAGATCTCTGTTGTTTTTGGAGTCGGGCCTGGTTTGGCCTGAAAAGGAGCAGAGTCTTGAGCCATAACAGAGAACACTTGGAAATTCCTGGAGCGAAGCGAAGGGGAATGTATGCTGACGCTTTTCGTGTGGTTTTTTTTAAATCCGTGCACATTGTTTAAGGTGAGTAAAAACATCTCTGCTCCCAAAAATGAGAATTTAAACTGTGTTTTATTAATAAAACAAAAAAGTCACTGAACATTTATGGATCCAAATCTTTTATTAATTTGGAAATGTTATGGATATTTGAGATTTCTGAGTGTCATGTTCCATTAACTTGCTCCATGAAGCGTTCATTCTCGCTGCCTAGTTATTTCCATATTTGTACCATGATTCAGGAAAGACCTTCTGACTCCATTTCCAAAATAATACTCAGCTCCTGCTACATGATGAGCAGGTTTGTTCTGCCATGATGAAGTGTGTTGCTTCGCCAGAAAAATCCCTGGGAGGCTTTTTGTAACCTGATACTTTCCTTTGCCTGGCAGATCCAAAGGTGAACGTCGCCCCCTGGATTTGCAACCTCTGGTCCTCCAGTTTTCTGAAGCGTTCTCCAGGCAGACAAATTAGGTGAGGTTCTCGCTGAGCTAATTATGGAGGAATTTGGGCGTGCGGGTGCTCTCCAAATCAGTCTCTATGAAGTCGCGTCATGTGGCACTAGTGGTGGGGGTTTACAGGGACAAAGGAATCTTTATGAGCAGAAACTACAGAAATAACACAGTCCTGTTGGAATAAAAGCTGGTGTCTGGAGCACTGTGTGGAGCGTATATACTGACTAGCTTTGTGCCTCCTATATGTGCCAGTAGCCCACAACTCACATGGTGCTTACATTTGCTCGTGGAAACAGACCCCCCCCCCCCCAAAGGTCCACCCTTTCCTGGCGTCTCCACATACAACTGACATCATTTTGCTTTCCTTTAACAAACATACCACACAGCACAACATTGTTTTCTATGCCTCCCGCCATTTGACTTGAATGCTCCAGCGAGGGGGCAATTTAAAACATTTATGTAAATGGTCTGGCACACGCCGGAATGTTCTGTCAAATGGGCCATACAAGAATGGCAGTAAGAGCCATGCCGGGGGGAGAACTGGTATTACTACGGCAAGAATTTCCATTCTGGGGGGAGAACTGGTATTCGCAAGAATTTACGTTTTGCCTGGTTTTAGAGGGCAGCTCAAATACAGTTACAAATTAACACCAAATACTGCTCTGATTATGAAGTCTTTTTCTCAAGAGCTGAGTTTCACCTGAATCTAGGTTTATTTTAGATTGACTGCTCTGGCACCGGCAGGTGGAACGCATTCCCGGTCATCTTTGACAGCCATGACAGACACTGCAGGTTTACACCAAACTTTCTAGGAGCTTTCTTTTCTGGCAGAGCTTCTCGCGGAGGACCAGCCACATCAATCTCCAGGCATCCCAAACAGGGACGAAATCACTCTGGAATGGCTTGCATGCTGTAGCAGTTAAACACTTAAATTTCTCTTCTGTTGGATTCTGGACATTCTGTTACTTGACATCTAGAGAATGTAGCCAGGCGGAACTCGAATGTCGTCGTAAAGCATGACAGCCAAGAAAATGTATTGCAGGTCTCTGCTTTTTATATAAAAGGAAAGAGCTATTAAACAGATATTTTAAAAGTTTTTTGGAGTATTCTTTAAGTCCTCATCATTATTAGTTATAGTAAAGTGTCCCAGGCTTTATACTATCTGGGAATTGTATTAGAATGTTTGTTTGTCAGGCTTAATCCCTGTTTATAGTATGATGTCTAAACTGTAAACCACACCTGTGGATTATGATGATTAGATTAATAAGAGAAAGTGGGAGAGTGAAGACAATTAACCAATTAGATAATAATAGTAATTCTGTGTGTCTTCACCTCTATTCTGACATGTAGCACTGGGCTGAAAGTGTGTCACAATTTCATTTCTTTACGGTTGAGTCCCAGGGATAGAATGACAGTTGTTTGAACTGACAGGCACCACATTTTGTCCAGCCAACCAAGATCTGTCTCTTCACATAAAGGGTGGGTTTTTGGCACACCCTCCATCCTGTAACCGGCCAGATGCTTTCTATTGATGCAGATGCCAAACATTTTTACGACATCGGAATTCCTTCAGTTTGACTTGCCGTGTGCCGTTCACTGGAAGCGAATCGCGCTGAAATTTTTTTGTTGAGATAATGGATGCCGTGGCTGGTCATACTGCCAGAGTGCATTCAGAGCGTACTTTGGACAACAAAGGCATGAGAAACACTCACGGCTAAGAGGGAAAGACATACCGTGATAATTAACGACCTGGATCCATAAGCCAAAGGTAAACAGTTCATGTGCATTTCAGAGGCCTTGCAGCATTAGTCTGAAGTATTTGTCATTAGGGCACTTATGACTATGGAGACCAAGGGTGTGACCTTTAGAGTAGAGCAAGTTCGGAAGAGAAGGTGATAAAGTGCCCCCTACATGCAAGGTGGACGTCGTTACTGACCTGTCAGTCACTGCAGTCTAACCTAATGGGAACCATTAAAGTAGCCAATGGGAAGTAGGGCACCTTTGTCAGAGACTGACTGCACAAGACAATCTGACCCACAGTGAGTGTCATGGCCTCTCTTTCCCCTTTAAGTGACTATAGCATCAATTTATGTTACTGTTCAAGAGGAGGAACCTTTATTATATCCAGAGAAGAAGGAGCACACAAATCTAACTATTATGTTTAAACAGTGATATAGAATGTTCAACCTCTTGCATCTCAGGACGTGCTACTGAATGCTGAGCATATTGATGTGAACCAATTTAAAATTGGCTTAATTCTGCCACCTAGTGTTGAACCTATCAAAGTACTTCCTGCAAGGAAATATTAATCTTATAGATGCTTATATAGGGTCATGTAGTCTTGAAAAGAATGGCGAAAAATTAAACACTCAAAAAATGTTCACCAGTATTAAGACATATTATGTAAAATGTACAACAAATCTAATGTTTGAGTTTATTGTTATGTGATGAGCTGCCATGTTTTTCAGCTTTAATACACATTCTGTAAAGTTTCTTGTCCAAAACCAGATCCTCTGGATATTGCTACAGAGCTACAAGAAACAACCAACCAAAGGAAATAAGTGAAGTGATGCAGCTCCTTCATACCTGCATGGTGCGAACACTGAACCTCAGAACATTTCGGCCAGATATTCATCATGGTCTTTGGTATCTCACCCTAATCAACAGCAGCTTCTATGGTCATTTCTGTAGGTCTCACGTGTCACAAAGCTGCTGGTAAATATCGCTTGTTTTTCTCAACCAGCACATCCTGTGTAAAGTATTACTTTTTGTACTATTCTAATCATCAGCTCAACTATGTACTGGCCGTCGGGAGACCCAAACATGAGCTTGTTTAAACACCTAAAGGATGCCTCACACGGGCAGAGTTTTGGATGTTAGGGTTAAACAAAGACATGGCAAGTTTATCTGTGTATATACACACGCACATCTTATCCTGTTCAGCATTGCAGGGGGTCCAGATATAACGTTTACTTAATATTGTAATGAGATTAATTAGGAAACATTAATCTCCATTACATCCTGGATCATCAAAAATGAGCAAGATATAATACAGTTGAATGGGGATCTCTTTTCCAATTTGCTATACATTCTTACCAATTGACCTTAAAAACGCATGAAGGTAATTCTGCACTAATTTGTCATAGATGTAATAAAAAAACAGGTGTCGATCGCCTCCCATGATGTCATCGCTCCATTTAAAGTCAAAGTCGCTTCTTCAGTGCAGCAGAAGTGAACACTTGCTGTAAATTCATTTTCATGCCCTAATATCCTACTGGATAGCAACGGGCACAAGGCAGGGATCAACCCTGGATGGGGGCCAGCCCATCACAGACCACACACACACACCTACAGGAAATTCTGGCAACTCCAATAATCCTCAGCATGTTTTGTGACTGTGGGGGGAAACCGGAGGACCCGGAGGAAACCCCACGACGACATAGGGAGAACATGAAAACTCCACACACAGGAAACCAGGCGAAGACTCAAACCCAGGTCCCAGAGGTGTGAGGCAACAGTGCTAACCACTGCACCACCATGCCGCCCCGTCAGTCTAAACCCTTTGCTTTGAATTAGAATGAGTCTCCATATTGGCTTGCACCTCCAAGACTGTGCTTTCTAGTACAGGTCCTTGTCGACCTATCCAATTTACGATACAATGAATATGGTACAGTATCAGAATAATGAACAAAGAAAGTTAAGATGCAATACAGTAACAGTATAACTATAATGAACCAAGAAAATCATGATGTATAACAATAATGAACAGAGAAAAGTATAATGTATAACAATACATAATGAACAGAGAAAAGTATGATAAGGTATGACAAAGATTTTTATAACAATACATTACTGTACAGTCGGCTATACATTTACAATTTACGTCCAGATCGTGTTACAACCAGTCAGTCGTAACCAATCATGGTCATAAGTCGACAACAACCTGTAAATGTAAAATACATAATTTATTTGAATTATAACTATGCTATAGCCTTTGCGGACATTTCTTTGCAAACCTCGCTATGATGTAATGTGTATGATGTGTGTGGAGTGTGAAGCACTTGCAGTGTTCGTGGAGAAAATGTATACTGTGGGACATTTCTGACTGGTTGCATTTGAACTGAGACACGTAATAAATAATGATAATGTTCTGTTCTGTGGGTATGTGCTGTTTTCTCTTTTGTTCCCCATCCCATCGAGACCGCTATGTCCGAGACCAAGACAAGACCAAAACTAAGTAGAGTCAAAGCCAAGACAAGACCGAGACCAAATAGTGTCAAGAACAAGACAAGACCACAAAAAAATGGTCTTGAAACCGGTCTTGAGAACCACAGCACTACTGATTAAGATCTAATTTCATGTCCAGATTTTATAAAAATCTACATCTATATGGTTTATTATAGGCACATGGCATCGCTCAGTTTTTGTCCAGTTTTGTGTCTCATATTTGCAAAGAAGCAGTATTGTTTTATCTTATGCACTGAGTAGAAACTACACAATTTTTCTGTTTCACCGTTAAAAAGAAAAAAAAATAAAGAAAGAAGTAAATTTGCACAAACATAAAAATGATTTAATACCTCTTAGGTTCATTCATCCTTTATTCTGCATGGATTGTAAGCTAGGAGCAGGAAGGTAATGACAGTAATAGTATGACTAGTGGTCAATTGCGCCTAATAGTGCAACTAATGGGCATTTTGACCTTCATTAGTGTCACTAGTGGATATTTTGGCCTATACTAGTGCTACTAGTAAGCATTTTAAGCCTTACTAGTTAACAAGTGTAGCAAATTTCAGACCCACACGTTACCAAGTTGATGAAAAAGCTTGACTAGTAAGCATTTTTGCAGTACTAGTACCACCTATTCGCATTCAAGTGCACCAGGATGTCTTACTAGTACGGCCAAAGTCCGAACTAGTGCAGCAAAGCGGGCATGATATCACGAATATCAGAATAAATGCTCAAACGGCTTTCCATACCCCAGCCGTTTTACATGTTGTATTGCATGTCGACCAAACATGTTGACACATCGTTATGATATGCCGTTCTCCTCTTCTCTCCTATATGGGGGTTTTATGATATGTTGATTTGTTTATGATATGTTAATTTGTTTTCTGCAATGTTAATTTGCCCTATTCGGCCACCGTAGTTTTATAAACACTTTTGACAGTTCGAGCTTCGTGATGTTCGAAACTTGCCGCAATAGGTATTGCCGTACTTGCTATAGCTGCAGTTTCGGTTTTTGCCAGCAGGCTGTGCACAGCTAATGTTTCGAAACGTTTCAAACCGTTTTGAAACATTGTTTGTCTCGAATGATGTTTCGAAATTGTTTTGATGATTCGAAATTGCCATCTCTAGCATTTAGCCGTGCAACGGAGCTAGCTGACATAAATCATCCCAGTTTAAAACTTGCGCGTGAAATGGCTGTCCCCCTGGGAGAAGGGAACGGAGCTTGTAATTGTGATGCTACGTACCCCATGATCCTTAATTTTGCAAGAGCGCCACCATTCTGATGTTGATGCAATAGCATAAATAAATAATATATTTCTTCATCTACGCTCGGTTAATCAAATGAATAAAACATTATAACTTACAAATTATGTATTTACTTGTATTTTGTTAGTTTCATTTAAATAAGATGCATCAAATTTTATTTAAATATATTTAATAGCTGCTGGAACTATATACTATGGTAGAATAATGCCTTGGACATATATTAAGGTTTAAGGTATAAAACATCATTCATATCGGTTAAGCATATTGTCCACACGCCTTGGCCATCATTGCGTGACAGTACAGTAAGCCTAATGTGGGGGGGGGGGGGCGGGGCGCCCGCCCG
>JABFDZ020000047.1:2825135-2836696 GCA_019775955.2 Pollimyrus isidori | reverse complement strand
AGCCCATCGCTCACACCTCCCCCCGCATCCAGCCGGACTACCCCGGGGACCGGGGGAACATCATTCCCCTCCCCACCCACCGCTCTTCCCCCAATCCGGTCACCATGGAGACCAGGAGCGATAACAGGTGATGGATGGCAGGCATGGTGGGGAGGGACTTGGGCAAAGACATGTTGAATATTTTAACGCTTGATTTACCTTGATTTTGACTCTTGTGCTTCATTCATTAGACTTCCAACACCTTGAATACAGAATCTTGTATTTGACCAGTATTTGTAAAATCGATTCATAAACAATTCGTACAATGTATGCCCCCTACAGGCAGCCCGTGCCAGTGCAATTTCAGTACTTCCTGCCCACGTACTCCTCGTCCCCCTACCCGCTGACACATACCTACACCCCCATCACCAGCACGGTGTCCACCATCCGCCAGTATCCAGGTACTGCCCGTTCTCGTTCTCCCCTTAAACCCTGCTCTGCCCCCCCAGTTAAAGGCATGTGTCCTCCCCCCTCAGTGACTCCGCAAGCCCCCAGCTCCGCCATGCCACAACAGACCGGTGTGGGCGTGGCCCCCACTGTCCACCTGAATTCCATGCAGCTGATGACGGTCGACCGCATCGCCCAGATCAGCACGCAGGGCATCCAGCCAGCCGCCATGGCAGCGCAGAGCATCCAGTCAGCGCCCGTCGGGGCTCAGGGGCTGCATAACCCCACCCCCATTGGCCCGCAGGGCCTCCAGGCCACACCCATTAACGCCCAGCAGCCCCAGGCGGAGACCAAGGCCTCGGGTTCGTCAAGCCCCACCCCGTACTGGCTGAACCGCAGCCTTGGGCTGGGACCCATGTGCCCTTAAACCCGCTCTAAGTGAGACGATGGGATTTTGACCTCTGTCTGTTGTGGTTGCTTTGTCAGTGGTCCTAGCGGATGGCTCCGCCCTGGTGGCCAACCCCATCAGCAGCACGTTCGGGGGCGCGCCTCCCGTCACCACGGCGGCCCCCACGCACCCCCAGGGCCCTGGGACCCCCACGCTAGTGTCATCCCCCAGACCCAGCATCCTGCGCAAGAAGCCTGCCAATGAGGGGTCGGTAGTGGGGGGATGGGTGGCTGGGGCCATTCTTCTGGGGGGGTGTGTTGGTAGTGGGTGAGCTTATAGTTAATACAGGTTTTGTTTTTCTTTAAGATCTGCTGTGAGGAAAAGTCTGATCCCAGCCCAGCCTAGTGAAGCCACCAGCCCCAGGCTGGACAGTGCCATTAGAAGTGCTTCTGGGTCACCGCGGCCCGCCGGGTGAGTGGGAACAATGGGTCTCCTCCTCCCATAGGTCATTCGTGGTGTTTGTTTCCTGCGAACGGATCCGCCGGGCCACAATGCATTGCGGTAACATTCGGGGCTCCCCTGTAGAGTGAAGCCGAAGTCCGACATCCACGTTGCCATGGCGCCACCAGCGGTGACTGCTGTGGACGCCCTGCCAAGCCAGACTGGTGAGCAGCCGCAGCCCCAGCAACAGGCCACACCCACCCCCGCACAGCATCCCTCCCAGGCAGTGCCGGCCCTCCTGACAGCGGCCGCGCCCCCCTCCCAGTCGGCCGCCGCCCTCTCCGCCATTCCCGCGGCCATGGCGGTAGCCCCGCCCATCCCTGCCTCTATGGCCAACGTGGTGGCTCCGCCCACCCAGCCGGCGGCCAGCAGCACAGCTGCCAGTGCCGCCGTCCCCGAGATCAAGATCAAGCAGGAGGTGGAACCCATGGACACGTCGGTGCCGGGTAAGCTGTCGGGCCCCGAACTCCCGCCCCCGGTTGGCTCCCCCACAGTCCAATCTCATGCCGTGCCCTGTCTGTCCTCCCCCCCCCCCATCAGTTTCCTCGGTAACGCCTGGGGTGGCGGCTGTCCTGCCCCCCGTGGGGAACGCACTGGGTGTGCCCGTGGGCGACGTCATGCCCGGCGCCTCCCCTAGGAAGAAGCCACGCAAGCAGCAGCATGTGATCTCCACGGAGGAGAGCGAGATGGTGGAGACTAACAGTACGGATGAGGAGAAGGCAGCCAGCCGGCCCCTCAGCGTCCGACCCGAAAAGCGCAAGTCTCCCCCCAAGGAGTACATTGGTGGGTGGTACTGCCGGTTCCTGGCGGGCGGGCAGGGTGGCCCTGTGGTTGGGGCTCGTCTCTTTGGGACGTCCGCCCCCCTCACTGCCCCAATTTCAGCTTTTCAGTTTCCCCCCCGTTTACCTGACTGGTACCTTCTATCTCAAGCGGCTGGGTGTGCTTCTGGAGCAGACCTGCCTAAGCGTTCTGCTGAACTGGGGGTGGCAGGGGGGGGGAGTCTTGGGATTTACGCCAGTAATCTAATCACCTGTTCGCGGTTGCTGTGTCTAACCCGGCCTGCAGATGAGGAAGGCGTACGCTACGTGCCCGTCCGCTCACGCCCCCCAGTCACCCTCCTGCGGCATTACCGCAACCCCTGGAAGGCGGCCTACCATCATTTCCAGAGATACAGCGACATCAGGGTCAAAGGTCAGTGTTCACATCCCTCACGTTGAAGTTACCATTTAATCACGTAAAGAAATGGCTGATTTCCCCACCTCCTCACATTCAGAAGATAAGAAGGGCACCCTGCAGGATGTGGCCAGTCAGAAGGGCATCGCCTGCAGAGCGCAAGGCTGGAAGATTCACCTTTGTGCCGCTCAGCTCCTGCAGCTGGTGAGTGATGCTCTGAGGGGGTGGGACCTGACTGTGGGGGCGTGGCTAAACGTGACTTGGATCCTGATCGGTGACCTAAAGGTCAGGAGAGTGATTGGGACTCCTCGATCCTTTGCCCTTCTAGACGAGTCTGGAGCACGACGTCTACGGCCGACTCTCCACGCTGCAGGAAGGCCTTTTCCCCAAGAAGAAGGCTGGGGCCGACGACGACCTACATCGCATCAACGAGCTCATCCAGGTAAACCCTCCATGACTCGGGGTCTGTGTTTCTTTTGATGCTGTGAGTTCTATTAACCCACACAGAAGGTAGAAGGTAGAAGTTTTCTGATAACTACCTTTTTTTTTCTTTTCCCCTCCCTGGGAGCTTTTTATAAATAAATATATAGGTGCCTGTTAAAAATCTGGATTCAACAGGTTTAGTGTGTGGTGCAGGCTACTCTAGCGATCTCATTTCCCTTTCTTCATCGCAGGGAAACATGCAGCGCTGCAAACTGGTGATCGATCAGATCACGGAGGCCCGCGAGGCCATGATGAAGGTACTGGACCACAAGGAGCGCGTCTTGAAGCTGCTTAACAAGAACGGCGGGCCCAAGAAGGTGTCCAAGCTAAAGCGCAAGGACAAAGCCTAGGATGGCGGCCGGCTGGGCCCGCTTCCCGCCGGGACGGCTGCCGTTCCCCTCCGCTCCGTCCGGCCCAGAGCCACCCAGGAGGCCCCCTCGCCAAAGGCCTCTAGAACATTTGTGGCTCTAACTGGCCGGTTTGGCGATCTGCGGAGCGTTGGCCGTGATTGGACGGAAACTCCACCTGAGAGCGGATTGGTTAGGAAGAGTTGGGTGTGCTCTACACTCGATGGTGGCGACCAGAGCGGATTCGTTATGCGTGCTGCTTAGACTACCACGCAGGTTCATTTTACTCTGTGTTGACACAGTTCCAGGTTTTTTTTTTTTTTTTTTTTTAAATCTCTATCTTAAAATATTCTTGTTGCCAGTGTTCCCTACCAGATTCCTTGGCCTGACTGGGCACACCAGGAGGAATGCCAACAGCGGACAATCTCACAGTGGTTGGGAGGTTATGGAGACACAACTAGCTGTGGCTAGATGGCTGCTCGTGGGACTGGGTGCTGGCAGATGCACCCTGTTGGTGGGAGGCACTAGGAGGGACCTGTAGGCTGGCTGTGTTGTGCCTTTGGGGGACCCCCCAGGTCTGCAGTCATGGCTGTCTCTCTCGCCTCTGAAAGGTGTCTGCAGCCTTGACCTTTCTTTGGCACAGTCTCACAGAGGTTGATCACTTCTGCCCCAATTTACCGCCAGGACTCAGCCTGAGGCTCTTTCAAATTTCCCTCAGTAAGCTCAGCATGTTAGATCTCTAGAACTCAAAGAGACATGCATTAACCTAGGGTTTTGTTGAGGTGTGAGTTTGGGGTGGAGGTCGTGGGTCTTAGCTGTGATCTGGGTGAGGAATTCCGGCTTTTAAATAGACTATCACCGGTCCTTCCATTCTGCCGTATTTAGGTGGGAGATCTGGTTACGTAAATTTGGTCCTAGTGAGGATGACACATGGACAGAGATGTGTATTAAGAGGTGGTGGTTTGGGGATTTTTCTTTTATTTTAAAGCAAAGTATAAATATATGCAAGACCAGAAAAGACCAAACTGGCAGTTATATGTTAAATATAAAGTAGATTTTTGTTTTTATAAAGCAGAACGGCTTTATTTGTAATGCGTTTGTTTTTTATTTGACAATATAGTTTTCTGTTCTGGTTCATTTTGATTTTTTTTTTTTTATTGAGTGGTTTCAGATGGCTGTTTTTTATGTACATATGGTTTACTCTGTGTCGTTATCTTGTTAATTCATTACTGTAGTAAAAACAAAGTGTACATTTTGCGTCTCACTCAATTGTTTTTTTGAGCCCAGATTGTCAAATATCCTTACGCTCCTCAAACGTGTGTGTCGTTCAATCGCTTAATCAAAAGCTAAACTTAGTTTTTTTTTTTTCTCATTTATTTTAAATTTTGGGTAAATGCGGTTCTGATATCAGGGGGAGTTTAACATTAGCTAGTTGCTGTGAGGTATGATGTGTGTAAGTCTGTCCTGCTGTCTATGACTAGTTGTAGGAGGTGACACGCTAGTTATAGCACTGTACAGAATGGATGAAGTCCATTCATCATCTCTAAGTGGTTTATAATTTAACATGAAGCTTAGAATCCACAGTTGCCATGGTGACCACAATGCTGAGGTGTTCTATCATCTGAGAAACTGGCCTCATAGTGCACACATCTGTTGACCATTTGCTTGCAGGAAAAATATAATGCAGCAATGGTGCGGATGGTTGCGCTTGCAGTCGTTGCCCTTATCTGCCTTCCCGCATCTGGCATGTAGTGTGTGTGGATGAGGAAGTAGCACAGACACTACATGCCACTACATAGACTTGGGGTTTTGCACTTCCATTGTGCCGGGAAGGCGGGTATCTCCCGCTTGCGTCTTAGGTAAGATCACGTTAATTCGTAACTGCATACGAAGCGACTGGCCTAATGTCGCTTAATTTCTGATGGGACACAGTTCTGGACATGCCACTTTTTTCCTCTGGGAAGAAAGGTAATAACTGTCCGCAGTTCTGTTTTTGCACCCTTTCTCCTGTGGTATATTTGGCAGTGTGATTAATTGCATCAATTAATCATTGTTCTGCTATCAAGCTCCGTATCTGAACTTTGAGCTAAACTGGTTCCTTCCTTCATTTCTCGTCAGGAGCCCAGCCCTTTGTACACAGAAAGACAAGATAGTAGCGTCATCATCTCAAATGTCCTTCAACTTTGAACCTGGTTTTACTGTATGATGCTGGGCCTGGTTCTAGGAAAGGCAGCGCGGTGCTTAATCCTCCCCGGGTCACTCCCTGCAGGCGCTGTCAACTCCCATGATGCCCCTATGCCTCACTTACCTTTGTAACTCATTTAATTCTGCTGACGACACTTCAGTGTGGGCTTCCCCACATTCCACACATGCCGCATCACACAAAAATCATCCCACCGTCTTTATCTCTTTTGTTTAGTATCGGCATTCGCTGGTTTCGTCAGCTACAATATTTTGCCTCCAAGTGCCAGTAACACCCCATTGGAAAGACATTTAAATTTGATAATGTTCAAATGTGTATTTGATATGTGTTCTTCAGTATGTGTTACTGGAATACTTTATTTTATTTTTTTGCTGTTAGGCATCTTGCATAAGGGCTGAGTGTTTGGCCTGTGGTGGGAAAGTTACGTTGCTTACACACCAAATAATGGTCAATTATTTTTCACTGGTTAGCGACGCATAGCACTTCAAAAAAGAAAATGCATTTGTTTTATATTGTTTATTTTACGAACGGGATCCAGATTGGTTACTTATAATGTCCCTGTAAAAGATAAATCAACACGGTTTATCGTTGTGGTCTTAAGCCCTTGTCATGGTAAGTAGGCTGTAATGAAATTTATATTCATATAACATGAAACTACTTTCACCATATGTCTACATGTCCTATAAAGGCTTAGTTCAGGCTGTAGGTCATATGCCTGCAATGTTATACTGAAGGATTCACTGATGTTTCCATAAAGGAACAATCCAACCAGATATCAACACATCCAGCCTATCTGTTGTTTATAACATAATTGCCTGCTCAGGTAAGCCCAGTCTTCGGGGGGGGGATATACCCCCCCCACCTTTGGATAAATGTTCCATTCTCATATGTTCAAAGTCACATCCTGCATTGTGCTGGTCCCTATTTTAAATACCTTCATTCATTCAGAATCCATAGTCATTTAGTGCACAGTTCCTGTACTGTACGATTCGACACCACAAGGAGATGGAACTAAATTATGGGTCCGGGATTATTAAATGTTAGCTGAGTCACACAGACCCTTAACAGTGGGTGGGTGGGGGTGCGCGAGAGACTGACATTTAAAAAAGGAGCGTGACAGTGGTGGGAAATCGCTTCCTTGATGCCAGAGCGCTGCCATGTCAGAAGGGCTCAGCCACAGGGGCACAAAGTCCAAGGGCACCTAAGACGCTTGGCAGAGAGATGCGGCTGCTTCCTCATTCACACTGGAAGTGACACCGGAGTCGCTGGGACGAGGCAGGCGGGGTACACAGTGCACGGATCGGGAGACCACCCTATGAGGACTGCCGCTGAGGGGCCCACGCCGTCACACTCGAACAGACCTCGGAGGACAGCGGGAGCTCTGGCCCTTTAAGGAACAGCAAGGAAGACAGCTGGGGCTACAGGTTTGTGTTGAATTTCACAGCTGACACCTGCGGCTCACAGCCATGAGATTTCAGAAGAGCCCTGTTGATGAGGACCGTTCTGGGATTCGGGCAGGATGGATTTCTGAATGATCAGCTGTTTCTTTATAAAGATCTAACAGGCTTGATCTTGAAACTGAGTTTTTCTGCTAGAACAGAGATGCATTAAGCTACTGTTCCCAGTGTAGTATGAAAGCAGGAACCCTTCAAACTTTGTTGATTTGTGTGTTTTTTGCATATGGGATATTTATTGCCCTTTTCCCTGTTGTTTCTCCTATTATCAAGATTTCTAAGTGTGTTTTGGTACACAGCAGGGGCCTGTACTACGAAGCGGGGTTACTGACTTATCGAGGTAAACAGATTTAAGGTAGTCTGGGCAAAATGTAAGTAAACAAATATGAAGTCCATTTAAACATTGGTACCTTAAATCCTACAAGTTACCCTGATAAACCTGTAACCACGCTTTGTAGTACTGGGGCCTGTTTCAGGAAGCAGGATTTCTTGCTTAACTGGATAAGTTGTCAGACTTAAGGTAGTCTGGGCTAAATGGACTTTATCTTTGTTCACTTATATTTACCCCAGAATACCTTAAATCCAACAACTTATCCAGCTAAGCAAGAAACCCCTGCTTTGTGGAACTGGCCCCAGGCCCTTAGTTTCAGGCAAAACATTAACAAAACGGCTCATTAGAGAATGTGTCCTGATAGAGTTTATCACAGTGGGGTTGTGGGTCTGTTACTTGCTGCTTTTGTGGGGCTGGTGTATTTTAAGGCATGCATAAGGTGTGGCCTCTGTTTAAAATCATCCTTGCTGTTGCAAAACTGTTTGGTTAGGTAATAGAAACATAAACCTTATCGCAGAAGCTCTTCATATCACGAACTCTTCTTCTTCCTGGCTATGCAGGCTGGTGCTGAGGTGTCAGATATGATTGTGTTCCGGCAGGTAAGATGTATTTTAAAGACGGTTTGTGCAAAAACCAGCGATGCAGACAAGATTTTTGTCAATATGCTATCTTTAGGTTTATCTAGCCGTGAGCTGTTAATTGGCATGGGGCAGTGTGTCTGGGACGTGTGCCGGTACGTAAACTACACCGTGTCATGCCTCGCAGGGCGATTACGTCTGGTTGGAGTCCAGCAATGGCGTTCCGATCGGAGCTCGACTGGAGCTGTCGGACCCCGGGCAGCGGCAGCTGATTGACGATGAGAGGAAGGTGCGGACCGAGGCGAGTCACGGCACCCCATTCTACAAAGGGGGGGCCCGGTAGTGCCTTAACTGCATCTCCTCCTTGACGTCCCTCCAGGTGCACAAACTCTCCAAGAAGAATGAGGCCTCGCTGCGGCCCATGCACCCGACGTCCGTGGAAGGCGTGGACGACATGATCCGGCTCGGGGACCTGAATGAGGCCGGCCTGCTCCGGAACCTTCTCATACGCCATAGACAGGGCGTCATCTACGTAGGTCCAGTTGGACCCCAAACGCCTCCTTCAGCTTCGAATAGCTACATTTTAGACAGTCGGATGGACCCTAGTTGGGGCCCCTGTAACCTGATTCGCTCATCCCTTCCTTGCAGACGTACACGGGCTCCATCCTGGTGGCAGTGAACCCATACCAGGTGCTGCCCATCTACACGGCCGAGCATGTGCGGCTCTACCACGGCGCCCAGCTGGGCGAGCTGCCCCCCCACGTCTTCGCCATCGCTGACAGCTGTTACCGCGACATGCAGCGGCGCAGGCGTGACCAGTGCTGCATCATCAGGTACGCGGGCCTAGCGCCAGTGTCCAGCTTCACCGCTGATGAGAAGCAGACAGCTGGTGAAGCTGCAGCACACAGAAGTGGATGTAGATCTGTATAGATAGACAGGGGAGGGGACACTCGTGGGCCAATCAAAAATTTAGCTAGCGAGTAGAGTCAGAAGATCGTAGATGGCTAGCTGGTCAGCAGAACATGCTGATTCACCGTCTCCTAAATAAGCGACGGGTTTATTTAATATTTACAAACTTTGGGGGCCCCCACACAACTGTTTGATTCAAGTGTTGGGAAACACCAGCACTCACATGCGTAACCGGAGATAATGACACGTACATGTACTGGGAGCTTGTTCTGTCATTAATGTTGCTGGTTAAATTATGGGATGATCTGTAGTGGATCAGTCAGAGCCTTGTTTGTTCCCCTGACAACGTCACGTAAAGATCAGCTTGCCTAAAGATCCAGGGCTTGTGTTAGAAACCAGATTTCTAAGTTAGCTGGATAACTTGTCAGAGTTAAGCTGCGTCAGTTTAAATGGACTTTATTGTCGTTCACTTACATTTAGCCCAGAATACCTTAAACTGATATAAGGATCCCACTAAGCCGGAAATGCAGCTTCATGATACAGGCCTCATATCTTGGAAAAATCTCAAAAAATATGTTTTTTTTCTCCTCAAATGGTGAAAACTATGCCAATTTTGCCCGAGTGAGCTGTTTACAAAGACGTTCTCCATGCCAGTGGGGAGTCTGGAGCGGGAAAGACGGAGAGCACCAAGCTGATCCTGCAGTTCCTGGCTGCTGTCAGCGGCCAGCACTCCTGGATCGAGCAGCAGGTCCTGGAGGCCAACCCCATCCTGGAGGGTAACGTCGCACCACCTGATGTTAGCCCCTGGCTCTCCGCCTGTCACTGGCTCCCCTTGACCCGGCCGATGCCCATTTTCCCTCAGCCTTCGGCAACGCAAAAACCATCCGCAACGACAACTCCAGCCGCTTCGGGAAGTACATTGACATAAACTTCGACACGGCCGGGGCCATCGAAGGCGCTCGGGTGGAGCAGTATCTGCTAGAGAAGTGCCGCGTGTGCTACCAGGTAGGCCATGACCACCAGGGGGAGCACAGGTACCACCAGGACCTCTGGAGAAAAGGGTGGCTAATTTCAGATCTGCTCTTCCTGCAAAAAAGGCCTTTCTCTAAAAATAAAGGAAATGTATTTCTAATTATTAAAGTGCAGATTTCACTGCCAAACTCAACTTAATCAGCTGACAGCCAGGTTTAGTAGGTGTGTTGCAGCAGGGAAATCTGCAAACTGGTTTGCAGACTGGCCGTGTAGGACCGGAATTGGGGGACCCTGATATAGGGTCATTCCCTGCCTTGCATTTGTAGCTTTGGAGATTCCCACAACCCTGCATAGGACAAACACATACAAAAAGTTGATGGATGGATATATAGAATGTATATGTAATTATATCCGCCATATACTGCCTGGGACAGACTCAAGGTCTCCTTGCCCACAGGTACACAGGTATAAGACCACTGGATGGAGAATTTCTTAAAGAGATACCGCTCGAATTTTCGATTTGTTGCAGGCACCTGAGGAACGAAACTATCACATCTTCTACTGCATGTTACTGGGGATGTCAGCAGAACAGAAGAAGATTCTGTCTTTAGGAAATGCCGCAGATTACAAGTATCTGACCATGGTAACATCAGGCGACACCTCAGAGGCCGCAGATGTGAACCGGCGCCGAAGGCCGGCTGTGTTGATGATTTCCTCAGGTGCTGTTCTCAGGGTTGCCTTTCGTAGGGAAACTGCACCAGCTGTGACGGCCGGGATGATTCGGCGGATTACAGCCGCATACGCTCCGCCATGAAGATCCTGATGTTCAAGGAGATAGAGTCCTGGGAGATCTTCAAGCTACTGGCCGCTCTGCTCCACCTGGGCGATGTCAGCTTCCAAGGTGATGACTGAGGAATGCTCAGAAGTTCAGAAATGTCTCACCAAGGTGCAAATATAGCTGAAATAGGAAAGGTGCCTCAGACGACAGAATTGAAAAAAAGAAAAGAATATGTTCTGAAGATCAAATAAATTGTAAGCTGTGAAATTCTGTTTTTTTATTATTTTTTAGGTACTGTCTCAAATAACATGGAGGGCTGCGATATTCAGGCTTCACATCATTTCACCATGACGTCTAAGCTACTGGAGGTATCATTTTCTGCAGTGGATCTGTACCGCACCACACGCTTTACATGCTGTTCTCCAGTTCCATTCTGGATAGGATCAGGGGTGCTAGGGTGCTCTTCAGCGCCTCCTCTTGTTTGTTTCCTCTGATCTAAAAACATCTTCCCCCGCCTGTGTTCTAGACTAATCAAGCTTATATGATTTTCCCAGGTGGACAGCAAGAACCTCGAGACCAGCTTCACACATCGGTCCTTCATGACCAACAGGGAACGCGTCTCCAGGCCTCTTAGCCAGGACCAGGCCACAGACGGCAGAGACGCCTTTGCCAAGGTCCGTCCTGCGGTCAAACAGAGCTTGTTAGGTGGTCATCACATCTCAGCTGCTTGCCAGGCTTTCTGGTAAAAAGACTGGAAGGTGGTGTGGTCAGCCATTTGACGGAACCAAAAACATATTTCTAGAAGGAAGTCATTACAATGTCCAGCGGTGCAGACATCAGGGTAACACCGCTGGATGTAATGCAGGGAATGGTCCAACGGTGCAGACATCAGGGTAACACCACTGGGTGTAATGCAGGGAATGGTCCAACGGTGCAGACATCAGGGTAACACCACTGGGTGTAATGCAGGGAATGGTCCAACGGTGCAGACATCAGGGTAACACCACTGGGTGTAATG
>JABFDZ020000047.1:2809951-2825035 GCA_019775955.2 Pollimyrus isidori | reverse complement strand
TGCAGACATCAGGGTAACACCACTGGGTGTAATGCAGGGAATGGTCCAGCGATGCAGACATCAGGGTAACACCACTGGGTGTAATGCAGGGAATGGTCCAGCGGTGCAGACATCAGGGTAACACCACTGGGATGTGCACCTGCTTCCTGACAGCTCTGCCTGATTGTGTGTGTTTGTTCACATATTCAGGCCATATATGGCAGAATGTTTGTGTGGATTGTGGAGAAAATCAACACTGCCATCTACAAGTTCCCCCCTGACGCCTCACACATCCGTTTCTCCATCGGGCTGTTGGACATCTTTGGATTTGAAAATTTTGATGCCAACAGGTTGGTGTGCCATTATTAACTGGTATTTGGTGCAGACAGAATACCGGACAAAATTCCAAGCCATTGAGCATTTCTGGTTCAGGAACAGGGTGTGGTGAACATGCTCACAATTAGTCTTTGACATGTAGATTACCTGTCTATTCAAGTCAAAGCCTACTTGTACTTCAGAGATGGTTGAAAACCAAAATATGACTGTTAACACTTCTCACTGATTCCTTTTTTGTTCCAAGGAATGCATATATCGAGAAGCTATAAAAATATTAGAAAGTTCTGTAGTTTCTCTGTAAGTCGTAGTGATAGTGGATGGGTAGGATGATAGAATTCATAATCAGAAAAATGGTAACAATGCAACAATAATGTGATTGTTTTCTAAGCCACCATTACTAATAACCTCCATAAATGTCTCAATCTCAAAGGACAAACAGCTTAATTATTGCTTAAACAGAGCAGTCATTGGGTGATTGGCTGATTGGGCTCTCTTATTCTGTGTCTGTGTCCCCAGCACTGAAGGGCTCCATTTCGGGGCTGGCCTGTGTCTATTTATCTTTTGTGCACTGCAGTTTTGAGCAGCTGTGCATCAACTTTGCCAACGAGCAGCTGCAGCAGTTCTTTGTGAAGCACGTCTTTAAGCTGGAGCAGGCGGAGTACGCCAGCGAGAACATCTCCTGGACGCCTGTGGCCTTCAGCGACAACCAGCGCACGCTGGACCTGCTGGTGGGCGCCCCCCTCAATGTGTTGGCCCTCGTGGATGAGGAGAGCCACTTTCCCAAGGTGACCCGACCTGCCCCCACCTCACTGCAAAACCAATCAGTGCTCATACATGTTTAACAATGGGGGGATATAAGTGACGCTTATTGTTCTTCATGTGTAGCACTGCTGTATATAAGTTTTGTTAGTGTAGGGGTTAGTGTCCCTGTCTATCACTTGGTACACTGGGGTCCAATCCCCCTGAATTTCCTCCCAGGGCTCAAATAATTCCAACCAATCTTTTTGTACTGATTTTCCAGAGATGGTTTTTGATCTCATTTTGCTTGGATTGGCTATTCTTTGTCACAAAGCAAATCCGAATCGGGGTGTTTAATCACAGACATTTTCTGCTCAGTATTTCCTGCCTCTGCTCCCTTGTCACACCCAACCTAGGGCACCGACGCCACTATGTTGAACAAGATGGTCCAGATACACGACAAAAACAGCCTCTTCATTTCTCCCAAGAGTAACCACGACATGTATTTTGGGATCCAGCATTTTGCCGGAGATGTCACCTACAATGCCAAAGGTAGGTGTGAAAAATGGGAAACATGACTGATTTTCCTCTTTGGAGCCTCCCTGCTACAACGGACCTCCAAAGCTGAGGCTGTTGTGTGTGAAGTGAACTGAATGATGCAAATACGATGATCCATCTGAGAGGCAAGTCTGTCGGCTGGAGATGTGCAGAGTCAGGCCCATTTCATCCTTCCCGAGTTCTCTGGGTCCACGTACAGGCTTTCTGGAGAAGAACCGAGACGCTGTGAGCTTGGACCTTATCAAGCTGATGCACACGTCAACCAACAAGTTCCTAAAGCAGATCTTCCACGCGGAGCTCAGCTCCTCCATGCCGGCTGCCAGGACCAATAAAAAGATTGTAATAACACCTAAAAACACACTGCGGGTGAGTATCTGCTGTCATCATTCTGAGCACTTAGTGAATTTCTGTGAACCTGCTCCTCAGGTTCTGGAATGATACACTCTGTTGTCAGAGCATAAATATACGCTTATAAATCAACACAGCAAGCATACAGAACCTACATAGGCTGGTTTTAGAATACAGTGTCAGTGGTAAGAAATTGCAGTTCCTCAGAATTTGTCATGGTGATGAATGCTGCCCCTAGTGGACTCAAACGGCAGTATATTTTTAAATACGTATGAAAAAACATTGGCTTAAAATATGAATTTTGAGTAAGTACTACACGGTGCACACATGAGTAAGCTTTAAAAAAAATGACTTCCAGAAGTCAGGATATTGCTGTGCAGTGGTAGAAATGAGCTTTGGTAACTGGTGTCACTGCTGCAAACTGCTTGCCAACAGGAGACAGGGGACACCAGGAGACAGGTGTCCACGCTGAGCGGCCAGTTCCGGCAGTCGCTCGACTCCCTGATGAACACCCTGGGCACATGCCAGCCGCACTTTATACGCTGTTTCAAACCAAACATCTACAAGAAGCCCGAGGTGATCATCTCTCCTTTGCCGAGACCTCTTTTAGAATTATGCCATGTTCAAGTTTTATTTATTTAGCAAAGTGGCATACGTCCCAGGGATGCCATCATCATGCAGCTGTGGGAAAAAAATAAGAGACCAAAGAACAATTTCTTGTTTCACTTATCTCAAGTTATGGGTGTGCGTCTGTGAATAATATAGATATACAGTACAGGCCAAAAGTTTGGACACACCTTCTTATTCAATGTGTTTTCTTTATTTTCATGACCATTGGTAGATTCTCACTGAAGGCATCAAAACTATGAATGGACACATGTGGAGTTATGTACTTAACAAAAAAAGGTGAAATAACTGAAAGCGTTTTTTATTCTAGTTTCTTCAAAATAGCCATGCTTAGCACTGATTACTGCTTGGTACACTCTTGGCATTCTCTCGATGAGCTTCAAGAGGTAGTCACCTGAAATGGTTTTCCAACAGTGTTGAAGGAGTTCCCAGAGGTGTTTAGCACTTGTTGTTGAGTGTGTAATCAGAATATAAAACATGTTTTCAGTTATTTCACCTTTTTTTGTTAAGTACATAACTCCACATGTGTCCATTCATAGTTTTGATGCCTTCAGTGAGAATCTACAGATGTAAATGGTCATGAAAATAAAGAAAACACATTGAATGAGAAGGTGTGTCCAAACTTTTGTCCTGTACTGTATATTATTTTTTTCTTTCTTTTTTTGCAAACTGCAGCCTGGTTCTTCTCTGTTTCTCATTAATGAAGGGCTTCTTCCTTGCTTTATGGGACCTCAGTCCTGCTTCTAGGAGTCTGATACGAACTGTCCTAGCAGTGCACTTCATACTTGCACTTAATGTTTCCCATTCTTTTTGAAGGTCAGTTGAGGTCATCATCCGATTCATGAGAAACTCCACTCTGTGGAGCTTCCTGCCAGCAGAAACAGGATTAAACTAGGATTCAAAAATGCAGATTGGTTTAAAAATATAGGATGGTCTTTTAATTTGTTTTGCCCCTGTAGTATACCATTTCCAAGCTTCATGGTACAGAGAGCTGCATAATGGACTGATACCCTAAAAATATTCCTGGTTTGTGGTTTCCCCATTAGCCAAAGAGTAAGGAGGGTGCATGTGTTCATACCTGTCTGTAGCCATGTGTCATTAGTCATTAGCTAATGTGAGTATAGCCTTCTTGGAAATGTGAGGTCATTTTAGCCGAGTTACCTACATTCACTTTATGGATTAAAAAAACGTCCCTGTCTGCATTTAGATAGCTGCCTTTAGAGGGTGCTGTTCAGTCTTTCGCCAGATGTCCTCGTCTGAGCTGTTAGTTTGTCATGTGGCCACCTGCACATGCTGATCGCCGTCTCCCTGCATCACTGCGCTCTCTCATGTGGGCACACTTTGGATTTACTGGGCCCTCAGAGGGATCTGTGTGGCCCTTTGTCAAAAATATTAAACAACGCCTCTGTCAGATGGAGATTAGGCTTCTCATGCCATTAAAACATTCAGAATGGGAACAAACCTTGTCTTATTATCATTTAAGTAAATAATGAATGGTTCACTTTTTTGTCAATAAATTTTGTCCTTACACCCCATTTCAGATTTTCGACAGAGATCTCTGTATACGTCAGCTGAGATATTCTGGAATGATCGAGACTATCAAGATCCGGAAAATGGGCTATCCCATTCGGCACACGTTTCAGGAATTCCTGCAGCGGTACCGAGTGCTACTGCGGAGCTCCATCTGCGACCCCAGAACCGTAAGAGGGATCCCGAGGCCGACCATGTGACCCACGACTGCGTGGCTGACTGCAAAGCAAATGGTCAAAGACCAGAAGGCAGCTTCAGCCCCTTATTCAAATCGCATCACGTTATTTGTCACACAACTTGAGTGTACGAATCAGTGAAAAAAGCACAACAGTAGTGAGGAAATGCTGCAAATGCAAACAGGAAATACGCAGCATAGAATTAGTAATAGACGGTGTGTCAATTAACACAATGAACCATCCTGACTGCATCTGCGCTGACAGGAACCTGCGCAGACGTGCTGCGACTGCATCTGCAAGGCCTACATTGGGGAAAAAGGAGACTGGAAAATTGGAAAGAAGAAGATCTTCCTTAAGGTTGTGTGAGCTTCAACGCCACTTTCAGACATACGTTACATTAAAGGCGGTCACGTCTGACAGGCTCCTGCAATTCAGTTTGATCTTCTGGGGGTAAAAGAGTCATTTACCCTTTAAATGCAACCCCACCAGGATTTCCATGACATAACACTGGAGACGGAGAGAGACAGGGAGATGAGAAGCAAGGCCGTCCTTATACTACGAGCACTGCAGGTCTACAAATGCAGGTAGATGTCATCCTCACAGTATGGCGGCCAGAATGAAATCAAATCACTTTGACACTTTTAAAAAAAATTATTGCTCACCACCACCCCCCCCTCTTCAGAGGACGACTTTATTTTACATTAAATTCAGGAGCAAAGACGGATGATGACATCAAGTTACCTTCCAAAGGATTGGGAAACAGGTGAAATAACTGGAAAAAACGTTTTATATTCTAGTTTCTTCAAAATAGCCACCCTTTGCTCTGATTACACACTCAACAACAAGTGCTAAACACCTCTGGGAACTCCTTCAACACTGTTGGAAAACCATTTCAGGTGACTACCTCTTGAAGCTCATCGAGAGAATGCCAAGAGTGTGCCAAGCAGTAATCAGAGCTAAGCATGGCTATTTTGAAGAAACTAGAATATAAAACGCTCTCAGTTATTTCACCTTTTTTTGTTAAGCACATAACTCCACATGTGTCCATTCATAATTTTGATGCCTTCAGTGAAAATCTACCAATGGTCATGAAAATAAAGAAAACACGTTGAATAAGAATTGTAACAATAACAGACATTAATCACTATGGAGTGAGGGGGAGAAAAGAGAAGAAAAAGAAGAAAAAAAGGAAATAAAGTTACAGAAATAATAACGCTAATAATGTAGGTGGAATGGAGAAAATGAATTGTAGAGGAATATAGAATACAGACAACCATAAGAAGCATAACACTCATTACTTTGGGGACATCAAACAACAAAAGTGATAACAACACTGTGATCTGTGACGTCACTTAATATATGGTAGAATATAAGCGAGTCAGCTCTCTGCATGGATCTGGCTCAGCGGGTAAAGATGCTGTTCTTGTGAGTGGAAGTTCGCCAGTTCAAATCCTTGGCAAAGAGGTTTTACTGTTTGGGTCCTGAGCAAGTTCCTGAATCTCCTTCATCTAGGGACTGTTTCACCCTGCTTTCTCAAAAATGTGAATGTTTAAAAAGTATGCAGAAATGGTTACTTGCAACACAGTAATAACAAATAGTTTACCAAATAAAAACATATAAAGCACAGTGCTGCTCAATGCAGTGACAGTTATGCACTGTTGTGCAAGTTACTTAAAACCGTTAATTAGTTACTACTTGCTCCAGTAAAATGTAATTAAATGACTGCATATAAAGTGATTAGGTTCCCAGGAAAGTAGCTCTTGCGTTACTTCATTTTCTCATTAATGCCTGCAAACCCAGACAGGACACTTACGTTGCCAGGAGGTTGGTTTAATATTGGAACATTGTTAAATGATCGAGTTTCATTTAGGCCTATTAACAATATTGAAATTATTACATACACTAGCGTGGGTCTGTGTGTTTTAGTGAGTACATAATGATCTCATTAACATTGTGCTGCTGTTGAAAAACATCACACAGACATCAGGGAAATGTCAAATCACCATTCAGTAGAGATGTCTTTGTGACATAGAGATGCTTTGCTGATGGATTTCCAAGCATCATAAATGTTATGCCAATGAATGTGTGCTGTCTGGATCATTATCTTATTTTAGTGCTGTTGGGTAGCTACATTACCCATTACTGTCAAAAATACTGTAAGGTGTTACTACTAATATTGGTTTTGTGTGCACTCTGACCAATGTAGTGTGGTAACACAGTCATACGAGTATTTTTACAAAATCAGACAGTATGTGCTCTTGATTGGCACCACGCCTGATGATGACGTACCGCCATGTCGCTCACAGGAAGCAGTTCATCGACCAGAGGAGAGCCGCTCTGGTCCTGCAGAAACACTGGAGAGGATGCCATGCGAGGAAGCACAACAGAGCGGTGAGCATTTCTTAAAGGGACAGCCACCGCACTGGGAAAAGGCGTGCTGTTGTACAGTACCTGTAGGGGGCGTGGTGATTTAGTACACATCCCATTACCTCAGAGCTGTGGGATTCAGCCCATGTATAACCTATGATTGGGAGGGTCTGCCATGCTTTCGCCCTTATGTGGTGACCCCTCCGTGTGTATTTTTTAGCATGATGGCAATTTTTTTAGCATTAAATAAATCTGGGAAATTCAATTTACATTTCACTGCATTAACCATCGGTGCCCATTGGCCCACAAAGGGAAAATGCATTTAATTATGGGTTATTTTTTTAGTTAAGCAGTGCAGCCCAGACTAGTGATTATTGCTGCAAAGGTCAAGTCCTGTGTTTGGACTTGGGCTCTCATGTTGGCTTTTGGCCTCACTGCTCTCACCCTCTGTTTTTAGGTTTAATGCAGAAACTCCAGAATCCTTATATAGTTTGATGCACATTCTTTGAGGAAAAATTGTCCAAACTAAATACAGGTTATGGATCTTCATGTGCTGCTTGTATAAACTGGAAATGAATTTATTCATGGTTTGTTTCACATTGCACAAAAGACATTTATTAAGGAAGAGCTTGACTACCATTCTCAGCTCCAGCTGGGCATCGCCCGCCTGCAAGCCAAGGTCCGTGCTCGGCAGCTTCAGCAGAGCTACAAGGAGAAGCGGGAAGCCGCCATCTTGCTACAGAGCCAGGCTCGTGGATGCATCACACGGAGGCATTGGAAGCAGAAGAAGGAGGCTGTGCTCATCCTGCAAGCCCAAACTAGGGGTATGCTGGCTAGGAAGGCTGTCAAAAAGATGAAGAATGATGTGAGTTCCTGTAGAACCTTTTGTTTGCCTGATGCAGCCTTGTTCTTCAGAAGCCCAGCCTTGTCAGGACCTTTCAGCTAGATGCCTTTCCATCTGAGATACAACTGTGCTCCATTCTACTTTGATTGGTTCTGATGTTAACTTGCTGGCTCTTTGTGGCAGGCCTGCCTCACAGTTGAGGAACATCTACATGGGGAGCATCTAACTGAGGATCATCTAGTTGAGGAACATCTAGCTGAGGAGCATGTTGCTGAAGAACATTTAGTTGAGGAACGCCTAGCTGAGGAGCGTCTAGCCCAAGAGCAAATTGCCCAGCAGCTCCAACGACGGTTAGAGAAGGTGCTTGAAGAGCAGCAAGAAGAGAAGTCTAAAACTGTCAGTGATGCGAAGATGGTGGACAGCATTTTTGACTTCCTGCCGACTGTAGTTGGCGGGCAGCAGGGGCCAGCTCCACAAGGCTTCGAGGTTAGACCACCATATCCTTTTCAAGATCACTTTGGCTACCATTTTCAGGGTGTTCAACCTACAGTATCTCATAATACTCACTGAAGCATCTCTTTCTTTAGGACCTGGAGGCGAATCAGACCGAGCTGGAAGAAGTGGAGCCCAATGGCCCCCCAAAAGTGGAAGAAACTCCAAAAGTGGAAGAAACTCCAAAAGAGGAAGAAACTCCAAAAGAGGAGTGCAATGACGTCGATGATGAGAACTCTTTCACCAAGTTTGCATCTTTGTACTTCCAGGGTTCAGCTACACACACCCACATCAGGCAGAGGCTGCGCAGCACACTGCTGTTCCATGAGGATGAAAGAGACACTCTGGTACCATCTTCATTCTGCTTTCTGCTAATATTATCTTAACTTTAATGCCCCTTGGTTCTGAGGAAGCAGTGCTTGACTTCTATCAATCACCAGAGCAGAGTAACAAATATAACATGGTGAACCGGACTAAACAGCAGCAATTTAACGCAATTGTATTAGCATTAGCATTTATTAGCATCTTTGCCATTGACACTACGTAGGCAGTTTCATGCTGAGTGGAGATGTTCTGTCCAGGCTTGCCTCTCTGTGTGGTGGATTATCCTGAGGTTCATGGGCGATATCCCTGAGCCCAAGCGAGCCCGGGAGAGTGTCTCCTCTTCAGGAGACCAATCAATCCTTCAGAACCTGGGCCAGAGGCAGGGCCGTCGCCTTAGCAACTTAGTCGGCCTTGATCAGGTATGTTCAGTTCTCAATGAATAGTCTTATTTTCAGTCTTCTGTCATAGTGCCTCTTTTCATACTTATCACATGTATGGTTTATATTGGGCCAGCATGGTGGTGCTGTAGCTGGTTCATAGTTCTGTCAGAATTCTCAGGGCAGATGTGCTTTTATTGAGAATGTTTGTTTTGGGCAGGCTGCGTGTGTCTTAGCGGCCACCGGATATTTGTTTTTAACTTTCCATTAGAATAATAAACAGTTCACGTCCTTCACAGGCTAAGAAACTGCCTCCTGTCCTTTCTCCTCTCACCACAGGGCGGAAGTTAGCACTCTTGCTCATGCCTCTGAGACTGAGGTTTTAGTCTCTGCCTTGGTTCCATGTGTGTGGAATTGACATGTTCTCCTCGTGTTGTTGTTGGGTTTCCACAGAGGTTAATTGGAGTTGCCAAATTGTGCCTAGATGTAAGTGAATGGCGTATGTGTGAATGGCCTGTGAGTGATGGTGATGGTGTTCCATCCTGGGTTCTTTCCTGCCTTGTGCCCATAGGCTCTGGACCAACTTTCATTTGACTAAGTTGTATACTGTCTTAGAAGGCAACAAGGAAACCTTTTCCTTAAGTATCATCTTTGTGTTTGTACAAACTTCTTTTTCATAGAAACTACTGAGAGGAAAAAAGAAAATAGGGACACGAAACCGCAGGCCTTCAATGATTCCAGAGGAGGTAGGTTTAAGGAAAACAATTTGTGATGGGCTCCGTACCTGATTTCTTCATTTCCAAATAAGTTATTCATAACTGCTGTCAGAGTGGATACTCTAGTTATATCAATTCTGAGTTTGTCGATGTAACCAGAGCATACTGGTTACCTAGTAGATTTTCAGGCAGCCCCTGTCATCAGGTTAAGACGGCTACGCACGGGCACACCATTAGGCCCCGATGGCATCAGCCCCACGGTGCTCGAAGCCAGTGGCTTTCAGCTAGGGGGAGGTCTGTGAAGCTCTCCTGTGTCTTACCATTGCAGTCCATAGCGGAAACTGTCAAGGAGGAAGATGACATATTGGTTGGGGAAGGACCCTCACTGCATCGGCCAATGACATCCTTAGAAAAGCTTCACATCATTGTGGAATATGCTATGGTCAGGCAAGACATCAGGTAGCAAGATATGACTTTTTTAGAAATGAGAAAGGGGAATGATAAAATTTATAAAAATGGTCTGTTCTTTTTATCTACAATTTCTCTGCGTGAATGTTCCAGGGATGAGATCTACTGCCAGATTTGTAAACAATTGGTTGGGAATGAGGACGAGAAAAGCAGCCGGAGGGGCTGGATTCTTCTCTCCATCTGTTTGGGAATCTTTGCACCAACTGAGCTTTTCGATAAGGTTAGTTGTCCCGTTTTGCCCTTCATGCTTCTGTTGGGAGAATGTTCCGGTATTAAAGGTATTGCTTCTACTTTCTTTCATCATCCCATAGTATCTCCAACACTTCATCAGATCTGGCCCCGCCAACTTTGCCCAGTACTGTTCTGAGAAATTAAGAAGGACTATAGCCAATGGCTCACGCAGTGAACCTCCTTCCTGCATTGAACTGCAGGTAAAAAGGGCCACTGCAAAGGAGCGGGACCATTATTCTGTAATACAAGTCTGATCATTGAGGTCTTGGTCAAAGTACAAGCAGTCTCACTTGATAGGATTTTCCTGCTCTGATTATAGGCCGCAGAAACTCAGAAGCCAATGACTGTGTCTGTGATCTTAATGGATGGACAAAACATCAAGTTAACCATAGACTCAGCCACCAATTCTGCAGAAGTCTGTGAACATATTGCACAGAAAGTCAAACTTAAGGACACCTTTGGATTCTCGCTTTATGTTGGCCTGCATGAAAAGGTATAAGAATCTGTCCAAAAAGCCAGTGACACTAGGAACTCCAGAGTGGTTTAGCTGGAGAAGCTGCTGCAATGAATCCTAAGGCCTCATAAGTGTTTGAATCTGGAACATACCTTTTACTGCATGTGACCAGGAGACAAACTAATTGATGTCATTGGCTGCTTGAGGGAGTCGGAGAAGTGCAAATCTGTAAGTCTAAAAAGAAATCATCATGGATGTCATTTTACAATGGTGTTTGGGAATTTTCAGAGGTGGTCACTGGGATGCGGCAAACAGCACATCCTGGACGCCATCTCGCTATGTGAGCAGGATTCCAGGAAGAAAGGCGAACAGGAGCAGCACTCTCCATGGCGCCTCTACTTCCTGAAGGAGCTCTTCACTCCCTGGCTCGACTGTGGGCAAGACCCTGTCAGCACTGACCTCATATATAAACAGATTATCCGAGGACTGAAGCTGGGAGAGTACCAGTCTGACAAGGTGCGTGAGCCTGGAATCTACATAAATCTTGGGCTCTGTGTTCTGTCTCTGTCAGAAAGTCAGTTTCAAAACATGGTTTTTCTAGGCCGTCATGTAATACTAAGTCTTTTCCTGTGGTCCTCTGGCAACTACAATCACGGCTGCTCTTGACTTCTGACTGACCTACCGTAACTCGGAGGGAACACAATGTCCTGCCTTTGCCAAATTACTAGAATTTTTCAAACAATATGGCTTCCCATATTCATCTTATTTCCTTTAGGAGGATGATTTTGTCCAGCTCGCAGCCAAACACTTCTATGTGCAGTTTGAAACTGATTGCAGTGACGATAATGCAAAGAGAGTGGTTGAGGAATGCATCAACAGCATCCTGATTGAGGCTAAGTCAGAAGCTAAGTGGGTACAACTGGTTAAGATGGCCCATCTTCAGGTAATATGAGATTGGAATGCCATCAAAAAATAACTCAACTGTTCAGGACCTGTCAACTTGTGCTACACATCTTTGCCATCTGTTTGTTTTTCCCATAGTGTTTTCTTTGAAATGTGCATTTTATGTCTGTTTATGACCTTCAGGGTTCTTATATAAAGTCAAAGAAGAATGTGGACTTGGTGAAAGCCGAAGTGATTGATTATGCTCGCCAGAAGTGGTCAAAGTTTTTTTCCAAGTTTTTTAATGTAACAAAGATCGCAGGTAAAAAATAAACCTTCCATCGTTGAAAGCATTGCAGTTTGTTTCTTCAGTGTGGTGGTCATCTTGAAAGCATTCACTCTACTCTCTGTGGTTTACTAGTTTTTATGTTAGTGATTCTAGGAAGTATTGTGTTCCTAGGTCCTGATTTGCCTCAAAATGAGTTTGTTGCTGCTGTTAATTGTTCTGGGATCACTTTCATGAATGAAAAGGAAACACTCCTGGAATTCATTTACCCAGAAGTTACTGGAGTCAGCACAATAAGGTATATGAGAGATCTATTATATTATGAGGGAGATTCTGTCATGCATACATTTCACAGAAGCTTTTAGCCAATGCAACATACAGCCAAGAAAAGAGGGTCACTCCAGCTCTGGAGCCCCCGGGGGTTTAAGGGCATGGCTCAATGTTTAGGACCCTCCCAGTAAAATCACTGAGCCAACTCTGTTATCCAAACCAGCAACCTTCTGATCACTAGTTCAGTGTCCTCACTTGCTGAGCCACATGCCCCCACCCTACAAAGTAGAATCTCCATATGTAAAGTGCTGCTTTCTGTTCTTGCCAGGGACAGTCAAGCCACCCTGCAACTTGTTACTCTGATTACACTGAAGGGAGAGTTCTCCCTGAGCTCTAACTCTCCAGGAGAGTTAGAGCAGCTGTGGAGGTTCGTAGATATGTTTCTGGAAGGAATAAAGGCACGATCCCAGTACGCTCTTGCGTTGCAGGACTCCAACAGGCAAGGTAAGAGGACGGGACATTCTTATGAACATGCTCCTCACAGGTCAGAGAGTTCGGGGAATCCGTAAGCTACATTGTGTTAGCTTTCTGAAAAGAATGTCTCTTTGCCCAGAGGATCCTACATTTCTCAGCTTTCGGAAGGGAGATCTTCTTTTTATTATCAAGGATGAAGAGTATTCACCTAATCATGGCTGGATGAAAGGCAAAAATGAGCGAACTGGCCTAACTGGTGCTGTCTCCATGGATTCTGTGTTGGTCTTAGCAACCCTCAACAAACCAACCAATGAGCTGCTGGTATGAGAAGTGTTATTTGGTGTTCATCTGTCCACAAATTGGTTGAGGATGCAGGAATGAGCCGATCTTTATCCCTGCCCATTTCTCTTTGACTGCAAGTACCAAATGTTAGCTCATCGTGTAATGTATCCCAAATCTTGACAAGTACTGTTTTTACAACATTAACATTAACATTGTGAACATTATCCGCTTCACACGGTTGTGGTCATAATGTTTTGGTTTATCACTGTATGTAACATTGGTATAAGGACATTTTCATAGATCTTGTTTGGCTATGATTCCAGAACTTGCTGAACTTTTCCCCGGAGCAAAGGAAATCCAATAGCCAGGTCAATCAGGCAACAGAAGGCAACACGGAAAGAGTGGCACCAGTCTCACTTAAGGAATTCTCCTTTGAGTACTTTAGGTAGGACACTCAAAGTCTACTCTTTTGCAACCTGCTGTTAATGTATAATGGTGCCTGATGTCACGTAGTTGGACACAGGGCCAGAACAGCCTGCCAGATTCGCATCAGATTTTTGCATTTCTGCTGAAGTGATGTAGCACTTCTTTTCTTGGAGAAGAATTTGATGTCTTGACAATGGTGGTTGGAAATCCCACCTAATGCATCCTGAAATCTCCTATAAGTGTTTAATTATATTCAGCTCAAGCTGAGTTCAGTGAGTTGGGTGGATGTGGTTTATTGTATTCATAGATTTCATGCTCAGCCAATGATTCTTTGACTGCTTGTATCCAGTGGATGTGGAAGATTCAAGCGGCAAAACACTGGCGTCACATCATTCCAGTCTTCAGCAATTCACATATTTGCTTTTCCTTTAGTTTTCAAAGGCAGCATAATCTAGTAAAACATCAGAAGTCTGATCAATGTTCATCAGCGAAGCACTTTCAAAACTCACCCCAAAAGACCCCCCTTTCTTAGAGCCTCTGTAATGTTTTCTCACAGTAATTAATGAAATACTGAAACATATTTGTACTCTGTGGAAGCACCTATTTGGAACATGCCTTCCTGTTTTTCTTGTTGGTGTTCTTCAGGCAGCCGGGCAAGGCTGTGGGTAAAGGAATGGCCAAGGAGAAGCTATGGGCTTGTTCACGGGAACCACTCAGACAACCTCTGCTGATGAAGCTGGTGGGCAACTCAGAGCTCAGCCATCAAGCCTGCCTTTCCTTCACTGATATCCTTTTGTGCTGCTTGCTTACGAGAATGGATAAGGACTAAAGCATTAGTACTTGATTCTTTAAAATATATAATCTCAACATTATCTATTTTTTTTCTTAATTTTATACATATAAGTATTTTTGGCATGCAGAGCAAGCTTAACCTACATAGACCTTCATGTGGTAGAAACCTTAGGCATTGTTGCAAACACTGATATATATAAATACATATTTTCAATTTCAATCTTTTTCTTGACTGTCCCTGTACCCATCCTGAAATATATGGGCGATTACCCTGTAAAGCAGGTGCGTAGCACACTGGAGCTGACTGACCAAATCTTTGGCCCTGCGATGCAGTATGAGATTCTGCGGGATGAGATCTACTGCCAGATCATGAAGCAGATGACTGTCAACAATAACCGGTTTGTATTCCATATCAGTTAATGCCATCTATTTTAAAGGGATGTCATTCTGACACTGTTTGACATCATCCATTGATGCTGAGGATTAATGTTCTGAGAAGGTAAAACAGTAGTGATTCTATGGTTTTAAGGTGGGGAGGGGAGCATAAGGGCGCCATAATTCATACAGAAGAGTTAGCTTGATCATTAACCAATGACGTGTTTTGAGTGACAAGGGAGAGAGCACTCAGCAGCCTATCAGCTTCCAGCTGGAGCCAGTGCCCCTGTGGGCCTGCCCCTGTACAGGATTCCATAACAGACAAACAAGAAGTTGTGGCCGCAGTATGAATAACCGCAGTCTTATTCCCATCTGGCCAGCCCCAAGCATCACTCTAGCATGTTAGCATGCATGTTAGCATGTGTCAGTGTTTCCCGTGTCATCCAGGCAGAGCATGGAGAACGGCTGGCAGCTCCTGTGGCTGTGTTGCGGTCTCTTCTCACCCAGCCAGACCCTGTACAGACACACACAGCGCTTTCTGGAGTCTCGGAAACACGAGCCGCTGGCCTCCGAGTGTGTAAAGAGGCTAAAGGGGATGCTGAGGTGAGCTAACATGGACAGGAGCGCTGTGGATCGCCCATATGGAAAAGTTTTTTTAAAAACATCTGTGATTCTTATATGTTCCAACAGAATACCGTAAGGGACTTATATGTTGCAAAAACCACATATACA
>JABFDZ020000047.1:2773439-2795490 GCA_019775955.2 Pollimyrus isidori | reverse complement strand
AGATGCTTACTGTCCATGGGGCTGACATCTGGGCAGAGGGTGAAACATCTGCTGTTACTGCTGAACACATGTTGCAGAGCCCAGAGCCCAGTGCGGGATCCAGAGGAGGTCTCAGGAGCCCTGATTAATGTGGCCAAACACCTGGGCAACCTGAGATACAGAATGAGGGAGAAGATGCTGGAGAAGAAAGAGATTAAATACTGTGACTACTGTAGATGTTAGAATAGAGCAGTTCCATAATCTCTCTGTGCAGATGGAGTTTTTTTAATTCTAATGTTTCTCTCTCAATCGATTCAGCTCCTGTGATTCTAGACCCAAACACAGCAAATGTTGAGCTCACACTGTCTGAAGATCTGACTGCTATTACCTGGAGTAATGAGGTACAGGAATATTCCAATAGCTCAGAGAGGTTTACATGGTGCTGTGTGCTGGGATCTAAGGGATTCAGCTCAGGGAAACTGCTGGGATGTGGATGTGGAGGACAGTATATTATACAATTATACTTCGTGGGTGTGGCTAATGAGTCCATCAACAGGAAAGGGGATGTCCTTCCGAAAGCAAATGGAGGACTATGGGTCATGACATGTTATAAAGGAAAACTGGCAGCATGGACTTCACCACCGGACCCTCTGTCTGTGAGAAGGAAACCCCAGAGGATCAGAGTACAGCTGGACTGGGACAAGGGAGAGCTGTCATTCTCTGATCCCAGTAACAACACTCCTCTCTACACCTTTACACCCTCTTTCGCTGAGAGGTTGTTTCCTTTCCTTACCTGGGGTCACAGGGTTCCATAAAAAATCTGCTCAGTGAATGTTTCCATTGTAGTAGCAGCAGTGAAACTCTGAGCACTGTATTTGTAATGACAAACATTGACCATTCTGTACAGTACTACATATCATTGTTCTCCAGGAAGCAGATTCATGTTTAATTTTTTTTATTCAAGTTTTAGTGGAAATTGACTTTTTCCAGAGTGGAGAAGCCGTCGTATTATTAATTTCCCTGGACCTCTTATCCGGTACAGGTTGCGTACAAATGCGATGTCAGTGTCGTCTCACTTTTAAATCGAAATGCTATTCTTACCACAACCAGGTCCCAGAAGCCGTGAAAATCATTCAGTGGAAATCGTATAAATGCTGTCCATGAGTGCAAACACTGGAGCACATCTTAGTGTTTGGGGGTCAAAGAGAAATTATGGGTGTTCAGGTTTCATATCTGTAACCCTAAAAAAACCTTTTATACAATGTGGAAAGTGTCAAACTCAGTACAATATCAGCTGCGTTCATTTTGTATGGGTCATGAACTGCAGAAGGTGTGTCTGTGTGTGTAAATGACTCCCAATGAGTAACGCCAGTTACCATTAATCATTCAGTTTTATTACGGCTGCTTTACAAATTTTGTCCACTTTCCACCTGAAGGGGGCACCCTGCGAACACACAGCTACATCAGGCCCCACATGCCAAAACTGGTTTACTGTGAGGCCGTCACTGACGCGTGCTCAGCCCGAGACACCTCCCTCCGGATCCCAGACCAGAGGGACAGAACGATACAGCCTGACCCGAAACACTACAGAAAGACACACATGGAAATAAGCAGCATCGGCACACAGCATCATATGAACTGATGAACTGAACTGAATTCAAAGGCGTGTTGATTCATGACCGGTAAAATGGTTACAGGCGGTGATGTGCTCATATCCCAGGAGGGGGGAAACAGCATCACGATATTACAAAATGCAATAAGGGACTCCAGGGACAGGGAGGGGGGTTATAGTCTAAATCCACCTGATTGGACCGTTTATATGCGGTCCAGTTTCTCACTCAGGAACTCTTCTACACTGTCTGTGTTCCACTTGAGGATGCTGAGCTCCTCGGCAATGTTCCCGTTATCGTCCAGCAGCTTCAGCACGGGGTCGGAGCCTCGGACGTACTGCGGGGGGGGGAAGGGAGGCAGGCGTCAGATGGAGGACTGGCTGCTTGGGAGTGACCATTCGACAGCTTATGATCAAGGGGGGACCAGACACACGGAAGCAGCATTAGCAAGTGTGCCATGATGAACCACATCAGTTACCATCATGCTGCACACTGTAACCTAACTGCTCCAGCTCTAACAGAAGAAGCCTCCACCGTACTGTTAACATTTCAAACCAGAGTCACCAGGAGTGCTTGGGGTGTTACACGTAGGTGGGGGTCCAGATTATAAACCCAGACAACCATTACACCTCTGTGAACACAACCTGTGTAGAGCGGGTAACAGTACAGTTTGGGGTGCTGCCTAGAATAGTGGTTGTTGGTTGGTGCCTATAAGCGGAAGGCTTTGGGTTCAGATCCCACAGCTAGCTTGGCCCTGAACCGCAATTCTAATAATTCACGCCACAAAGCTGTAAATCCGACTTCAGGAACATCCTGTCTGTACTGGATTCTGTGTCCATCACCTTAAGAAAGCTGTGTGTTCATCAACTGAGCTCTGCAGGCAGGACCCAGATGCATTTTCAGAGACATTTTGCAGCCACTTAGTGGTTGGGGGGGGAGGGAAATGGAAGAGGAATGGCAGCTCGTCACCCTGCTCCCCATTAGCGTTCCTGCCTGAGCCTCTACTTTTTATAAAAGTAATTATAGTTATCATGCTCCTGCACCTTCTCCAATTAAAGAGCCCTGGTAATTGCATTCGGCCGAGTGCATTTTTCGGATAATTAATTAGCCTTAGGAGCGGCAGGCGAGTGGCGAGGGCCCCCTGGCCGGGTCTTGGGCTGCATGCCGCCTCCGCCCGCTCACATCCATCCATCAGGGCGACTCCTCGGGGTTTGGGGGGGAGGCTCATCTGTCACTGTCTGCTTAACGAGCCCCGGTGCTTGAAAAGGAGCCCAGTGTGAGAGCAGCCACAGTGCCATCCGCAGGTGGGGGGGGAGGACCCTGGCAGAGTTACCCTGTACAGACACCCTCCCCTGGTCGACACCGCACTGTGAGAGTCGGCGAATCGGCCTGACAGAATGCAGCTTTGCCTTGACGACTTATAAATGTGCCGCTTAACAGCAGACAAGTCTGTCAGCTCTGTCCCTAGATGAACGATAAACCCCCGTAACTTGACGGCATGGAAGGACGACACTGAAATGTCTCTGTGTGATAATCAGAATTCCACATGATTTTCCAGCTAATAAACTGGGATCCGCGTGTGGGCGGTGGGGCAGCTCAAGTCGGTGCTTCTCCCCCAGGGTTAATGATTTGGCCCATTTTCAGACAGATACACCCACCACAAGGTGCAGCAACTGGCTGCCAGACAGAACATTCCGGTCTTTACCTTGATCTGAAGACCCTTGAACATCTTTGGCTTGTCACTCCTGACAAAAGCTGAAAAAAGGACAATAGTCACAACAAACGCAGCACATGAGAGAGACCTGGGAGGACGTACATGGGCCTCTACTGGGGGAGGGGGTGCAGGGGGGGCCACATCCACACAGAAGAGGCGGCAGGTGACTGAGACGCTCACGAACAGTCACGCATCACAATACCATGATTACTCGACGACATGGATTTTACCACTGTGCTGCTCCAGCAACAGTTTTAGATTCACACAGCTTCACACTCAGCTCAGGTCTGGGAAGTAGATGATCAGAGGGTGATCTTGGGGAGGGGGGGGGGGCATTGCCAAAAGGCCTTCAGGCAGTCAGAATGCAGCCTTCTGGTGACATTTCTGCAGATGATGGGTAAATAACTAAGAAGGACATGTTGACGTAGGAGGGTAAGTTCTGCCACTCTGGGTGCCATTAGTGTCGCCGTGGTGACGACTGGGTGACATTCGCACCCGACTAAAAGGTCTTAGACTTCTGACAAAATATTTTTGTGACAGCAGATAATCAGGTGTTCTCCTATGGTTCATTGTGAATGTTATTTTCTTAAGGGTCGGATTGCCCTAACTGGGGGCCCTAGGATAACTCCAGCACAGACCCTTTTCACCTGGTGGGGCCCTGATATTTGCCTGGGCCCTGGGATATAGCCTAGGATAGCTTGAGCGTTAACATCCGCCCTAGATGCTGTCACGCATCCTAGGAATAATGGGTCCCATTGACAGCGTGATCTCTGGCTCAGGTGCGGCAGGCCATCATGTCTGAACAGGAATTCTACCATGACACAGGGCACAGAACACACCAGAAAGGATGCGAGTCCATCGCAGACCTCGAGAGCGCGCGTCTGCACCAGTTGCCGTTCAGCTCCTGATGGCATCACTTACCTTGGACTTGGGGGAACCTTCCGAGTTTTCATCCACACACCTCCAGGATAGCGCCAGGGTAATGCTGAGAGAGACAAGGGGACAAATTTGGGCGTATGCTTGGTCTCTAACACATGCACAACGGGCCTTTCCAACAGCACACAAACGGTCAGTCACTAAATTCACTCCACTACATTCCTCAATCATCGACATTCTTTGAGATCTTATATGTGGCGGCATATGATTCCATAATGGCACGTGTAAATTTGTAAACGTCTCCCAAATACAGCCTGACAGCGCAGCGACCATGTCGACATGAGACTCTTCTGGTTTGCCCAAACTTTATCGCTGTCCCACTCTGGGGTCCCCGACATGACACCAGCTCTGTTACGATTCCCATACCACCTCTCCAAAATGCTCGGATGGTTTAGCTTCCCTATTAGACAGCTATAGTGTAGGGGTAACCAATGCCCCTATCCACTGACATCACAACACCGGGACACAGATGATGACAGCAATACGTTACCGTACTGATGCCTGCTATTGTCTGCTCCAACAGGAGGGGGCACTGTAACACCTTATTCCTCCCCTTACCATGGGCATTTTTATGTGGCCCATGAGGACCGTGGACCCAATTCACACAGGCAAATGGACTAGTTCTGTAAATGAGCAAATGAGCCTTTTATGGTGTGCAAGGGAGTCAATGGAAATGGAGTGAAACAGGGCTGGGCAATATGCAGAGACCAGTCTAGGAGATGGATGGCTTCTCTAGTTGGGGGTTGGGATCACTTCCATAGCTGCCTGCTGTGGCCCCCCAGGCGAGCGAATCACGGCGTACTTGAGGGGGAGGTCGGCGGCTGGACCGTTCTCAGAGGTGCCGCTTCAGGTACTGAGAGGCTCAGCCTCAATTTCACGCCCAGCTGGCCTGACCGCCCACTCATCCCTCTTTGTTTTACACCGACAGAGCGACATTGAGGGGGCGGAGCTTAGGATGAGAGCCAAGAGGGGGAGTGCCTCTAGAGATACAGGCTTCACAATTGGCAAGCCCATAAGGCACACGATGATGCACGACAGCCATGCGTGAAAAAGCAGCACGTGCATTCAGGCAAGGGCGGACAGCGACGCCAGCATGCACGTGTGAGGCAGTCAACGATTTCCTGTCTGCCTTTTTACCTGGATGCCAAAAATGCTTCAGTAGGCCGTGAGGCTGACAGTACAGGAGGAAACCTGCTCTCATAAGTTTATAAGCACTTTATCCCGGTCAGAAATACCATATGTAAAGCAAAACAAAGAGCAGAGCTCTCTATGTCCCCAATGCATATTAAACATGGAGGGCAGAGGCATGGAGGCTCACCTTCCTGGCCTCGACCTGGGCTTCCTCTTGGCAGCACTGCCTGCAGAACGGGTCGAGCTGGGTCAGGCCAAACTGGCCCAGCAGATCACAGGAGCTGCACAGGAGGTTGCTGGAGAAGCCCAGTTCTCTGCAGGCCTCAGAGGACAGCTCGGCTCCATAGGACGATATCTGAGCAGGGAGCAGTAAATGAAATAAGACACCAAGTACAACCCCCCTGCAAAAACGACCTACCTCCCCTGGTCACCGTCGGTCTCATTCTGTCAAAACAAATGATGTCGTTAAACTGGTGCTTGATGTGAGGGGCACCCTGGGTGCCACCAGCTATGACATCACCTCTCTTTATTAGGATCTCTGCTTGGGGCACCAGCTGACAGGCAGGAGCCAGAATGCATAGGCAGGGCTACAACCAGTGTGCCTGCTCTCCCACGCCGTGCCCCATGCTGCTGAAATGAATGAGTTATGGAAATTTCTGCGCTTCCCCTTACAAATCGAGTCTTTATGAAAACCTTGAAAAACTAATTTAAAAATTGGTAGAATTACTGCAGTTAAGTTCCTGTTTCAGCTTCCTGGCTGCCATGAACAATTTTCACTTTCGTTTTGTCACTTGGCATTTAGATGGACCCAAAAGCACCAAGATGGATGTGTCCCACTACATCCCTGCCTGGTGAGGCTTATTATACAATTATACAGTATCATTTTAGTGATCTTGCAAAAAACTAAATAAATAGGTTTGGAAAAAGAATCAATCTTTTACATGTTCATTACGCCGCACTCAATGCACGTTTCTTTTTTTTTTGATAAATAGGCACTTTAATACTGAGGTACGGGAATATTAGGAAACCTTCAAAATCAATTACTGTGAACACTAAGCAAATGTAACACCTGAAGTAAATAGTTATACTGGATTCTCAGCTGCCGGAACGCCACACACGACACCCACCAAAACGCCGGGTGGTCTTCAGCACCGCTGATTAAAAATAGACTAATGGAGAACCCAGTGGGCCTGGGCAGGTGAGAAAACACAAACAAACGGGTGCCGACTACATCGACAAATGTGTCGTCACTAGATTACTCTAGCGGATTCAGAGAAAATATTTTTGCAACAAAGGACATGGTTAATGAAATTAATTTCATGCCAATTTAATGAAAAATGTTTTTGATAATGTAAAAGCTTCTCGCACATTAAGAACAGCCGTTTAAACACAGACTGAAAGGCATTTTAATTTCTATTAATATTAAGTTACATAATACGTACAACGTCCTGTTTATAAACAATATATATTCGCAAGTCTAGCACAGATTAATCAGGCTAGTGAAACATTTTACGGCGAAGTACTGCTGTTGCACGGATCATTCACACAAAGTTGTTTTGTTCTGGCTTAAGCATAAACTTTTCAATTAAAAGCCACGTCATAGTAGCCGGCTTCACTTCCGACTGAAAAGCATCTCATACATCGAGCATCAACAACGCCTAAATTATGTCTGTATACACTAACGATATTAGACATTTATCTGTGAATAAACCTTTCATAATTTTATTAAATTGTAATCAATTTTATAATATATTTACCGCTTGCAATATCGACAAGAACCAAAAAAGGTACACCTCCCCCGCCATCTTGGAATGTATTTTTTTTCCCGGGGGATGGGGCATAGGACCCTTACAAACGAAAGTGGCGCTCCTACGTGCCTATTAGTTTTTCAAATTTTGGTCTGGATTTAACGATCAAACTTGAGCCACAACATTTACCTATGATGACCTTAACTAATCCAAGGTTACATATGTCCACCATTAGTTTTAAATACCTTGACGCATTACACATGTAATTGTTCTCTACGGAAATCGTTGCTATGTGCGTGTTTTTGCTCAGGCACTCCTCCAGCCCTCCTCAGATGAACAGCGGTAGCCGGAAATACGGCATCCGAAGCGTCCAATCGCCGCCTGCCTCTTTTTTTTTACAGCTCCTTTAAAGCTGACTAGCAGCTGCGTCGTAGTGCGCCTGCGGGGAGCTGGGCTGGCCAATGGTTGTATCCCTTGCGCTGGTGGGAGGACACGCGTACGGCGCACTCTCGTCGCGGTCGCCTACTCACCTAGGAAAGTGTGCATCGGAACCGAACCGAATCGAATCGCACCGGTTTCGACAGAAGCGGACCGGGGCTGAATCGGTACCTTCGCACGGAGGAACAAGGAGGGGTGTGAGCGTGGTCTCTGTGGCGTAGAACCCTGACGTGCCTGAAGGAAGCACAGTGTGAATAAAATAATTTTTGTAACAGTGATAATAAGAGCGGCTGGCTGCTGCAGCCTGAGGGGAGACCCGCCGGACCGGGGCACCCCCAGCGTCCCGGCTCCACCGTACGGCTGCCGCCCTGCCGGGTTCGGTTTGTTTTTATATATATACACAATTTGATCGGCCACGGTATGACTCGCCGCGATCCGATAGTTTGATGGGGCTTTTACGGATTATGATGCCGCCCAAGTTTCAGCTCTTGGCGTTGCTCGCCTTCGCCGTGGCAACCCTCTTCCTGGAGAACCAGATTCAGAAGCTGGAGGAGTCCCGTGGGAAGCTAGGTAAGATTGCACCCGAGGCGCCGTCTATCGCCCCCCCTGGTCCCAGTAGAGGCGACGGGTGGGGGGCTCCTGGCCATCCCCGTTGGCTCCTGCGTGGATTGAATTTGGCTTAGCAACAAGCCAGCCAGTCCGCCCGCCCCCTCCTCCCCCCGATCCGGTGTCTGCTGAGGGCCGGCGGCTGCATGGCGGCGCGGCTCCGTCGGTCAGCGCATGGGTGACAACGGGTCCATGTGCGGGGACGGTAAACCTCTCCGTTCCCAGCTAGCCGGTGGCAGATCTCCGTCGGGAATCGGATCTCCTACCTGTGGCTGGCAGGGTTTCAGAGCTGCGACAGTCCGTCATATTTACACTGATTTTGCCGTGAAAGATTCCCTGTCGAAGATGGGAAATGATACCTGCTCGTTTGGAGTCCCTGTCCTGTGGAATCGTTTTACTCTCAATAGCTACTCCAAATGTCACCAGTGCCATCGACCAAAGTACCCTTTTGGGTCCGAATTGACACTGGGATCGTACTGCAGCTCCGATGTCAGAAATCCAGTGGATGAGTACCAAATCTGAGCGGGGTCGAACCGAAAGAGACCCAGTTTGAGTGGCACCCCGAACCTAAAGGGAAGGAGTTTGAGCAACACCCTGAACCCCTGGGGCAGCGTGCCAGTGTTTGAGGGCCTTATCTCTCGTGTTAGTCTGAACTGAGGAGAATAGCGCTACTGGAACCATTTGCCTGCTGGTAGCAGAAATTATTCTAATGAGTCACCTTTGGATTTAGGCTAAGACTTATTAAAAATAAAACTGTCTTGTTCAGCTCACCTGAATGAATCTCCCTTATCCTTACTTTCTAGACAGAATAGCCTGTTCAGACATTTCATTTCTCCAGCAGCAATGCTTGTTCAATTCTGCCAACTAGTGATTTATCTATTGGCTCCTTATAGCGTTTCTCTTACAACTTTCTGGTCATGCTGTGAAATGGGGCTTTTAAAAAATGAATTATTTCTTATTGTGAAAATTACTTAATTGTACCCCTTGGAGACTTTAACAGTGAGTTTGTCTTAAAGGGTCAGGGTCGTGGTCTACTGAGTCCCCACTTGCCGTTGCCACGTTGGCCAACCTTGGCTTAATTTTTCTCGTCCCTTCTTCCCTCCGTGACCTTCATCCCTAACTTCTCGCATGGCCTGTGAACAACATGCTTCAATTTTCATAAATGCTTTGCGGTTGCGGTCAGAAATGAAGTGTACCTGGAGGATGCTTTTCTGAAAGTTTGATTTAGCTACTTTAGTAGTAATTGCTGAATGACCAGCCATGTCCAGTTTTTCTGGGTGTCTGTGGATCAGGCTGGATTTTTGAGCTTGTTTTGCTCGACTTGCCTCTGCCTCCGATTCACTAAACACTTCACTTACAATGTTGGCACTCTGATTATAATTAAGGATTTTTCTGCCCTCTCTGTCCCGCCTAACAAGGTTCTGATTGCTCTTTGTGAGGTCCTGGAGGCCTGCGTGACCCCCATAATCGAAGGGATCCTCCGCGCATTGTGGATATTTTAAGTCACAATGTGACTCCACTCATTGAAATACGGTATCTAAGTTAATATTTTCGCATTAAGAATTCTTCATTGTGTTTCTGACCTCGCTGATAGTGGTCAGTAGGTAATGATATCCTAGAATAAATGCAGCACATGTGAAGTCCTATAAAGGTGAATGTGCATGTTGCAAGCTCTGAGCAGAATTTCATACCACAAATGCATTTAAAAGTAACCGAGATGGATGGATGGTACCCCCCCCCCCTCCCATTCACACACAGCAGAGTCCTTCATCATTTTATGTACGGCGGCACTGAATGTGCCATCGGAAGAAAGCCTGGCATTCGTGTGCCATGTTTGCGTTTGGGCATCGTACCGGGAAACAGCGGGCAGACGGACATGGAGCTGAACGGAAGCGAGAAGCTGAATGGGGTTTTGAGGAGGGGGGATGCTTCCCTGTCGAGATGCCCCCGCCTTCTCCCTGTCTGGAGGGAGGGTGAGTGGGCGGGTGGCTGTGACCAGCAGCCGTGAGTGCCAGAGCTCCTGGGTCGTGCCAGACCGCGCGTGTCATGGAGGCAGCGGTACAGATGCCAGCAGGGAGGACGTTCTCGCCGGT
This sequence comes from Pollimyrus isidori, assembly GCA_019775955.2. Classification (NCBI taxonomy): domain Eukaryota; kingdom Metazoa; phylum Chordata; class Actinopteri; order Osteoglossiformes; family Mormyridae; genus Pollimyrus; species Pollimyrus isidori. The sequence goes on along the minus strand of JABFDZ020000047.1, from coordinate 2,785,235 downwards.
GCCCGGCTCCCTGGTGATGCTGCATGGCGGATCTAAGTGCCTCTCTGCTCGAGCTGTGTGGCTCGGCTCTGATTCCCTCCCGACGAGCGGCTCTGCTGCTTTAAAAGCCGTCCTTTACTTCCTGCGGGAGACCCTGTCATCTCCAGACTAACTTTCCCCCGGAATTCCTTTGTCGCTGTCGCCTTGCTCTGCTTCCCCAGTTCCCTTTATTAAAGGCATCCTCCTGTGTGTGGATTATGTAACACACCTTTCTGTGGTGTGAAAGCATAACACCTGCTTCCTAAACCAGAATTCACAAGAGTTCCTCATTTCGGTGTGATGCATAAGTAATTGTGAGTGTTTCTATTTGACACCCTCTTTGGAAACGCTTATGGGCTGTAAATCTGGAAAGTTCCTAAATTGCTATGGGTAAGTCCTCTCGGCAGCGTAGGGTTTCTGAAGCGAAAGCGTTCATAAGCTTGCGGCCTTGAAGCCACTTTTACATTAGCCGGTTGGGTGTGATCTCTTGCATGATGTTCCTTGGCTCCTTGACAGTCGTACACTTGTGATGAATTATCTGTCTCACTTGTACCTCGCACTAGACAAGCCTGCTAAAAAAAAAAACAAAAAAAACAATGTGAATGTAGTACGGCTATGAGGAAATGCATCTTTTGTTTTGCTGAGTTTTTAGATTGGCCTGTCAAAGCTTCTCGGAGTGTTTGTTACCAGGCCTGCGATGCAGCTGACTGCTGCCTGGGTCTCCTTAATTGAACTGGATTAAGCTGAGTCCTGGCTCTATCCTCCAAGATCCATGTTGTTAATTTTTATCCATACAGTTGTGTTGGGGGGGGCCTGGGGGTGCCGGCTCCTGAGCATGGCTGTCACCACACCGGCATCCCTGTCTGACAGGCTGGGCGCCTGCTCCTGTCTTCACTGCCCGTGTGAGTGGGCCGGTGTGATGCTCATCTCCATGTCGGCAGCAGGTGCTGGTGTGTGATGTCAGGTCGGGAGTATAAAGAGTCAACAGGAAGCAAGAGGCCATGTTTTTCTACAAGCCCTGGAAGGGTAGTGAACACAGAACATGGTCAGAGGTGCCCCAGTCCCTGTGCCTTTCATCACAAAACGTTTTTGATTGCCCGTTAATAGATATGCAAATGGATGCCGTTCTCCCTACATTAATGAGTGTTAAAGGAGCCCGCCGGTTTAAAGGTTTTATGTCGGGGGGTTGGGGTGTTACTCATGACAAATGAAGGCTGGAGGTCGTAGTTAACATGATCTTGGTCACCTACCGCAGTCACGGGGTCTTCTGTTCACGGGGTTCCTGGTCACCTTGAACATGGTGTTCCGAAGCTGTGACTGTTCCTCGGCCCAGGAAACGGCCCCAGCCCCTTTGGCTGTGTCTCCCATGTTGCTGCTTCTCCTGCATGTTTAAGCTCTTTACTTTTTTTTTTTTTTCTCCCCCCCTGATCACACCGTTCTGGTTTCTGCCTGCTCACCAGTTAATGGCGTCACTCATGAGAATGTCTTCAGCGGCCGGCCATTTCTGAAAATAACAGCCGCTGTGTTTTAAGGATTTAGACGGCATTTCAGGTCCTGTGCCAGACCAACTGAAATTGTACAGCCGCGGTCGCTCTGTCACGTGACAGATGTTGTATGCCACATGCCATACCTTATCTGGTGGATGTAATTCTTTTTTTTTTTCTTACTGTTATGAACCAACCTCAACCTGTTTTTATTTTATTTTTTTGGGTGGGTGTCAAGATTTTTTATCGATAATGTTGTGCCATATGACTCCCATAATATGACCCTGGTCAATAAACTACATTGTGGGATGCCATGTCTGTTGAAGGTATTAACGACACAAATAGGTACCTTCCTCATGGCCCCTGGCACAGTGCGTTATAGGTACAACTCGCCCTGGAGATTTGGAGAACATCGTCTCTCCCGCTATATTTTTTTTTTTCTCCAGATTCCACTGAAGTCATGCCTGCTGGGGAAAGCTAAAAACCAACCCGGGGGGGTACCAAGACACTCGTCATCAGGAGCTTTGCACGTCACTCACACTAAATAAACCCCCCGCCCCCATTCCGGAGGCTAAGTGCACTTAAAGCAGGTCTTATTTTGCCGGTCGTTTATTTCCAGAAAGGAAATCGTGTCTAATAACCCAAATGGAAAAGAAACTCGGGACCTGGTCGTAAAACAAGCTGAATTTGTCTTTATTACTGGTGACTCTGCATCATTCAGTCTTTATAACGCACCGATCTGCTGACATTAGAAATGGGGGGAGCCTCAGTGAAGTGGCTGTTTCTTCAAACGTGTTCAATGCGGCACTTTTCTGCGGGTTATGGTTGTGGCCTGGAACAGCGCAGACGCAGGTTCTGCTCCTCAGCCATGCCTGTTATCACTGCTGCGTGGGGGAGTAGAGGAACCCCACTATTCTCAAAAGCCCTTCCGAAATGAGGTATGTGCTCCCAATTTGACTCTTCCATCCTTCCTCCCCCCACCTCTCACGCTGCCCCTCACCTCACCTTCTAGGCCATTGGTGTGTGTTTGATCGTTTTGGTTTGGAGGTCCTTGGTTATTTTGCTTGGTTTTATGAGACCCTTTCAGGAGATTCTCATGAATGCAGTCGAGTTTTACAATTCGAGGGAATGAATTGGGATTCTGGACAGGTTCCTGAGTAACTCTAGCTTGGTGTTCCATTTTATTTATTTTGTTTGTTTTGTTTGTTTGTTTGTTTTATTCATTCATTCATTCATGCAGAATGGTAACCCTCCCCACTATATCTTTGTAACGCTGACGACATTGTTTTAGGCTGCTGCAGGCTCTCACCCCATTGAACCAGACCATGTTTTGGTCGGCAGTCTGACCAAAGTGCTTTTTGCCTGGAGCTTTTAGTGAAATGAATTATCGCTAACAGCCATGGCATATTTAAGGTTGCTGGTGGCCTACAACAATAGGATGGCTTGTAACATCTAGGAAGCTCTTCCCAGTCTCTCCAAAGCTGCCAGCTTCAGTTAATGGGTGGGGGTGGGGGGCGGATCTACAGATTCTGGGTAAATGAGAACGAGTAAATGTGCCTCATCCTAATGCTTGTTTAATGGGTTCTGTCCGTTCTGCAGGCTGCATGCTTGGCCGCGATTCCCCCGGTGCATCTCTGCGTACCGTGTTACTGCTCTCTCAGCTGGGGTGGCCATCAATACCCTTCCAGCCTGACCATTTTACAGTCTTTAAAGCCCCCTCGCCCCCCAGTGTTAATTTTAATGATGTGGGAGCCGAGCCCAGCGCTAAACCCCCGCCTCTGTCAAGATGACCGTTGCTCTTTAGCGACGATAAATGCATCGTCAAAGCCTGGAATCGATATTCCTTCTGTTCCAGATGAGAAATGGGACTGACGGGTGTCTTGAAGGGGGGGGTTACTAGGCCAAGTGTGGAGCATGGTAGGCCTCAGATGGACCTTTGGAACTGGCTATAGGACCAGAGGGTACAGGACTGAGTGCTACCCTGACCTCAGAGTGCCACCCCATGGTCTCCTTAGCTGGCCTCCAAACTGCTTGTAGTCACAGGTTCTGGGTTTGTGTTGCTGAAAGGTTTTCACCTTTCTGGTATATCGACTGCATGTAGCAGAGGCCCCAAGTCCATGCTGAAGCCTTCTGAGTCCTCAACCTATTTTAACTGCAGTCAGTTCATTTATTGAAGGAGAAGATTCCGTGTAGGCGTTCAAAGCCGGCCCCTTCGAGCCGCGGTAATGCCATCTTTGATTTTGTGCCATGTATTTTTTTTTTTTTTGAAGGTTGACATTTATTCCTTTCCTCCTCCTCTTCAAGGATCAAGAATCAAGGATTTTTATTTGTCATTGTGCGAGCGGGTTGCGCAAGTACCTCATAATTCTGCCAGCATCCTCTGACTGTTTGGACAATAAGGTGGTGTGGTTTTGACCTTTTTTTTTGTTATGTCTGTTACAGCATCATCCATCTTGTAGTCGTCATCCTTGACATCGCTTTCATCTTGAGAGTGGCTGCCTGACCAGCTATCGGCTCCCAGTGAAGCCTCCCGCAAGCCCTCCATACTGAGCTGTTCGCCACGGATAAATGCAATGTCAGAGCAGTGCCGGGTGCCCAGATCAATGCCCATCAAATCCCCTGTGATTAATAGGATTATTCTGCTTTCAGTGTTGACTAAGAGCACACAATTGATTATGGCCACTGCTGAGTAACGGCAAATTGTAACTGGCTGGTTATCCTGGGGACCCCTGCTCCCATTTTGGGTCTGTCCATCTGCTAATGTGCTCAAGCAGTTGCCTGGTCTCCAAAGACCTCCTTATCTGAGATGGGATTTTAGAGAGTGTCTCCAAAGGTGGCCGAGGGCAGTCCTGATCTGGGCAGTCCTTTGCCTCTTACTCACTGATGACTGTTCTATTCCTCTCCGTCCAGAGGCATTTTCTTTGCATTGAACTTGCATCAAAGGTTAATGATAGACTAGTTTTAGTTTGGGTTGGTTTGCTTGCTGCTTTCTCACTTGTGCAGCATTTAACATCCCGCATCTTGGTTTTTATTTAGCATAGGGTCTATAAAAAGCTTGCACTTGTGTTTTTCATGCCCAGTGACTCGAGAAATATCTCCACCCCGAGAGTCCCATCATGCCCAGCTTAGTCAGGCAATCGCTCACCTTGGGTATGCCAGCTGCGAGCGGCCCAGGCGTTGCCCTTTCAGAGCGGCCCTGCTCAAGCCGACGCCGTGCCTGCTGCCCTTGCTGGGGTTGGCCGCCCTTCTCCGATTTGCCTGGAGGCATGTCGCACCACTGAAGGATCTCCGCTCAGCTCTTAAATGCCTCTGCCTCCCCTCCCCCTTTGCAGAGATTTACATGGAGGTATGCGTCTGAAGCTGACAGCCTGGGCACATGCATTGGTTGCTAACCCAAACATTAATAGTTTTGACCATCTGGATAGAGGCTGTCATACCTCTGATCTCCTTGTATGGTTCTCTGGTGTCCCTGAACATTGTTATTACCGTCGTCATGGTAACCTTTTGTCGCTTCCTGGCATGCACGAGTTGCTGCCTATAACCCAAGAGCTTGGTCGTCTTGTCAATGAGACCCACTGGCTTATGGTGCCAGGCTTCTTCCTGTGATCACTGAGCTGCTTTCTCAAGGGGGAGGGGCTCTTGCCACAGTGGGTCTTGCAACACAGACTGTTGTCTTTCATTGAATCTGCAAGCCTCCCCCCCCAATCATTCTTTTAAACTGCTGTTGACACTTGAACATAGGCAGCAGAGCTGCCCCCCCCATCCCTCACAAAGTGTCATTATACTTAATGCGTTCAACTGGTGGAAAAAAATGTCACATAAGGTCAAGGCTACGATAGACATCACAGCTCGGACTGTCTGTTCTATGCCTGTGTGTTTGGGAGGGGTACCACGATTTGACTTTCCCCCGTTTAACACCCAACTGTTCCCAACGTCTCCCTCTTTACAGGCGTCTTCTCCTTTGCACTGAATGACGCCCAATTGATGAGTAATATTGTAATGGGGAACATTTATTTAGCAAAAGCCGTGTCTGCATTCACCTGGCACAAACTGAGTCACAGAATGGGCTGCCTTCATTAACAGATGTCTGTGTGTGCCATAAAGCGATTGCTTCAGGGGGAAGACTTCTGCAGCGGGAGGGTGGGGGGTGGTTGAATTTTATAAAGTGTTTCATCGCTTGTCCCCTCGGTCGCCGCCGCACACCCAAATTTAATTGGCTGGAAATAAGATTGGCACCAACTGATTCGTCATATTGATTAGCTGAGGCAGCGTACATATTTCTTCCCCGTGTGATTTATGTCACAGAGTTGCATTGTCCTCCCACACTGTTTCTCTATTAATCTTTCCTGGGGAGGGTGGGGGTACCTTTTCCATGAATTGCACAAATCTTTGATGAATGCTGTGATCGGGCCACAGAGGCAGTCTGCCTGCCAGACAATGCTGTGGGTAGGTGGCCGTATGGGTGGGCGGGCAAGCAGCTGGGGAGGGGGACTGTCACTGCGTAGGGATACCCCCTCTTCACTGTCACAATCGCTGCCTATGGTAGCAGAACGGACATGGACTCTGTATCCCATGTGAGCTCCTGAATAGCTCGCTTTTGATTTACTTTTAATGAATTCCTTCATCCAGAACGACCTATTTACTGTTGTGTTCAGAAAATAGTCTTCACAAGAACATTTTGCATTGGCCTCTTGACAGGACCCCTTCCCAACAGCCGAAGCCGTTCCTTCATCGCGTTGCACTCCGCCATTCATTTTACCAAGCAGTCCTTGATGCCGGACAAGCAGAGTCCTTAAGTAATTATTCCGCAGTCTATGGTTTTGTCTTGTTTTGTTGCCAGGATGACGAGCTGTGATGGGATGGGGAGCTTCTTGTCAATGACCAGTAGCTTTATAGTCCTTCACCTCCCTGCCGCCACCCCAAAGAGCGTTCCCAATCCTCGGACCATGGAATGCTGGGGGTTTGGGGGGGGATGTAAGGAATCTGATCGTCGCTCATCTCTTCCTGCTCCCGAGGCTTAGTGTGGTTTGCAGTGACACCTTTATCTGCCAAATCATCCAGAATTGATCTTGGGAGTAGGGGATTCATTTTCAGGTGGCTAAGAACAGTTATGTAGGGGTTTAATCAGACTCTGAGAGGAGGCGGAGCCCTATCAGGTACAGAGCAGGGGGGGTCCTTGCTAAGCCAATCTGTACATTACTTTTACATTAAATATTAATATTTAGTTTTAATGATGCAGCATGTTCATTTGTTGCAATGTTATTACTTTAAAGCAGCACAAAATGAACTAAAAGATGTGATCAACATTTTTGAGATGGACATTGTACATTTCTCTTAAATAGTATGTGAAATTTGAAAAACCATAACATGAAACTTAAAATCACGAGAATGACTGACTATTCACTACAAGTAACACCCTGGCTTATTCATTCGTAATGTCCCTATGAAAACGCATTAAAATATCGAGTTATTCAGGGATTGCTTCTAGCACACATTTTACCTCTCGCGGTGTCTAGCCAGTAAGTGAAGTCTTGGCAGTAGTATGTTGAGTAAAAATGGGACAGAACTCAAGGTGTCATGTAGGAATCACTCATTCCTTGGGTGGATGAGCGTCTGGTTAGAGCTGCTAATGAAAAAGCTGAGGAACAAAACTTAGTTTTGTGCAAGAAAAAAACCTTTTATTATACTGTTCACTTTCAATGCTTTTACTAAAGTTTGGGACATTAAGAAAAGGTTAGCGCTGAGGGAGGTAGAGGTGAGATCCATCTATATTTAAACGCTGCTTTGTGGCACTTCAGGGTAGCACCATGTGATGTGCAGGTCACGCTAGAATCGATATCGTCTTTAGTAAAGTATTTCCATGTTGCTTAGTTAGCGTTTTCGCAGGACATGCTGTTGGATCTCGTTTGATATATTTCATTCTGACCTTCGGTTTCCCTCATAGTACTACCATGTTCAGAGTGTTGACCATGTCCAAATTGGAGAATTCAGATTAAATGACTCATTTTTGAGGCTCATTTGGTTCTGAAATTAAACTCCTACTTGTCATTCTATGAAGACGCTTCGTTGACCATGAAACAGAAATTGGTTTTACCTAATTTAGGGTTAATGACGAGTTTCTGGAATTCTAAGGTATTTTAATTAATCATTCTCTGAATACTGCATGAGTTTGAATCTGTTTTGCAAGACTGAATATGGAGTTAAGCAATCTGTCTTTGCAAATGATGCTGCTTTTGGAGAAAGCCCCTCACCACAAACTCTGTTATGTTCCCATCCTCTGGATTGGGGTGCTGCTCCATCTGCCTGCCCTCATATAACTACTCTTTGGAGTTAATTAATCAGTCCAAGTGAACTCGTAATTAGCTCGTTGTATTCTGGCCAATCTAAAATGCTTCCTCTTGTGAAAGGCAGCTTTCCAAATCCAGCAGCCCCCCAGTACACCCGACAGCAGAGCCAGACCCGCAGTGTATTTTGTGGATAATGTGGGAAATATCGACACCCTTAATAGTTGATGTTGTGAAATGTTCCAGCCAAAACAGTGTGGTGAGCACTTGTCTGGCAGGTCCTCATTCCTCTCAGTGGACACACAATGATTTGGGAGCATATTCTGATTCCTGTGACAAGCCATCAAACTCAGATATTGCAAAGCTTTCCGAGGTGAATGTCACGTTTGCTTTCTCACACCTGGAGTGTCAGCAGAAGTGGCAAGTGTACAACCCAGTAGATCTTCTTTTTGTTGTTTGTTTCATGTTAATTGCTGTGCTCGATTTTAAAGATAACGGTTGTGGTATTGTTGCTCCACTGGGTCTAACGAGACCCACGGGAGTTCCAGAGTGTCGTATTGCTGTCTGGAATTGACAGGCGGACTCCACCTTGGAGAATGGTGTCGTTTCAGTCGGGACGAGGCGCTTCTGTGCTGTCCCCATCAGCAGATCTCTGCTGTTATCACGACCCGATCGCTCTGAAACCCAAGCCGGCGGCAGCAGCGAGTGTGATAGAGGGGCCCCCGTGGAGAAACAAGCCAGCTCTTGGCGGGCATCAACAAATAGGCTGAAGAACATATGGCCTGGAAGGGCTGCATCGATCCATCTGCCTCCTCGCCGATTCCGGAGATAAGCGCTGGGGGCAGTGGGGGGAGAGCATTGCCTCACCTCAGAGCCGCCGAAAGAGGGGGAGGAAGCAGCAGGTCATTCTAAGGACGGATGGGGAAGATGGGGAAGGTGTCACCCCTGGGTCTAAGTGTACTGTATCCTCCTCACCTGCTGTCCAGGCAGCCATTCTGTTAGGACAGCAGACTCCCTGTTTTACTAAAGGGATTCAAACTCCTACTTTATTTTTGTAATTTATGCCATTACTGCTTACGTATCCCCTGTTTGCCTAGGAGATGCCGGGAAGTCAGGTTTGACAGGCTTTTACATTGTCGCCGGCGGTTGCCGTATCCAACCATTATTTAGTGAGGAGAAAGATATGCATGCGTGTGTCTATCTTATGACTATCTTGTCAAGATGAGCAATGGTGGCTTTTCTTTCTTTTTCTTTTGGTTGAAACTGCATAGCCACTCGCTCTGTGCTGTGGGCACGTGGACCTCAGTGTGCAGAGCCTCCCCGCCTTAGATACAGCAGATTCCAGACCTTGAAGGCATTAGGCAACAGAGTTTGCAGCGATATGCCCAGTCAGTGGGTTCCAGAAAAGGGTTGCTGGGCCTCGTAAACGCCATAGTTGGCGAGAGCTCCCATCCACAGGACAAGTCATCACCTCTGTCTTGCATGCCCAGTTAATGATTCGCCAGCATTAGTGTGAACAGGAAGTACTGCAAGCAGCCGTCACTGAAAGGCAATACTCTGTGAGGCCACCCGTTATGTCCCTCCCCCAATACTTTGGGGGGAGGGAGGTGAGGGTTCCAGTTACCTCAGGGGCCCATTATGTCTTGGGGACCTTTGCAGTAGAGGCCAAAAAATTCTTCCTGTCTGAAATAAATGCTAAGTATTTAAACAGATTTCCCTTTGTCCCTTCCACAGTAGACAGTCCGTCTTTTGCTTGTTGTTCTTGTTTTGTGGTCAGTCTGGCACCATCTCGCCATGCATGTTAAGTTAGCTGGCAGGTACCTCCCCTCTACTGGATGGCTTGACCCCATCCACCACGGGCACCAGCCGGTACTGCAGCGCCACCTTCCGAAGGGCAGTTGGGGCAAGCCTACGGCACTCTCTTTGCTTCTGAAGGCTGCTTTGTCGCTAATCCGTCTCCATCGTCCTTGGCCCTAGCTACTGTTGGACAGGCGGAGCCCATTCGAACATCCTTCAGTCCGTCCATCTGTCTGTTCTCAATAATCCTGACTCCTGTCAGGGAAATCTGGAGTCATCTTGTGAGGGACTGGATGATGAGCTGTGGTGAAATCCACGTGGCTTAAGTATTCCTGGCTCTCCGGGCTGTGTTGCCCGCCTCGGATTTACAAGCTGTCCTTCCGTCGCTGCTAAATTGGCCTGCTGTTCAGCGTGGCAGGACTCTGTGGCTTTGATCTGCTTCTGTTTAGTCTGAGGAGGGTTACTTGCCTTCTTTCCGGAGGAATCAAATGGAATAAATGCTGTTTGTCTCTTTATGCTTCTGTATTTGTGCAAATTTAAAGGGAAGTGATTTTGCTGAAGACAGTTTAAGATGGCAGACATCATCAAAGGCATTGAGGTTCCAAACAGTTCAAGCACCTGAGCTGAATTTTTATCCTTCCTCTTCCCCAACTCTCAAACCTTAAAATTGATCTGCATGCACTCATACACTAACCCCTATGAAAATAAAGGGTGTGTCTGGACAGGTTATTAAAGTAAAGTCTGAGTCTCTAAGATGTGCAAGAGGGCGACCCCAAAACATGTCTTTAACGAAGACTTCTTCCTCCTCCAGTGCTCTCTTGACTTCCCTGCTCCCGGAATGACTTTTTACCAGTGTTTGTGTGGGAGTATCTCTACACTGCCATTGCATAAGCATGTGAAATTCTTCTCGTATAATGCAACAGTTTGTTTTGTGTGTGGAGTTGCCGATGGTCAGTAGTGTCTTGCAGCATGATCTGGAACAAAAACCTAACGAAGGAGACTAGTGGCTTGTTAAAACCCCTCCAGGGTCACTGTCAAGCCAACTTGCTTCTCCGTTCACTCAGAGGTCCAGTCCCAGTCGCCACTCTGAGTATTTTCTTGAGGAATGTCATGTTTTGGTGCCTGTCCTCTTAGCCGCAGCAGCTGCAGGCACAAACATGGCTGATCTGTAAACGTGTCAGGGTACCACTATGTTTCTGATTTAATTATGATATTTCAGCATAAAGCTTGATTATCTTTGTAGATAACTTGGCCTTTGTAAATGCAGGCCCCCCGCTTAACCTTGTATTAATGTGTGTGTAACTCTGAAGAGGTTGTTGCCTATCAAAAAATTTAGCTGGAGGCCTAAACTATTTCATCTAGTTAAGTGAACCAAAACCCAGCCCAAGTAAACAAGTATGCTGCCTCAATGTGGTTCTAGTCTGAATCAGGTTTACCTCTCTTTTAACTTAAATTTGTACAAGAAGGTGACAGTGCAAGGGAACAGCCTCTCCTTCAGAGTCGCACTGAATTTATATTAGGACATCAAAAGGTAATTGTCAGTATCGAACATGTCTGTGGCATGACCAAACGCCACCAGTAGTCATTCCACAGTGGGTTTTATATGGGAGTCCAGCCACTGTGATGAATGCAGACCGACCCAAATCTTCAGGAGCGGAATCTGGGGCAGCCACTGCTATGCGTTTAGCCGTGACGGAGAGATTTTAGGTCTGCCGCGTTTGTGAGCGCCTCCTGCTCTTAGCCCACGGAGACTCCCATATGTGGGCCAGTATTAGCCTTGCTGAAGTTCTGCGCTACATTCTCAGCGTCGGATCAAGAAAGACAAAAGAGCTTTGTTTGTTTTCCTCCCTGCGCAGAATGCACCAGCCATGTGTCCCGCGGGCCGCTTTGCTCATTCTCTCCCTTCAATTGATGTAAATTTATTCTCCAAAGCTCATCCAGAGTAACCCAGCGGTGACCTGAGGATGGGTTAGGTTACAGCCATTGGGCCTAAAACGGCAGGAATGTGTGAACGGGACAGGGCAGGTGGGGGCGGGGGGCAGACTGGGTGATATCATGGTGATATCATGACACCAACTGCGCCCAAACAAGGATTTTGTAGCAGAGCTGAGGTCTGGCCCGCCGGCGGGGGCGGGCGGGCGGGCGGGGCGGGGGGGGGGGGGGGGGGGGGGGGGGGGGGGGGGGGGGGGGGGGGGGGGGGGGGGGGGGGGGGG
>JABFDZ020000047.1:2750646-2770731 GCA_019775955.2 Pollimyrus isidori | reverse complement strand
ACTAAAGAGAAAAAAGCAGGCTTAGTGTAAGTAACTTCACAGCACATCGAACTGGGAGTAATACATAATGGTAATTTTATTTAGCACAAAGTCGGAAGCCTCCATCCTCATCCCGTTAACTTCAACATCTACAGACTATGAAATATGACGCGATGCCGTAAAAACAGCAGAAGTTGTAAGCTTGCGCATGCGTAGTAGCGAAAGTTACATTTTCGGTAGGTGTAACATTTTTGGTAGCGACAAGGCGCAGCGATTGTGATTGTGAATGCCGCAAAAAAAACACATGTAAAATGGGAAATGCTGTCGTGCGATTGATTGCCGGAAACTAAATAAGTAAGTATAGGACGTGGATCGGTCACGCATGGCTCATACCCGATCCGTCAAATAGGTCTGGACTGGCGCCGATACCAATCGAATATCGGTATCGGTGCATCTCTAGTTCCTTCTTCCTTCTTAGTGTTCATGGGGTTTTGATCACGATGAGTGAAAACACTTCCTGTGATGCACTGTGGGTAATACCACCGCCCCCTGCTGGTGGCGCTGTCTCTGCTTCAGGGTCTGCTGTGAAGGCTTAGTGACTGGTGGGGAAGGTATCCTTTAGCATCTATGTGACTGCCTGCCACTAGCCCGATGTGATTAAATGCCCCTCCCCCGTTTTCTGGACCCTTGTGTTTCAGCATTAATGGAACACGGTTGAGTGTCGACTTGGCTCCGCACCTCCTCAGCTAAATGCCTTCGCTGTGGTTAGTGGGCTTTCTGCCGCTTTCTGGATCATTAGGCTCCCTGTAGTTTATGGAGTGACTTTGGTCGCGACCCCCTTCCTCTCCCCAAGCTGTCCCTGAGGAAGAGGTGAGCGAGACTTGAGAGCAGCCTTCAGAAGGCGTTTAACAGTTTTTCCCCTGTGGTTAACAGCGTGCCTAAGGTTTAATGGCCCTTAATGACTCCACATTACACTTGCAAATGGACGGAAAAGTCTTGACCATTTTAAAAATTCCTTTGTAATAGTTCAAAGTAGTGACAAATTTAGCAGTTATTGATTATATGCGTCTCTCTCCCATTGCATGAGTCCACTCCCCTCCTGTACTGCACTTTAAAAATGTTAAATCTAACTTTCCTCTTGACTTATGGTAGACTGTTAGCATGTTACATTGTTTTTTTTTTTTTTTAGTTGATCATGAATTAGTCCGGGGGGGGGCGTGACCTTAGATTTCTTATACTGCTACAGTATTTTTTTAAACCAAGTTTAAGTGTTTTTTGAGGGAGCTGATGGTAAATCTGTTTCTCAGGTGTCTCATTTTCAGAGGAATAACAAACAAGCAATGGGTGTCAGCTCCAGGCGGCTGATGCAGTCGACTCTGCGGTATTTCAGGCTGCCCCACAGTTTTGATGACTTGATGACCCGCAACATCGGCCACTTCTTAACGAAGGCTGTTTTCGCATTGTTGCCGTAGATACCGGTCTGTGGTTTCCGCTTCCAGCAGACATCAGAGCTCTTGGTTGAAGACGTCGTCCTTGTCCATGTGATAGATCAGCTCTGGAAACTGAAGCGGTCTTCATGACCTCAGGACTGACCTGTCACGAAAGCTCCTGTGAGAACTTCAGCCTGTTTCACTGTCCACAGGGCAGTCATTGTCGTACTGGTGATTTCCCAGTGACCCTGGATGAGTCCAGGTGTGAATAGCAGAACAGAGACATGGCTTTCACCTTTAGGGGGTGGTGTGGCTCTGTGGGCTAAGACTCTGTGCCTGTGATCGGAAGGTTGTTGGTTTGAACCCCAGCCTTGGCAGAATAGTCATTCATCCATGAGCCCTTGAGCAACCCCCTGGTGCCATAAGGTAGCTACACGGCAGGATTGGGCAAAGCAAAAAGAGAAATTCTGCATGGGGATTAATAAAGTATCACTATTCTCTTCTTATTTTTGGGAGTTCACACTGGGTTCAGGTGGAGAGAGCGAGTGAGAGATGTGACCAGAGAACGACATATCGGAGGACAAATGCAGCAAGGGGATGTGGCAGTAGGGAATACTGGCCAACTTGCTGATGTGGACACTGTAAGGGAAGGAGCTATATTGAATGTGCTAGAATACGTTCAGGGCAGGGTTAGGGTTACAAAAAAATATGGCGTTGTCAGGCATCAACATGTGTTTGTTTGACAGCACCTCCGTAGGATGGGAAACAGTTTAGCATGCCTTATTAGCATATTTCATACTTTACAACAGCGCATTGTTTCAACTTAAGGTGCTAAATTAGGGTTAGGGAACTGAGGCTAGGGTTGGGGTTAGAACAATTTCAGTATGTTCAGGCATCAAAATGTGTTTTTTATGGATGTTTTGTATCCCCAAAGGTTTGGAAACCATAGTGTAGCATGTTTTAGTAGCATATTTCCCACTTTGGAACAGTCTGTTGTATCATCCTGAGGCCCCAAATGGGTGCATTTGTAATAAATCTTCAAAGACATGTTAATCTGATTACTGAGTAGATCTGTAGTACAGTATTAGAGTGCCCTTGGTGTAAAAGGTGAACATTGGAGGTCCAAATCTAATCGGACACGGAGCAGAACTGTAGTGCTAACAGCTGGGGGGGGGCACGTTCCAGTTGGCAGCCAAATGGCCGGCCCCTGCTTCAGTGTGAAGGACCGACTTCCCGTCGAATTAGATCTTGGAGACAACTTGGGAGGTCGGTAGCCACGGTCACAGTTACCACGGTGTTGTCACGGGAACAAAAGGGAATTCGCCGCTGGAATGTTTTTAGCCCTCGTCGGAGGTCACTGCTTCGGCTCTCTAGATGCCTTCGGCCCGTCAGTGCTGCCATAATTCGTCTGACAGCTTTAATCTGCCAGAGAGACCTCATTGTGCTGTTTTTTTTTTGTATGCAGATAAAAACCTGTTTCACGCTTGCTAATGGAGAGCCTTCCGCCGAAGTAAATGAAGTCTGAATGTTTTCATGAAAGCCCTTTTTTGGAATGGGCCTAGAACGTGAAATATTTACACAGCAGCTAAGAATTTTAGGGGTTTCATTTCAGGTTCTGTATGTGAAAATTTAGCTAGGATGCACTTCTTCTGCGTTCCACCACCCTCTGTCCCTTCATGTGTTTTCCATTCTCTTCCCAGGTTTCTACTAAGTGGTGTAATCCTTACGCCTTTCCACTAAGAGCCGCGTCCAGAGAAGACTGGCGAGTTGCTGTACAAGCCTCCATGTGTTAAATTGATTGTTTGCGCGGCTTTTCAGACGCGTACCATGCTCCCAGGGTCTCAGGCACACAGACACGGTGGCACCAGTCTTGAGGCTCCTGTCAGGCTTGCATTCACAGTCTCGTCGTTTACATTTTCGACCAAATTCGACGGGAGATCGGTTCACGGTTCACTTGCGTTTTTTTCCTCTTTTGAGAGCTCTCTGTGTGACCTGTTCTGCTGTCTGGCTCCCCAGTTCCCCCCACTGAGCACTCAATTCTGTCATTGGTTATATAATTGTTAAAATGGTTATAAAAAAATAGTCTGCAGTTCTCTTTTGCAATGAGGATATCTTCAGGTAGGGACCTGATTATTGGCAGATGAAAAGCACTAGTTCAGAATGGCAATTAGATGCCTTCAGAGACTGCGTGAGGACTTGGGGTCGCCGTTTTGTCCGTGTTCCCGCCACTGCTGGTAAGCAGCTGCTCTCCTGGATCCTACACGCTCTTCTTGGGGAATCTGTTCTGTTTGCCAGTGATTTGACCAGCAACATGTGGGGAAAGTTGTAAAGTTTTTGAACTAAAAATAGGTTAGCGTTTTCCTGAAGGTAGCTCGTCTGGACAAAGGTGTGTCTCTGCACAAAACTCAGGTTCGTCTTTTAATACAAACACGTGAACTGGGCCGACATTATCATCTCTTTGAAAAAAACTTTTCAGAGTTGAATGTTCAGGAGGTGAAAGACGGCTGTGTGGCGGTGATTGGCTGTGCAGTGAGCCGCCCTCATGGCTGTGGGCACACGTCCTGGAGGCAGATGGCACCTGACCTTCTGACGAGTGCCATGCTGCACACAGTTGTTTAGGTCTTGGTGGACCTCAGATGTGGTGGAAGCTTCTTGTTTTCACCTCTTCTTGATGTCACTGCACTTATGCCTACTACGAGTGTTAGTGTTGATATACCCTCCTGTCTGAGCTCTCCATTCCTTTGGGTCCTTCTTATGCCACCCAGTTTTTCCACAAGAACTCTTCGCCTGCAGGGTTGCAGCTGTCCAGAAGTTTAGCGTGAAATAGGTTGCAGCCTGTCCACCCCGTGTGTGTAAAACTGGCCAGGTTTTCCGGAATCGGGTGACAGAGTTCCCATGAGCTTATCGATTCGGGCCCTTCAGACTGCAACGTTGGGTTTCCTGCACCGCAGTGTCACCATTGGCGACACGGAGGTGCCTGACCTGGAGCCGCGAGAGCGATGAGAGACTGGGCCGGTTTGGAGGAATCTGCCTCGGCCTCCACCCCCCATCAACGTCCCCTCTGACATTTTTTGCTGCCCTAGGGTGGACAGGAGGACAGCCTCTGAGCCTCAGCAGCTGACGGAAATCGCAGCTCCTCTTCCTGGATGACGGTGGACATCTGCTCTCGTTAACAGGGATTTCTCTTTGCATATCAATCAAAAAGGGGAACGCGGCTGTTTATCTCGGGGGTGTAATCAGAGGCAGAGATTATCTCTGGGTAATTCGACCGAAGCAAAGATGAGAGCTTGTTCTCATTCCGAAGGAGTTTGCCAGGTCATCGTCAAATCCTGCCGTCTTCCATATTTGAGGTTATTGAAAGCAGAGCAGAGTTTTAATAACGGATCTCTGAATGTTTGTCATCGAAGGCAGATTCTGTACTGTACTGCTGCCAGTGGATGTGAAATGCAGTCCACATCCTCCCTGCTTGCACATCCTCCCTGTAGCAGCTGCTGAGAGGCTGTGTAAATATGGCTCTGATTAAGCGATTTGTAGAGCTGAACACAGGATCGCTCCTCCTTAATATAGCCGCTTTATATGCTGGGAGCCAGGCACATAGTAACATCACCTCAGAGACTGTCTGATGCTTCCGGAAGCTTCTACTGATCAGCAAATCTTTGTCAGAATATGTCAGGCTGTCTCTTTTTTTGTGTTTCTTTTTTCTTTTCCATTTTGCCTCGCTCTTATTTCCAGAGGTGTCTGTCAGATGTCCGACAGAGCCCGGGAGGGGGGACAGAACCTGAAAGGGGCATTCAGCACTCTCTAGGTTTGCCTGGTCTTCTCAGCTAGAAAAAGTGGATTGGCATGAATGATTCAATTTTCCGCTCCCATTTTTAACCCGATACCCTCTTCTTTTTTCATAAATCTCAGGGCAGAGTGAAAGTGCCCATTTTGGTCTGTCCTGCCCCCCCCCGTTGGGTCTTCAGGCACCCCTCTGAATCGGCATTTCTGGTATCTCTGATTTCATAGCTTCAGTGAGTCTGGCCTGGGTTCCTTCCTCCAGAGACCTTCTGGTGAGTTTGCAGTTTGTTCTGCCTCCTGCAGCGTGGCCTTTGGAGCTGGATTTTGTTCTCCACCTCAGGTTGGCGGGCTGGACACTCTGCGGTAGATTTCATCGAATGCCTCGTGTCTCGGCTCAGCTGAAGGGAGTTTCTTTTGCCTACAGAGTCTTGGGTTTGTTTCCAAAATTAATGTTAGTTCCTTGAGTAGCAGCTGCTGACCCGAATGGGGTCTGGTTATGTAAGGTGATCCAGTTGAACATGCAAGTTGGCATTGGGAGCAGAAATTGGGTAAACCAAGGAGGCATGCATTGAGGGTGGTCTAGACCCTCCTGGGTGCCGGAGATAATCTTAAACTACTGGGAATCGGGGAACCACTGAAAACGCGTTTGTGCTCCACTGTGCTAGTGAGCGTCAACAACCAGACACGACACTGCTTGTTAGCTGGCTGTGGCCAATTCGTACTTCATTTTAACAGTGGGAGAAACTAGTAAATGAAACTAATAAATGGGCCATTGCCATGGGCCTCTTGGGGAGGGGCGTCTAGATGAGCCTTAAACAGCCAGCTGTGATCAAACCTCATCACGCAGACTGTTAGCTCCTGGATGTTTTGTGTGGAGTCTGACGGGATGCGGGCCTTACAGGTTCCCTCAACATGGAACATTTTGTTAGCTGTTGTGGTCTGCCTCACCGTGTTCACCCCAGGGGTGGTTAGCAGCGCTGAAGAGGTAGGTGGGGGGGTGCGGGGAGGGTCAGACATTGGCCCCAGCCACAAGGTGACTGCGCTGACCCACAGAATGCTTCGAGTGCCATTTGGAAGGCTCCGGAAACGCTTAAATCCCCAAGGTGCCTAAGGTCCAGCCTTTTTTATTTTTTTTTTTAATAACTGCACGTCATCCTTACGCACGCACACACCCGTATTTGAGTGTCGTGCCAAAGTCGTAATGTGAGATCTTCGGAGGGCATTCAGACGTGTGAAATGCCACAGAGGAGCTTTACCAACCCATCCGGACAGAGGACACGGGTTGGGATCAGGACCAGGGGGCCCACCATTTCCACACAACCCCCCCCCCCCCCCCATTACTTCAGCTCTAACATATAATGAAGAGACCAGTGAGCCACAGGGGGTGAGCTAACCGTGGAGGCAAAACACAGGAGACACCTGGCATTGGTTCAGAGAGGCTCCATCCCAGGGTCGCGACCCTGCCCGGTGCGTGAGGCGAGGCGGGGCGTGACCCTGCCCGGTGCGTGAGGCGAGGCGTGGCGCGACGCGACGCGACCCTGCCCGGTGCGTGAGGCGAGGCGTGGCGCGACGCGACCCTGCCCGGTGCGTGAGGCGAGGCGTGGCGCGACCCTGCCCGGTGCCTAAGGCAAGGCGGGGCGCGACCCTGCCCGGTGCGTGAGGCGAGGCGTGGCGCGACGCGACCCTGCCGGTGCGCGACGTGAGGCGTGGCGCGACGCGACCCTGCCGGTGCGTGAGGCGAGGCGTGGCGCGACGCGACCCTGCCGGTGCGTGAGGCGAGGCGGGGCGCGACCCTGCCCGGTGCCTGAGGCAAGGCGGGGCGCGACCCTGCCCGGTGCCTGAGGCGAGGCGGGGCGCGACCCTGCACGGTGCACCCCGGGGTGCCGAGTCAGCCCGCAATGGACTCTCTCGTAAGCCTCGTGTACACGTTGTCGTTGGGTTCAACTAAAGCCGGTGACTCCCCAGGGCTACCCCTTCAGGGAAAATGCCAGACCGCTCATCTGGCCTCTGACCCATTTTCTTGGGGAATAACCGTGGTATTTTTGTCCCGTCCCATGTTCCTTTTTGATTCTGTGTTTACAGAAGGTGAGGAACCACAGGGTACGGCAGCCAGTTTGGTTCAATGCCCTGAGTCAGACCTGTATTTATTTAAAATGTCATTACCTGGCTTAAAACCCAGTAACCAACCCTTTAAGCCCATGTACCTGTGCATGCGGCTCTCTTCATTTTCCCTCTCTTTCAGGGCTTGTCTTAAATGTGTAGTTACAGTAAACATGTAATAAAGTGTAATGAACGTTCTAATTAAATGTGGTCTGAAAATAACTAGTAGTGTGTGCGTTTTATGTAAATTTAGAGAAGCCATCCGTTGCACTTTTATGACCAGCAGATGGCGTCACCCCTCGGCCCTTCCCAGCATGCCCCGCTCCCTCACTCCCCGCTGGTTCTCCTTGGGAGGAGCGCTGACCTGAGCGGTTTCGGTGCCGTGACTCGCCGCTTTTCGCGGGCTGCTCTGGGCCTCTGGGATCCCACGGCGCGGAGCATTTAATCAGCCCCTGTACGGCAGGCATTCACACACCGTGCCCCACCGTCTTGCAGATTTGCTTTGACTTTCTTGGTGACTGAGCTGTTCCTCCTGATTATGGCGGTTCCCCGTCTCCCCTGTGGTTTCATGCGGTCTACGCTGATGTTTGCTGCCCTCTAATTCTAAATGCAGCTGCTGAGCTTCAGTTGCACTCTATTAGCTGCCTGTTCAGGCACCATCCTCCTCCCATGTTTCCCACTATCTATCTTGTTGAATCGCTCTGTACCCATCACCGCCCCTCCCTGCTAACTCGCCAGTTCTGACAGTATTGAAAAGCAGCCCCCCCCCCCCTCCCCCCCCCCACGCCCTCTCGAAACCAGCAAACCATAA
This sequence comes from Pollimyrus isidori, assembly GCA_019775955.2. Lineage (NCBI taxonomy): Eukaryota > Metazoa > Chordata > Actinopteri > Osteoglossiformes > Mormyridae > Pollimyrus > Pollimyrus isidori. The sequence goes on along the minus strand of JABFDZ020000047.1, from coordinate 2,762,631 downwards.
AGATATGCTGACATCTCAGCTGTTTTCATGCGGCCTGCTACGCGTGGCCCTTTCAAAGTTCTCATAAACCCTCTAAGTCTATGGTGGTGCAGAGGGCAGCGTTGTCGTTCAGCAACCAGAGAGTTGCTGGTTCGAGCCCCGCCCAATGACCCCATCAAAGTGTCCTTGAGCAAGACACCGAACCCCAAATTGCTCCCGGTGTGCAGGTTGGCGCCCTGCGTGGCAGCCTTCGCCACCGGTGTGTGTGTGTGGATGGGTGAATGTGAGGCATAAATTGTAAAGCGCTTTGAGTGCTCGGAAGAGTAGAAAAGCACTATATAAATGCAGTCCATTTACCATTTTTTTACCATAAGTCGAGAGCTTTCTTTCAGATGCTACCTTCTGTGTTCGAAGGGGTCGTTCGCTTCTGAGTTGAAGGCCAGCTCATTTATTAATTATTCATTTATGATGTCATCCCGCCCAGGAGAAGCTCCACAATGGGGGCGCTGTTACTGCACTGAGTCAGTGCCGTCATGGGGGACATTACAACACGACGCCCGTTTGCACCCGTGACCGCCTGACTGGTCTTACTTGGGGCGGGGGGGGAGATGAAGGGCCGAGCACAGAGGCCCCCGCCACAGTTATCCTCCTGAACACTTTTTAAAATTAGCTTCCATTATAACAGCACTGTGATTACTCTGCCTTAATAGGCTGTAATTAGCAGCCGCACAGAAAAGGCGAGCATGTGTCGGGAATGGAAATCTGCCGGTTTGCTGCGAGAGATTCATTGACAGAGATTGAGTCTTTGTCCGCGAAGAAAGGCCTTTGGGGGCGATGCGGGGCGGCTGCCCTGAGCCATGCTGTGCTTTCTTATCAAATATTATATATAACTTTTATATGACCACCCCTAGTTTTCGGAATTTTGCCTGAATTCTCAAAATGTGTCTGGCATTTTATTTAATTTATGCTTATACATTTAGGAACAGCGTATATTTAAAGTAGTTGCTGTGTTCTCCCTAAAAGTTAATGTAGGTTTCACTTCTTATTTGCCCTCCTTACGATTTTGCTTTACAGCGATATCAGTTTATGCGCAGAGTGGCTGTTTGAGGGAAAGCGAGAGCCTTCACTTCCCGTGTGCACTGGGGGGGGGGGGGGAATTGTGTTTAAACCTATTCAAAGTCCAGTGTGTCTCTCTTATCTCTGGAGGACTTGGTATTTTTAAAAACCACACTCTGCTTCTGGGCAGGCAAAAAACCTTCAGTTTAATTTTACCCTCCTCACTTTGCTGTGTGTGTCTGTGTCTGTGTGTGTGTGTCTGTGTGTCTGTGTGTGTCTGTGTCTGTGTGTCTGTGTTTGTGCGCGCGCCCGCATGTCTATTTTTGCACACTGTCCGGTTTGTTCCACCAACTTCTGTCAGGTGGTCAGTCACCCCTCTGTCCACTCTAAGCTGCCAAGGGTCCGACCGCAGAGGTCGCGGTGCGGTCTTTGCCGTAGATTCTCAGAATCCCCCACGCCGAAACTCCGCTTCATTGCTGCCCGCTGAGGCCACCGAGGGGTCGGAAGGCTTTTGTTTCTCCGCTCAAGGCGCTTGCTGTTCCAGATCCGTCCCGGCGGCAGGAAAGCATGAGAACCACGGGGCCTCTGTTGGCAAGGGCTGGCTTGTGGGCGTGTTTCGGAAAGGGGTCACTCAGCCGGGCTGTTGTGCCACCACATCGGCAGCCCAGTGACCCCGTAACCCCCCCCCATCGGTCGGTCGACTGATTGAAGCGGCAGCTTTGGAAAGGGCCCAGCCACAGCTGCTGGGAGTGGGTGACAGGACGGTGGCACGGCTGGGGGTGCCGCTCATCTTATACAGTGTGGTTATTATCCCCCAACAGCCGGTGAGGTCACTGATCAGGCTGATCGGGGTCTCGCTTTTCAGCACCCAGACAAAGAGCTTTCTTTGAGACTCTGACATGGGCAACCAGGAGACGATACTGACTCTGTGTCTGACAGCCTCTCTGCATCACGTGAGACCTGGAATTTCACGATGGTCGGTTGTGCTCATCTCCTGTTCTGCTTTTTCCTTCAATGTCTTGATAATAAGGCAGATGTTTCTTCCCCAAATAATAATTTTGTCAGAGAGGTTCGTCTGCACGCTAATGAGCATCATCGTTAAACGCACACAAACAGCCCCCTTCTGAGATGCCGGCGATGGAGCTAATTGTGGCGGCTGCTGACGTCGTGGGGGGGTTGGCTTCCCCGTGGCCCCAGCATGTGGCAGAACATGCCAGTAGATGCTGACCTGTTTATGGCAGCTGTGCTGTGTCAGGTGAACAGCTGTCCGGTGAGGAGTCCAGTCGTGTGAGACCAGGGCAGTGGGCGAACCTCTCGCCAGGAGGGTGAAGGCGTTCCTTATCAGGCACGACCTACCCCAATACCGACCCATGAATATTCCCAGGAAGTTAATTCTTTGGCACCAATAACACCCCCCAGAGGCCTGATACAGAAGGACCATCAAAGTGGTAAATCGCTGGATGGACTGTGTGCATGATGCTGTGTCCCGTGATCTATTTGTAAAGTTCACGCAGACATAACCATAGACGTTCCGGCTCCTGAAGCGCCGTCTACTCCGGGTTTCAGGCCATACCGCTCTACCTTTCAGGCTCACTGTGAACTTCTGTCCTCGAGGACGTGTTCTGGATCCTCGAGGCTGCAGGAGTGAGAAGCGAGACGCGGCTCGGCGTGAAGATGGTGAATGAAGGCCTGAGGACTCTGATATGTGCTATAGGCTTCGCTGGGATGTCTTCATTTAGCTGGGCGTGACTCGGGCGTGGAGATCGGAGGCTTTTGGGGCACGGACATTGCCTCAAGCCAGCTTGGATGACATTCACGGTGTCCGAGAGGATGGCGGCGTTGGTTCTTCTTTCACGCCCAGTCAGATTCTGTTAACATTATCCTGTCCTGCGCCGGTATGCTGTCACTGCGTGCAGCATGTCTGTCCTGTTGTCTGGTATGTTTCTTCTGTACTTTTGGCTTCAGCTAGTTCCACTCACATCCCACCTTTGCCACAGGCTTGGGTGGGCGTTCAGACCAACCTTCGTGGTTCCATGTCTTGCGGTGGTGGCATAGGGTGGTGCAGTGGTGCATAGTGCTAAAGGGGCAGCACTTCAGCCCCAAGTGTCTGCAGTGAACAGCGACTCAATGGGTCCCGTTTCAAGTGACTGATTGGTCGGTCCATGTCGGTTACCGTGGAAGCACAGGTTGCCCCCATAACGAGCCTGATTCTCCAGCCCTCCTTATTGATCAAATGTCACATGACAACTCAGTCCACCAGGGCTGTTGTCATGTCATGTCTTTGCCGTTATTTACTAGGAAGCCGCTATATTATAGATGCGCTTAAACATTTCATGCCAATATGATAAATTCTGCCCTTCTCCTGAAGTGTTCATACGCAGAACAATTAAGCAGAACAAGGTTAGAAAACCAGGACAGAGCCACATGCATGACTGGTGGTTCCTCCACCCCCTACTCAAGCTGCGTGTGTGTGCATGTGCGTTTGTTCACGCCAAAATAGCCCCGTTGTATGTAATTAAGTGCGGAGGTAGAATTACCTTATCTTCAGTTTTATCTGGTTGTACTCTGACTGAGGAAGGAGCATGTTGAAACCCAAAGCACAAGGCAGGCTGCTCCCTTCTCCACTGGAAAGATAGGAAGTCTTGTTTTTTTGGGGAGTGATATATTTAAACGTGGTTTACATTTTCTCCTGGACCATCTACAGCTTCTAGCTGCTGAAATTCACCTGAAAGCCTAGCACTTATCTTACTCTCCGTCGTAGCACTGCAGGACAGCTCCCGAATGCCATTTGAGTAGTTTCCCTTCACATTTTGTGCAGTAATGAATAGTAGCATTTAGAAAATAGAGGTGGTTGTCGCAGACACACAACACTGATTGTAAGAATGTGTAGACCAGCGGAGAACTTCATGTTGTGACTAGACGCAGAGTGAAGTTTGCCGTAAGTTTGTGTTTCTCTCTGAATGTCTGTAAGGAGAGTTTGACGCTCCAGTTTTTGTAGGTCGTGAAATACTAATGCCCAAGGACTCAATTGACAGCAACGTGTGTGTGTGTGTGTGTGTGTGTGTGTGGGGTGCAGCCTGTCTCTCTACAGTGATGGATTTTCTGTGAGGGATAGACCTTGTCAGAGTGAGCACTGAATACAGTGGTCTGGACCCTACCCTCACACCAAGGACTCCAGCATGGGGAGGCTTTAGTTTTGATGTCCATTCACTGTGCAGTCTTTGCAGCTGCTGCTGCGATTGTTAATCCCGGTTTTGGACATGTTGGATTTTTTTCTATAATTTATTTGAAATTGTAGACAGCGGTTGCTTATAGGATTATGTAGCAGCTGCTCCTGCCCTCACTGTAGGGTCACTGTGACTTCACTGTCTACCTAATTTGCGTGTCAGAATTTGAATTCCTCCAACTTCACCAGAGAATGGGTATCGATGGACCATCTTATTGTCAGGGTGGGGCTATCCTGGAAACTGAAAACGAATAGCATGTGCAAAAAAATTAAAAAATCTAATTCACAGTTCGGGAGCAAAATCTCAGTTACAGCTTGGGCATTAGGATCAGGAAGGATTCTTTTATTGCTGCAAGTGAGATTAAATGGAGCGTGATCATTTTTTACCTAATGCAGGGGACAAATCTGGTGAGCCAAACAGAACTGCGACCTCCAGTCACCTGACTCTGTTTTCAAGATCGAAATAAGCCACACCCACCACTCTTCACAGGAGATAAAGGATGGCATTAAAGATAGGAACATACTTTGCTGTTATAGAGAAGAACCTGGAAAGTTCCCAGTTCATTATAACACAATCACAGTTACAGGCATAATCAATGGGATCCAGCAATACATGTGTGAAAAGCTCATTCTTACGGCGGGGGTGGCTTTGGTTGTACCTTCTGAAAAATTTAAGCACTTAACCTACGTCAGTTAAGTTTCCAACTACATAAACTGAGATATTGTCATAGTGATATATTGTTGGATGCAGCTGGCTTCCAGGGGAATCTGATATGGCAAGGCCCGTATGATAATGCATCCCACTCTAAACCGCTGGCTTCCAGGCTGCGTGGCTCTGGCACAGTGACCTTTCCCAATCTTCTCCATGACGTGTGAAGTAGCAAAGGGGGCAGCTGTCACCAATCTGAAAAGTGCACAGTTAAAATTACCCCTCCTGCCCCTGGGAGGGCCGTCGGAACCGTTATGGACCAGCTCTCCATTTTCTCTACAGAAGCGTTTTCGTGTTCTTCTCACCATGGCTATTAGGAAGCCAGACTGCCTGTTCCAAATTAGACGAAGAATAATTTAAAAGATTTAAAAGAATTTGATTAATCTCCATCTGGCTAAGCTCTTTTTTTTTGTCCATTGGCACCATTCATGGGTCTGTAACAATTGCAGTTTGTCGATACATCAGAACTTAAAAACAAAAAAACCAATGTAGGCAAATGATCTTATTAATCGATAAAAATCCAGTGATGATGTCTTGCAGTGTAAACACAAGCCCATAGTCTTGGCTCGACTGCTGATCTCTGGTTGCAGAACAGCCTAATTCAGAGAGCAGGAGACATTTTTATTTTTTTTTTATGTGGATTTTGTACCAGAACATCTTACTCGCACAGCACGAAGCATGTGGTGCTGCCATGACAGCCTGGGGGAGTTCTGGCAGCATCGCCCCCCCCCCCCCCCTCTGGGGATTATTCATTCTGACGGGGTGGCTGACTTGTTTAGTCAAGCGCTTCTCTCGCTCGCTCCCGAATTCTGTTTCCCGCTGAAACCTGCAGGAAAGCCAAACCACCGCCTCACAGCCAGGGTTCTGGATCCGGGGCCCTTTTTAAATTCCATTTCATTGTCTTGCTGTCATCTTTTATGTACCTTAATGACAGAAACCCTGTTGTTGTCAATGTTCTTTCCGCATGGAGGTTACTTTGCTTAGACTCTCGTCTCTTCTTTTTCCGTTTATCGACACACGGTTAGGATTCATTTTGGTTTGCATCAATTAATGTGTTTACATTTACGAAGTAACACAAGATCCGTTTTCAATACCTGTCTCCTCAGTGCCGCTAGTCTGCATTATCAGCTTCTGGTTCTGTGACTGAAATGCATGCAGGAGAATCCCAGTATAAAAAATTAAGGATTTGCCAACTTGATTCTCTGTGTGTAAAATGCTCCGTCCGCTCGGCCACAACACTGTAGACTGGGTCCCGACCCCCAAGCCAGACTTTGTCTGTCGGTTCATTTTCCCTTTGGTAATTAATGTCGGCATCGGTAATTAATCTAGTTTGAGTTGCTATAAAGCCGCTATAAAACCTACATATATTATTAAATCCTGAAGAGCTGTGCTCTGTTTCTCTATTGCTAAATGTATTCACAGTCACAAGCTCCTGAAATTTGCTTTTTAAAAAAAGAAAATAGAGAAATTGGGCTGACAGAGGCGCCATTGACGCAGTCATGGGTCTATGTAAACGCTCCTGGGCGAAAACAATCGGCAGGAGGCGCCCTGTCAGGTGCAGGAGTGAACTTTCAAGGCCCTGTTGCTTGCACTGCCTAGCCAAGACCGCACAGGCTGAGTGGCAAGCGGCCGCGTGTCGTGGCGTGTCAAGGACGCAGGACGGCGCCTGTATGCCTTCATGCTCGACATGTTCAGAGCCTCCCTATGTCAGAAACACCCTGGAGCCTGTCAGCCTGTTCAGTATTTTGTGCTGCAAGCTGATCAGGTAACATGGCGCATCAAAGACGCCGTGTTTTGGCAGCCTTGCCGTCCAGGTGTGGTTTTTCATAATGGGCGCCGTTGCACATTAACATCCTGTACAGGGGTGGTCAGAGCTGGGGGGATGGAGGGGCAGTTCATATCTCTCGCCTCTTTGAAATGGAAGCCTTAAAGGTGCAAGGAGAGGATCCATTACCGTCTAAGTGCCGGCCTTCGGCTGTGATTGGCCAGCTATGTTCCATTAGCATTATGCTGCAATTGGGAACGGACCCACTTGTTTTTTCTTTTGCAGTTCGGCACCCCTGGGGGTTGGGTGGGAAGGAGAAGCCATATTGGACTGATTCCCTCTGTGTCTTTTCCCTAATAAGTCTTTCTGTTTGGCTGCTGAAATATGTCTCTGAATTTACTCCCTGCCAAGTATTTGTTCGCTGTGAAGCACTTGCCTAAACCTGCTGTACCCCATCGACCGTGTACTAACAACATGGACGACGGCGTCTCGGGGGCAGGTAGCAGCTCAGGGGGGGGATGCTGCACGACCGGCCCATGTCCAACTTCCATGCTCTCTTGATAATTTCCTGTCCTATGGGCCCTTCTGTTTGATTTTGCCAGCTGAGAGCTAGAGCGGGTGTGGTAGGCGATAGCTGGGTCGTCGGACTGAATCATGAGGAATGTTTGCACCTGAGGGGCAGAGAGAGGAAGGGGGGGCTGGCGTCCCACTGTCTCTTTGATCATGCAAATAGATGTCTGCCGCGTGAATTTTATTACTTAAGGAAAAAGAGAATAAAGGATCCTTGGTGGCTGGACCCGGATATGTCACGGGTTCCCAACCTTGTTTTATGGCTACATCTCTTTCGTCTAATCCTTTTGATTCCGACTGGTCACAGGCCTTTGCAGTGCTCTGCCTCTACCAGAATGTTTCAGTCACTCATCGCGCTGTACTGGTTTGAGCTTGGCTTGAATGACCTTGTGGGGATGTGGTCACACGCGCTGGCTTTCCCCCGCTGCCCTCTTTGCACTCATGGTAGCCACCGATTTTGCCTTTTAATAAAAGGATCCTGAAATGAAATGTAGCCCCCACCCCCCCCTCCCTGCAAGCTTCCATAAACGCAGTGAAACCACATATGGCTTATCTGCCTGACAGATGAGGGGATGCGCTCTACTTGGTCTCGGGTAGAACTCTCACAGCATCTGTACCTTTCCAGTAGTCAGGTGACGCATCTGAATGTATGCAGTGAAGTCAGACCTCAATAGAGCCCATCAGTCCAGCTTTCAGCTAAACCCCTCTCATCATGGCCTTTGCAAACCCATGGAGGGTTTGCCTTGTTTGCGTCTCAGCCAATCAGAGGCTTTGCATCTGCCTGCCGGTGTACCTTTTCCCCAGGCCTCAATTCCACGGGCGACTAAGCGTGTCCATTGGAAATGGGGGGGGCATGCGAGGTTGGGACACGACGGACTGGATCTCCAGTGGCGTTTCATGGGTTCTGCTGATTCTCGCTCCCACTGTGCTCTTTATTATCCCCCATTGTCGCTCCGCTGCGTAAATTTGCAGGAGTTTCACTGCACACGTTGGTCATGGAACCGTGTCGTTAAGCCAGACTTCTGCTAGCTGCGGAAAACCTGCAAGCGTGAAAACAAAAACGCAACAACTGAATTTCTTCTGCTGTTTGAGCATCGCTGAGTCTTGCTATTCAATTTACCGTTTTAATTGTTTGAGTGAAAAAGGTTACTCATTGAATAAAGGCTTTTGTTTTAAATCATTCAGAAGGAAAAATAGGCCGACCTATCAGGAAATACCGCCAGTAATCCTTTATATCATTATCAGTCGTCACTCAGCTAGAAGTTTGCTTTAATCTGACTAAAAATAACATTAAATGCTTTTAGTTTCATGACATGAAATTTCATTTAGTCAGCAGCTCAAACAGGCGAACTCGGAACTCACTAGGACTTTAGCACCGGGGCCCCAGTGGGGTGTAAATGGGGATTAACTAAATGGCTTTGCTGAAATTATTTGGGGACAGGAAAGAAGTAAAAAAATTATGCAGCAATTGAACATATTCAGAGATCATTTCAGTGAATTGTGGATATTGAAAACGTGTTCTTTGTATCCTTTGTTCTGAATTTTCAGCAAAGTTTTTGTTCTGAATTGTTTGCTTTGTGCTTCAGTTGTGTCCCTTGTTGGTCATAAATTGTCAGCATTTGATATTTGAGAGCCCTTTCCAGGTTTTGGTGGCAAATGTGTCATCTGAGAGACCAAAATCAATGAGAAGTAACATCGATCCGCTCCATTCTAGTTCTCCTACAGTCGTAATCTTTTTCTTTGATTTGGGGTGTGTTTTCCCAAATTGCTTTCCATTGATCTGAGAAAGACCTGGAAAAGAAATTGGCCATTCACTGTAGACATAAACTAACCACCCATCCAGAACTTTCCCAAGCATATTATCCTCTGGGAGTCGTCATATTCCAGGCACACAGTGCTACCCCCGGCTCTGTGTGATGTGGTGTACTCTGGGGAGGGTGCCCAGGGAAGAGGGCTGCCTGCCCACAGTCATGTGGCCTCATGGCAAGTATATCAAGGCCGCAGTACTCGGTCCATGAGTCTATTTTCATGAACTGAGGCAGCCAATCATCGGCTAATGTTTGATGTTGAAGGGGAGTCTTCTGGACCTGGATGCGACAAACCTATGCCCTCACGTGATTGGTTCATGAGAAGGTAGGGCAGTCTTCCACCATGCCGGTAAACAGGAAGCTCCTATCTCGGTTGACTATTATCGGTCTTTTTCTGAACGTGACACTGACGTCTCCTTCGGTAATTCATGAGCCTGAGGCTCTCTGTGCTGCATCGCGACTCCACCGTCACCCTCTCTAACACTCTGGTAACCAAAGCTGAGGTCCCTCTCACGTTGATGGCTGTCGAGGTGCTACCAGTCAGCAGAAACACAACTCCCCGGGGCAGCCCGGCTCAGTGCTTTACCAGCTGTGCAAACCCTTGCTACCCACCGTGGAGGTAAAAATTGCATCCCGGACCAGTCGGGAGAGACCGCACTAACAGGTCCTCATCTTTCGATTTGCTGCAGTCAGGTATTTGTGGGCTCTGGACCTTTGCTTGAGCACTTGCCCTGTCGTCCCTTGGAGTCTGCCCTGTGACCCCGTCGTGGGTACCCGTTGCGTTCCAAATGGCTGGTTCCGTAACTTCTGGTTGCTGGAAAAAAAAATTAGCCATGTGTCACCCAATATAGCATTCTCTGCACTTTTGACTTTTTGGTTTCTGCCCAATGCATGCTTCTGATTCTGGCCACATTGGAAGGGGGAAACACTTTGGATGTCCCTAAGATTTGCTAGGTGGCAATCATCTGGAAGACAGATTAGTGACCTTTAATCTGCCTGCCATCACCAAAGCAAGGGTGAACTTCGATTTTAGACGGTAGGAGTAACTGTAGGAGACACTTGTGCTTATCTTTAATCAACCAGAAAATAAAGCACGGGATGTAGAAGTGAATGGCATGAATTCCTTTTAGAGACCTTATTATATTCGGAAGTGACAGTGTGACTGAATTAGCGAATAACTCTGCGTGACAGCAGGATTGGAGGGGAACCGTTGTTTGACCTTTAAGAGGAGGGGAATGAATTCTGAGGATCAATGATTTTAATCTACTGCTGACTAGAGCAGGAGGCCTGGGAGGGAAGCCCAAGAGTGCCGTCTGTGAATCTGACAGCAGCTTGACCAGGTGACTGTAGGGGTAAATCTATACGGGATGGAGCCTTATCTCAAACAGCCACACGCTGATCAGCAGCCCAGCTTGCCAACTGCTCCGCTCAAAGAGCGGCATCAGCCGGCCGCCCAGGGTTCGAGGCTGCCTGGGCCACAGGACGCGGGATAGAACCGTTGGCGTTTTGTTTGGCGAGGTGTTTCCATTTAACTGGGGATCCCCCACAGCCAAGTGGAGCCAGGTGTGAAATTCCAGAGACAAGTGAGGGAAGAAGTCTTTGGGGGTGGAGTTATTTCGCCCCTATGAACTGACAAACGATGATTCATGTCTTTAATAGGAAATCTCTTACTTCCACAGCCTTTGTGAGACTGAGTTGTCCCACTGCCCCGGTCTACCCCTCACTGAGAAATCTCAACAGCCTCATCTCCATGGCATCTTGGCAGGATTAGAGGATCGTACTCTACCACCTTCCTGCCCCCCCCCCACCCCCAAGCTAGGTTCTCACACTCGCTTACAGTAAAACCCTTTCTTGCCTCCGTGTTGGTGCCACAAACCTGCTGTGTGGCGCCGTTTGGAGTCTCACTGAAAATGGCGCTCGCAATTACACCCCTGACGCTCCGCCTCGCCTTTAAAAGCTTAATCGTCCGCAAACGTGTTTGTGATCCACGGAGGAGCGGGATGCTTGGCTGATAAATGTACAGTAATTTCTGGGTACAAGTTAGAAGCGAGGCGTCGATGCTGCCCGCATTGCTTGGTGAATTCAGTGTTGTGTTCGTCTGCAGGGGCTGCTGAGAAGACTGGGCATGATCTGGATTTGGATATCCGGGTAGCTAAGAGGCTGAGATCAGATCTAGCTTGAACTGTGTGTCCCCTACAGCTGCACTTACTTGCACTATGCGTAGTCAGCAGTCTTAAATTCAACCGCTTGTATGTCCTGTCTGTATGTTGCACTGTTGACCTGGAGGAGACACTATGAACCTCTGTATGGCTGGTATGACGGTAAAGCTCCACTCGACCTCTATCTTCCTCTCTCTCTCTCCCTGCAATCCACCAGCCCTCGGGAGGCTTCTTTCCATGCCGGGTCAGTTTATCTTGTGACTTGCTGCGGGCCATATAGCATGTGACTCCCCCTCCCGTGACGATATCAGAAAGGCATAACTGGCAGCTAAGTACATCAGCAGTAAAAATACAGCGATGGGAACACATGTTGTTGCCCCCCATAGCTGATCCAGGGCAGGTTATTGAGCTATGATCAATATTTTAAAGATGGTAGTTTTATGCACTGTTGGCCATCAGCCATAGGAGATGATTGGGTCAATTAGAGCAGCCCATCTCTGGGCAATTACTGCCGTAGCACACGCGCATGTACCATGTAGACATTTGCCTCTCGTGTTGCACCACTAATTGGCTTGCCTCTGATTGGCTGACCTCTGCTGCATAACCCTTTAACCCCCCTAGAATAGTGCGCTTAGCAAGGCCACCATGAAGGAACTTCTTGCTTTCTGGGAATAACAGGGACACATACTCAAGATTTTTTATGTTTATATATA
>JABFDZ020000047.1:2679157-2693660 GCA_019775955.2 Pollimyrus isidori | reverse complement strand
GCGCTGTAATTTACGTGGCACAAGTACGCAGAAAATCCGCATACAAGAACAGCCTTATTGTGAAAGCGGTGGGGAAATCCAGTAAATTCTGCCACTTCTAACAATTGTTTATCCAGGTAAACATCTTCGCATAAGCATAACTTTTTTTCTGGCGTTCATTATTTATTCTCTCAATCTCTAACGTCGTCGCTTCTTTCCCTCTTTATCCAAATCTGTAAAATTACCACCAAAATCTAAATTTTCATTCGGGACCAATATTTATTCATTTCCAACAAGAAATGATCAATAAATATATCCACCTACTAAACAATATAGCATAATAATACGAGTCAGCGCCTAGTTCAGTGATATTAGCAATATTTTCTGGTTATTTCTGAAACCAATAATTCCACATTTAAAGAAGCAAAAATACCGTTCGCTTTAATTCGCTGATTCGTGGATGTTAACAGTTGGTTTAAATCAAAATCTATAGCCAAAATGACATAAATCACGGACAATTCCTTTATAGCAGCCGGTGGTATTTTTAAAATAGTCAGAGAGATATTTGATCTGAGGGCGTCGCACTTCGTAAACATTCGTAAAACTTCTAACCGCACGTGAGATCAGATAATCTAATAGCAAAGGTCTGTTGAGTTACCCATCCCATGGACAGATCAAATATAAATTTGATCATGTAGTTTTGAAGTTTAACCGTAAAATTCCGGCAACGGATTAAACTAAACAAATTCGTTAAAATGCAGGATGTTACAACTGTTGTGCGACGGGTGTATAATTTAAGTAATTAGCAGCATATAAAAATTATAATATATTATAAAAATTATTTTAAAAATATTTATTTTATCTCTCTAATTACCTCATAGTTTAAAATGATATTTATCACAGACCAACTGTAACAATACAGCTGCACCGAGCTGAATATTACCTTTTGTATGAGTGGGAGAAAAAATAGTGCGGACTAATCTTTGTGGTTTCAATGAAGCCCGGCCGTTTTTTTCCCGGATATATTTTAGACGTGTCCATTTCACACTTAGTGCATTCATTCTATGGTCAAAAATCACGCGTGGACGGCGCACAAATACCGGCAGCAATCACAGCCTATTTGCAGAGTTCCTGATTCACACTTTATATAAAGACAACCTTGTTATAAACTATTTCCATCTGCACATGTTCGCAACCTACCATTTTAAAATTCATCTCTGTGACACCTCGCCATCACCACGGGGCAAGATTAAGGATCCGACCAACAATAATTAAGGGACACCCAGATGCGAGGGGTGCCCCTCCCGCACCCACACTTACACTCGCCTGTAACGACAATACTTATTCTTTTAAGTGTATGTTTATAAGACGAGTTACCGATATGAATTTGGAAAAGTTTCGTCCTAAAGACAAGCGCGCTCCCGTTTCCGGGATTCCGGGATTCGGGGGCTGAATTTCCACTATATTGTTTAAATAGAAAAATACATCTCGACGTTTGAAAGTGGCACATGAGACGCGATAATGAGAAGGCTGAGGAGAAGGAAAGTGCTACCTCATTAGGGTAATGACTGCGACATCCCCACCATTACATCAGTGGTGGCAATTAAAGGGCCCTGCACGCGCTCCTGGAGGCTACGGCGCGATCCAATTCTCTGAAGCCCGCGTGTTACAGCTAATCCGTGTCATGTAAGTGAAAGGGCCGAACATCTTCGTTTAATTTTCAACTCCCCTCCCCCGTGCTCTTTTCTTCAAAAAAAAGGTGTTTCCCAACCACATGCCTACCATTAAATAATGTGCTTTCGCCACGAAAGCTATAGTCACTATAAAACAGCGTAAAGAAAATTGATCGACTTCTGAAAAAACGGCAGCGAATTTAATTCTGAAGTTATATTTTCTTTCATTTTAGTTTCGCGATTAAGTTTGGGACGGAAAAGAATCATCCGTAATTATCGCGCTATTATAACTATTTGAAAAGAATTTTCAAATGTTATCTCATACTTCTAAAGCCACGTGGCAGCGTGCTGTCACCATGTTTAAACATCAATGTTTTCTATGCATCACTCTTCAGTGTCATTGCGGTGATGTTTTGCTTTTAATTGGCTCATTTATGCGACGGTAATCACTTCGTAACTACTTACACATAACGAATTTGCCTGTCACTGTAACTAACGACTGTGAAAGTGTGGCATTGAAACTAACGCAAAAAAGGATCTATCTGCGGGACTAGGGGAGAAGGCGCCGCAGTCACTATAGTCGTTATTTTAGTGAATTGTGGCTATAAACTACTATAATGTAGATTCCGGGTTGCACAAGAAAAGCAAAAGTGTTTCCAAATAAGGCGGCATGCTCTTAAATATAATGTGCCTGCAAAGAAATGTGTTACTCTTCTGCGAACACTGGTTCTGCATAGTGTGAACGTGTTACGTCGTAAATATATCTGTTATTAGCAATGGGCGCACTGTAGACCCCTGACGGTATTTGGTTAGCTAAATTCAGTCATTTAAAATCCAGCACAGAACGGTTCATTAGCCCGTGTCAAGGAGTAAGGTTACGTCGTGTAGCATCTTTTAATAAGTAACTGAGTTAGGCCTACTTGTTTGACATAAGCAGGGATAGAGACACAGATTCCATCCGGGACCCGACCCCTCCTGTTTAATGTTTTCTTAAAAAAGCGCATTGGGGAAATACTGGGTGAAATACATAATTATCTGAACTCGCGCCGAGAAAAAACTGGCTAAGTATCGAACAAGAGGAGAGCACTATTTTAAGTCAATACTGAATACTGAACGTAGGAGACGTCTATAAAGAAATCGCTGAGTCAATTATAATTAATGGATTCTGCCCCCACCCCCACCCCCCACTCGCCGTCCTTCTCAGCAATAAATAAATAATGTTTAGAACTCATACATAAGATTAAATATGTATAGCAACTAGTTCTGAATTATTTAAAAAATTAGTTCCAGTGCCCTAAGATGTGTTTTTGCCTTCTGTGTTTGGTGTCGTTCTTAAGCGCCTTTATTACCCACGTCACACGCCCACCAGTGGAGTTTGCATATCTGCAACTCACTGGGGGGGGCATAGTAAAGTCTTAAAAAAAGGAAAAAAAAACATGATCCATGATTCATAAATAAATTAATAAGAACAATGATTTGAGAGTAACCATAATTAGTTGTGTCCTTCAGAGAACAATTGTATTTAACGGCTAAAAAAACAGTCTTTGCGATTCAGTCAATTTGTGTTACATTAGTTTAATGGCAAATAGGCCTGTATGTTGCACTTTCTCTTAACATTAAAGTTGGTGTTGTGTAGACGTGTTGTTTTTTTTCCAAAATACAAATTTGAATGTTTTACTGTTTAAATTTTTTTGTTTTCAGCCATCGTTCTTCTGCTCGAAACACGTCCAGTGCTTGGTGTCTTTAACCTTCGGGGGGAAAAAATAAGCATCTTCATGATATGACTTTTTTTAAAAGATATTTTAAGTTTATAAATAAAAATAGTTTTTCTTTCTATAATCGGGTTTTTGAGTCATACTGGTGGTGTCTGGGAATTCATTATTGAAGCCCTGTTTATAGGCCTAGTTCATCAATAAGCTGATCGTCGGAGAAGTAACAGGTTCCGTAGGTGGCGCGCGCCTTAAAAATAAATCACTTTTGAATTTTTATGTCTTTTAATAGTCGGATAAAATGTATCCATATCAACTATTCCCATAACCTGCAATATAGCGATCACTCATAATAATGAATTCGGTTCAGATTTCCATCTGTGGAAGAAACTGATACAAATTAGAAAATGAAATCTCAAAACAAAAATGCAATTCTTAAAAACATCAAACAAAATATAAGTCGACATTCAGCAACTATAAAAGGAAAAAACATAAATAACTGAAATAAGATATTAGGCCCCGTTTAAATTGTCACCTCCTGAGAATTATTTTTAACGAGAATCGGCGTTCACTAATCAAAATTTGGATGAGAGTTAAGCGACAACTTTACAGAATACAGTAAGGATAAACTGTTTTTACGAGAATTAAATTGCTTTAACTTGAATTTAATAGCAGAGAAATAAGCAAACGAATTAGAGGATCCCAACACACATGACCCGAGGCTCTCCCATCCTTGAGTCAATTCTAATGAAAGCGAAGCCTCACCAAAATCCTCTCAGGGACGAGATCATGCTTAAAAAATTAATAATAAAATGAAAGTACTTAATCTTTCATGTAATTACGCTCACTCAGGAGCGTTATTTGCTTGGTTCTGTCATTTGAAAGCCACAAGATGCCTCGTTTGCAGAGAGTAGCCTAGATTTTCTAAGCTCCATAAATACGCAGGGAAATGCACGATCCCTTTATTTATTAAAATATGCCTGTGATGCTAGGGGCAGAAAGGCTAATTTATTTTGATACGTCAGTTGCATATTTTACGTTCGTTTCAGTTATACTTGATTGTGTCGCGCGCCTGATACATTGTTTTTAATTAATGTGATCAAATATTAGCAGACGTCGGAACATAGAATCCCGTCGTGTTTTTAATGCTAATGTGGAACACAAAATATATTAAAATGTACGGCCGGACTTATTCCTCTGGGTAAGAGCTCTTTATGTGGACCGAAATAATTCTCGGGGGATATTCCTTTTAATTGTTCATATGTAATTTGACTTGTAATTATTGCGATGTCATCCGATTTCTCACGCTGGGACGCCTAGCGCCTGCTGTCTGCGCCAGTGCCGCTCGTCTGACGCATTCTGCTGCTACGGAACAGCTGCCAGGCAGCGAACGCCTCCCCAGGCCGCTCGCCCCGCTCATCGCACCATTTATCCTCACGGTCATGTGGCCATTAACAGCTCCGTTCTCACTAGCAAATGTTTGCCTTTCGATTTAATGTCAAAGAGCTGAACATTGCCACGATAATAATAATAATAATAATAATAATAATAATAATAATAATAATAATAACTTTTAAATTGTGTTATAAAAACGGTGTTTATATTTTTCTCCTGTCTCTCGTATTAAGTTACCTTAGAAACAATTAATTAATTAAAATCATCACATGTTTCGGTGCTAGTAAAAATATAGTTTTATTGTTATTACAGAAGGTTTTTTTTCATGAGATCAAACAGTCGTAGATTCAAACTAATGTTTGTCTGTTTTTCATTTGGCTTACCTAATTATGGAATTAAACGAATAAACGAAATTCTGCATGTTCTACGTAAGTGGATCTCAGATAACACATAATAAATATTTCACCCAGTCTTTCGACATACACAGTAAAATCGGCGGAGTTAAATCAAATCTGAGAGAGATTATACGATCCTTGCGTGGTGTGTTAGAATGTTACTGTCTCAGAGTTGACTTAACTCTAGTAGAGTTGATTTAATCCCGACTTTACCGTGCGTACACTTTGTATCAAAAGTACATGCCAGTACGAAAAAAACGTGACGACGAGTGTAAAAGTCTCTGGTCGTTTAACCTTTCTCTGCAATAGAAGAGTCTCTGAGAATCAGTTTGTGTCATTCTTCTTTAATCGACACATTCTTTCCATCTAATAAATTTTTACAAGTTTGTTAGTATCTTAAGTGTATTTGTACAAAACAAACCAAAATGAAACATATATACAGTCCGCGTTTCTGTGTAGACCTTTCTTTAAAAGTTCAATGTCTGTTTGTTTGTTTGTTTTTTGTTTGTTTTGAGAACTGAACCATAGTATAGATACCATTTCTGATCCTCTTTTAACATAGTCGCCGTGTCGTCATTTCGCAGTTTTTGTTCACTTCTGTTCGTCTCTCCACACGAGAATTAGTGTCTATTGGATCGATTTACCGAGGATGCGGCGTGCCAGGAATAGGGTTAGCCAGCGGATTCAAAGCAGGTTGGCCCCCTGACCCAAGACCGTGGATGAGGACCCTTGGAACCAGGGGCCTCTGAAGGCCGGGGTGCGGCGCCGGCGCAGTCCGATACATACTGCTGTACATCGCAGCGGCTGCAGCGGCGGCCGTCGTGCTGTCCATGGTGCCCAACAAACTCGGATGGTAAAAATACGGCGACGGAAACATTCTTTGTAAAGCCGAATAATTTCCAGCTTCAGCAAGCAACTCTAATCCGACTGCGGTCTGTCTCTTCCACTTCGTCCTAAAATTAGATTAAAAAACACAAGTCAATGATTTAACTGGTTCGGACTGCTTCAATTCCCCAAACACTCCTTAATTAGGCAGGTTTAATCACTGAGCGAACAAATTACTGTGTGTTTCCACTAAAGAAATCTGCAAGCCAAACAAAGCGCCGAGTCCCTTTCACAAACCCGCGAAAGTGTTCACTCTCTATCCCAAGAAAGATCAACAAAAATGAAACTGTCGTGTTATTCTAAAAAATATTATAATCGTTCGTTGGGACAATGAAAAGAGCAAATGAAGAGTTGTGAGTTTTCATATTTAAGTTATATTTCAAATGAATTTAACCCACATTACAACATCAGTATACTTGTACAAAGGGTCATGCGGTTTTACAATGTTTAATTAAAAAAACAGCTCAATACATTTAAAGTAACACACATAATATTTAGCTCTATTCAGTTCTATAATCGAGATCAAAACAGAATATTTTATTCACACATGTCTACTACTTCTTAAAATTCAAACTACCCTCTGTAGTCATATATTTACACACATTTAACGCTAATCTTTTCTGACGTATTGAGGGTGATAGCGAAGACAAGCGCATAAATGCATACTAATATCTGAATACGTTTTTGTGCACTGCAAAAAATGAAAGTTTTTTTTTAAAATCTATGCAATAATTTTGGAATAAGCCTATATTGCCATGCACCTTTAACAATAAAATACCAGTAATTTTTTTATTATACATGTTATTAAAAATTAATATTATCTTTCTGTATTTATCCTTTATATTTATTAGTGTCCAAAATAGATATCTAAATATATTTTAGAAATAAAATCCAATAAACAACGTTTGTATTCGAATTAAATGTATTTTTAAATATTATATATAGACAGAATCCCTAAGCTGATTTATAAACACGTATAAATTTAAGCGGCAACAACGAGACTTTTTGCACTTGAACTGCAAAT
Source organism: Pollimyrus isidori (assembly GCA_019775955.2). NCBI lineage: Eukaryota > Metazoa > Chordata > Actinopteri > Osteoglossiformes > Mormyridae > Pollimyrus > Pollimyrus isidori. The sequence goes on along the minus strand of JABFDZ020000047.1, from coordinate 2,686,600 downwards.
TTTATTTCCTTTATTTATTGAGTACAACCGTTTTTTTTCCAAACAAAATCTTTTAACATGGTATAAGATGCAACTTAATTAATAGAGTGTTATAGGCATAAAACAGGCCTGTAACTAATACCCAGTATTGTAACTGGTAATTGCTATGGTTTCAACTATAATGTCCCATAAGGAGTGTATGAATAAGGCCACGTACCGTCGGTTCTGGTACCACGTCTTCACTTGCGTGTCCGTGAGATTCAGCGCTGCGGCCAAGTCCATCCGATCCTGCACGCTGAGGTATTTCTGACGCTCGAAGCTGCGCTCCAGCTGGTTCAGCTGGTTGTCCGAGAAAGCTGTGCGCGCTTTTCGCGGTTTTTTGGTGCGGATCGGGGGACTTTCTCGGCTGCTCGAAATCTCTCGGTCGCCCTCCTCTTTCGTTCCTAAACAGATATATAAAAACGATTAAAATCACAGGAAACGTCTCACCTTAACATCTTTAATAACACCTTAAAAACTTTAATAAAAAACTAATAAGAGACGGCCAGAAAAGAACGTGCCGTTACCACTAAATCATTGAAGACATTTTCTGTTTAGTTAAATCACCCAACTGAGACATGCATCAATAGTTTACAGCAACGACTCTCAACTATATATCACATTTAAAAAAAAATAAATGCGTTCGTTTTTTACACAATAAAATGTTTCGAGCCGTGACATATCTTAAAGAAAGTTAAAACCTGTGAAATGTATTCAAAACCGGCAGCAAAGAGTCGGATTTGACTTGACGAAAGACACCAAGAGCGCGTCGCAGGACCAGACAGCGCATAGAAAGAATCCGGATTCTATTTGTCAACTTCGGTTTTTTCGCCGAGAAGCCAGAGAATCGATATGTCAATCCATCTCTATTTGTAGCACTTTTTTGCGCTGCGCGGTCTCCCCTGTAGGAAGAACAATAATCTCTCTAATTGACCCACAAGGGAGACCAGTTCACGAAGAAATCACCAGACAGGCGCTCCCTTCCTGTGTTTTCGGTCCTGTTGTGACGATAGTAAGTACCACAAATCCACACAATAACACTGCACTATACTCTAAAATTCTATTTGTACTCTATTTGCATAATTTAAAAAATATTTGGTAAATGTGTTTAATTGAAATCAATAAGCCGTGCAGTTTGTTTTCAATACAAATCTTTGTTCCGTTTAATAAATTAACCCCATAAAATGATCAGAATAAAATGTCAATACCGAATTATTATTATTATTATTATTATAACTAATAATAATAATATCACTTCGACAGACAGAACAGGCAAAAGTATTTCTAGACTTTAACGCGCATTAAATCGTTGTTTAGAGAGACAACCCCAGGCGCGATTTATTTCAACATCCTTTAAAAGACGGAAATAACAGGATGAAATAGTGGCCTTTTAAGAAACGCGAGTACCTTCTTACCGTTACATTTCATGTCGCCGTGAATGTCATCTCTTGTGTCCAGTTTGCTCTTGCTGTCATCTTGCTCCAGTTTTGGCCTGAAGCCGTCCGTCGCAACGTTCTCCAGTTTCGGCGTGTGGTGAGGCGACGACACGCTGGTGCTGTACGGCGCGCATGTGGCCAGCGGTTTGCTGTCCCCCAAAATGTCTTTGATGAGGAAGGACGAGGTGGCTGTCCTGGGGGCAGAGCCGGCAGCGCCGATCTGCTGCTGCGGCGAAAGCTGCAAACTCTGCTGCTGATTGTGAAGTTGGTGGTGATGCTGCAGGCTGTCTTGGAGCAGATGGGCTTCGGCGTGCTCCATGGTGACCGAAATGGGGGATGACGGAGCAGTTCCCACAGTGTCTATCTCCGAACATGGTGACGGGCTGCCCTGGCTCCTGAAATCCGCGCTCCGGCTGTCCCCCAAACGAAAATCTCCGTTCATCAGCACTGGGCTCCCACAGCCAGTACTACTTGACAAAATAGTGTCTATTCCAAAACTCGATCCGCTGGACGCTTCCATTGTGAGGGAAAAAAAGCAAAATACTTCTTTTTTTCTTATTTTGCCCTCATTACGAATTTTAGAATGCCGAAGTTCCCCATTAAATAATAATTATTTTTTTAAAAACACACACAATTAAATGAAGCAACACCGAAGAACCTGGTGGCCAGATTGTATTATGTTGTCTGTAATATTACGAGTGAAAAAATGCATAAATAATATTGACCAAATAAATTGCACGAAGCTGTTTCTCGCTCTGCTTTTCAGGTGGACTCTCCAGGAATGATGCTATTCGGTGTGGACTGGGGCACGCAGTGAGCCGATGTAGTCCAAGTCCTTTTGTTCTGTGTATTTAACTTTTTTGCTAAGTTGAGGTGTGGAGAGACTCTAAAGAGCAACTGCTCGCCACCACGCTTCTATTTTGCCCGTAATCGTAACGTTGCTCTACAAAGACTTCCTACCATGACGTCAGAGCCCTTGCAAAGAGACTGATTTTCTCCTTTATTATAATGCGTCGCTAGTTTCACCCCCCCTCTCTTGTCATTGGCTTCAGCGTGACGCCGGCTACATTTAACCAATCAAGCAGTCGCTGCTTTATCTTGTCATTCTCCAGACAGCTATTGAACCTTGAATGCTCTTTTCCGCGCAACTTATGCTGCCGTCTTAAAAGTGCGGCTCCGAGAAAAGAAAAATATTGTTTTACGAGCTTTTTAAATCGATAAAACAAGTGCCACACAAAGCAGACTAAAACCATCATATAAAAAAGTTGCATGTTTAAATTTTGCTTAAACTGAATAATATTCTATCCTGTCAAAATATTTCGGAGATAAATTGTTTTTATTACTCTCTTAAACTGTGTTGGAAAAGTGTAAACAAACTAGGCTAAGAAAATTATAGATTTTGTTTCAAAGCCGCATTTTTTTATAGCAATAAGATCTTGGTTTTGGGAAATCGCAAATACTCGAAATTGCTTTCTCTGTTGAGTCTCCTCATATGCCAGCCTCGCGGCAATTTTAGACATACCAAAGCATCTCGTTGAATCTCGGAGTTCTTGTATTGATAGTGGCAGCGGCTTTTTGCTGAATGAACTACTGTGCCAGGCTAATTAGTGGACTAATTACACGAGTATGATTACTGCAATTATAAGAAAAATAAAATAAAATAATTATATTTGAGGATTTAAAAGTAATTGAAATAATCAAAACGTTTTTGTGAGTGCGTTCTCCTGATATTTCGACATTACGGAAGTATTAACCGACGTTAAAATCGCATACAAAGTTGCATATAATTTATTTTCCCGTGTTGGATCATTGTGCCGTATGTCTAATATGGAGTGTTGCACTTTTGAGATCCTCTGTATCGCCATCAGGACGCGTACTTTGCATTAATATGCGCCTTCTCATTATTTTTGCCCGTGAAGATGTTCGCCGTCAGGATGTAGTGCGTTTCGGCCATGGACGTGGTGTGATGACGCTCCCCTGAAAACCTCGCTCCTGGACCTTCTGAACAATGCTGGGCCGCACGGAGGTTCGGTCGATACCGCGAGTCATTCACTGCACAGCACGAGGCTTTCAGAGTTGTAGTTTGTGTTATGGAATTTGTCGTGCGCTCTTTAATTATATGGCTATATATTGTCGCATATTTTTTGCTGAGTGAGAATCTTTAAAAAAAATCTACTATTGATAATAATAGCAATAACGATTATACATAACCTAGCATTTTGTAATAATAATAACAACAATAACTATTATTAGTATTTATTATTATTATTATTATTATTATTATTATACGTACGCATAATTACAGTATTATTGATCGTCCCTCTGATTTTAGTTTCTTTAAAAAGATAGGCCTAACAGCTGTCTAAAAAGACAAAAAAGACCGTCTTCCGAATATTAATACAGCTTGTATATCAATGATTCAGATACTTCATTAATAATTTATAAAACATATTTTTATTCTGAGAAGAACTGAGGCGACTTAGGCTGAGAATTGATCATGTTTGCTCATAAATATTATCGACCCAGGAAAGTAGAGAAGTCGCGGGGATCTTTTCAGTCTGACAACCAGATATCGACAAATCCGGTAAGCGCGGAGTGTTTTGGTTTTCATGAAACATTCAATTTGACACATTTAAAGATTTATATTGCATCGACTACAGTTTATTGTTTTTGCTTGGCCGTAATTTTTGCAAAACCGCATCTTGACATAATAAATTGAAATACAACACAATGACGCGAAATAAAGCAACTTAGTATCCTAATGCCAATTCTGAACCTTTCTGCGGTCCTGGAGTTCATACTGTACCCACCAGAGCCCGTTAAATGTATACAGAACGCTAAATATTTATATCCCACACGAATGTGGCCAAGGTAATAAGGAAACGCAAATATAAAACATATTTTACAAAAAATAATAAAACACGGATGAACGCATTTATATGAAATCAGCACAACGGTATATTGATAAATTCGAGTTTCCAAATATTTCAATTCAATTATTCAATTGATTACTTAATTTCTGGACAAAATGTTACATTAAATTTTAAAATACCCTACGCTATCTGATTTTTGTATATGTATATTATATGTGCTGCAATTTGCAAATTATGATTGGCTGCTTATTGAAAGACAACGCAAAACCTTACGAGTCAGACCGCGGAATCTACGAGAATGTTAGTGGCCACAAGGCGGCGACAAAGTCATCAATGTCTTAGTGCAACATTGCGGGCACGTTTTCTGCAAAGTAATTATTTGTCAATGACCAATAATTAAAGATGAAGGTACTGACTGGTAAGCAAGAAGCTCATTTCTGATTCACATACACTGCAACTAGGCACGCTGCGGTTGCATTTAAATATGTTTGCTAAACAAAAACTTGTTTGGCAACTCAAGTTATGGATTAGCATTATTTTTAGTATTACTGCTCATTTTATTTGAAAAACATACGGTTTTGTAATTACAGGCCAATGCTGTCATAAATAAATGATAGTTATGATTCTGGAGATAAGCTGTAGAAATAAGAAAAACTGGACACGATTCATACATAATAATAACTTTAAACTTTAAACATAGCGGTGGTAAAACTTAAAATGAAACCTGCAAGCAATTTTTAAAGAGGCGCGCAACTCACTCCTAAGTTTATTTTAGACTTTGTTTTAGATTTGTGTTTTAGAAAAAAATCCATAAGTGATTAATTTTCCAAGGTTCGTTTTGGCTGTACATTGTTTTAAACAGATTTCGATTAGACGGAAATCAAAGCAATGGTTAAACATGCCAATCAATTCCGTGAAAGTAATTTAACATGTTAATTAACATTAAGCTAATTCAAATAAGTCTTTGGTGTATAATCGATCGTGTTATTAAGTTTGCGGTTACTGCTGAAGAAAATTGAATGCGACCAGTTAAAGTATCACACCATTACTCCTTACCGATAGTCGATAATGGGACAGTGGCTTACTCTATATCGATTTTTTTCTCTGTTGTCACTCAGATGCTAGATGCCGAAAGACCAAAACAATCAAACCTAAACCATTTAAATGACATTTCTGTTTCGACGTATAAGAGTACACGGTGTAAAGCTGCAGTACAATATTTTTCACGTTATTAAGGACAAAACAGAGGATACTTATCGATGGGCTGATGGCGTAGGTCAGCTTTCTTTCGTAGATTTAGATAAGCAGCGTATGACAGGCGTGTGAATCTCTGAAAACGGAAGCCGGCATTTACAAAGAATAAAGCAAAACAGCTGGCCTGTTTCAGCCTGGGGGGGCCTGAAGAGTGGGTGGAAAGCTGAATACGGGAAAACGGAATCCTTCACAGCCACATAAAAGAGCACCGGGGTCGATTCGATTTTTTTGTCTTTTTTTCCAAAAGTCAACGAATTGAAATTATGTAAAACAAACAGGGCCTGGCAGAGCTGAATTTTAACAAGATTAATTGATTGGCATGGAGACCCAATCAGCGTTAAACAGCTACTAAATAAAGATGTATTCAGTTCCTACATTGGGCTCCTGGCACAGTTAATAGAGGTGAAGGTGTGAGAGACCTCCTCATGTCAGTGATGCAGTGACCTCCCCATGTCGGTGATGCAGTGACCTCCCCATGTCGGTGATGCAGTGACCTCCCCATGTCGGTGATGCCGTGACCTCCCCATGTCGGTGATGCAGTGACCTCCCCATGTCGGTGATGCAGTGTGCAGCTGGGGAGGCTCTGTTGTGACCCCTCAGCCTCACGCATTGGAAACGTGGGAAGAACATTCAAGACTATTATGTTGGCTCAGTGCTCCAATTTGAAAGACTCACACAGTATCCATGTTCTAACACCCAAAGACAATATCAACTTCCCAGAGCTTCTCACAATGCAGGGCCTGATGTCATCTCTGACCCCTAACCTCTGACCTTACTGTAGCCGTATGTGCATTCTGACAGTATCTTTATGGCTTTTTGTTGGTTGTTGCATGTCATAATTAGAATTTTAAGTCCATAACTCATTCAATTTACAAAAGAACGGTATAAACCAAAACTGACTCAGGCATGTAATCTTTGAATGGTAATGACGATCTCGTTGTGGCGACATATTTCATTCCCTTGTAACAATAACAATGTTCGCCAGAGAAGATATAAGCACTGGTTACTTCTCAATCCACAATTTGTGATCAAATCCTCTGCTGTCGCCTGCAGCCCAGCCATATTTCATGAGTGCTGAAATCCACACGTGTGTCACACAGGTGTTATCCAGAAGATTCCAATTTCACAAACTCACTTTGAATCATCCCTGTTTCTTGATATTTACTTGGTTTTCCTGGGTAAGCAACCGGGGACGTTTTATTTGGCTGTAATATGGACACATCTGCTTGCAAATTTCAAGTAATTATGAATTCAGATTTATGGATGAGGTGTTTCAATCACCACAGGAGCCATTAAAGGGCACTTAAAGACAGCCAGCGTTTTCGTTCATGCGGAGCCTTTGCAAGAAGGCATTCTTCTAACAAAGAGAAAGAGGAGAGCAGCTTGTCCCGGTTCTGGACGACATTCAGCTTTCTGGGGTTGAAGGGACGCGGCTCTTAAATGAGGGCCTTGTGCCCCTGGCAGACATTTCAGTGTGTCATCACCTATGATCCTGGCTTCAACAGCCAGGTGGGAAAACATCCATTTTCTGCACAAGTGACAGTATCGGGGTCAATATACAACAGAGGCTTGAATCCAGTATCCCTGGATTCCTATACAGTAAATAATTATTTCTCAAATAAAAGCCCTAGGGATGAATCCCTCAAATTGTTCAGCACTATATATGTAGGTCACCATGTTGGCTGTGACAGGCGAGTCACCCAACACTCAGTATGGCTGCTGTTGTTTTAGTCAGCTAGAGGATTTGCACTTGGATCACTGTCATGTAATCATTTGACCATCATTTAGGAGGTTTAGTTTCACGGCTGATTGAAATCAAAAGAAACAAGATTAGATGATGAGAAGCTGGAAATCCTTAGGGT
>JABFDZ020000047.1:2654821-2669778 GCA_019775955.2 Pollimyrus isidori | reverse complement strand
CTAGGGACTGCACTTAAATAAAATTCCACCGGGCGGGGTTAAACCCCCCCCATCCCCCCCCCCCCCCCCTCAGCTGCCTTGCCAGGAGATGTTCTAACAAACACAAAAAAAAGCAGATTGGCGAAGCCCTATTTAAAAGCAGAATAAATGAAGAAAAAATAGATTCATGCTTTAATTAATAGCAATTAAACCGTGGCCGCTGGCCTGGCCTCTGGCAATTGTTCCCTGTAAAAAGGAGGCCACGCTGGTGACAGGGATATGAATCCTCTAATGTGCACCAGGAGAGCTTCTCCCAGCAGCATCAAACTGGGGCTAAATCAATAAAAGAACTGAAGTTTCCAGATTGGACTTGGACACGTATCCGATGGCGACGGGCTTTGATATCACACATGCCTCCGCAGTTATGCAAACAAGAGAAGTCACAGCTAGAGGTCCATCCCATCAAACAGGGCCGTTAATGGGCCCCATCAGATGCATCAATGTTATTAATTACCGGAAACTAACGCGGCTCTCCAACCACTGCCCCCCACCCCCTGCCCAAAACCATCCCCATGCCTTCTCTGATTGGATGAGACGAAATGGTCCCCACGCAGCCAGCAGTGAACATATGCACGCCTGCCAAAAAAGATGAGGGGGGGGGGGGGTGCCGGACGGCCTGTGGACCAACCATGTTTTTACGGGCCTGGTAATCTGTAATCTCTCAGCCGGGATGTAAATAATGTCGGCTGCTGTGAATGAATGCGAAAGGCTGGTGACCTCAAAGAAAGGTCCACAACTCACATGTAATTACTGCGAGACTCCGGGCATCTTCGCTGGCATTTGCACACCCTATGCTGAACCATCCCCCCCCCCAGTTCTACACAGTCTCACAGAAACACACACACACCCACCCACACACACACACGTATGCTTGAGACATATTAGACAAGAAGCAGGTTTCTCATTAAAGTTTATCACTTCGGCCGAGAGCTGGTGTTACATTTCGCTAAGGCGGGGTTGCGAAAAAAGAACCACATTAAAGACAAATCACTTGACAGGGTAAATATTCTGGCATCCTTTCCAATGTCTACCTTGGCGACGTGGCCAACAAGTCGCAACGACAGGCCCATGAAGGCCAAAGTTCCCGTTAAATCTGAAGGCGGCGTCTAAACGAGGACTCAAGCAGGTTAGCGATGCTCATCTTATCCGGCCTCCCATCACATTCCACCAAGCAGCTTAGGACCACAGCAGCGACATTCACAGGGAACTTCTCAGTCCACGTTCAACTTGATCGGCTCCTGTCGAGTCTCCTCCCACCAATTTGCCGCGTGTTAGCCGTTAGCGCAGCAGCGTTTGCCGTCCTGCCTCCACGCCCGACCACACTGACCATGTGGACACATTTGTGTTAAGTTTAAATTTATTCCATTTTTAACATACAAATAGCCGAAAGCGCAGCACCAGACTTTCACCGCACTCCTCTGTCCTGCAGCCAAAGGCCCCCGCACAGGTCTCCACAGTAGAGTGCCAGCTCCGATACCTGCCTCTCCTCTATAATAAGTCTAAAAGGCCTACTTGACCTCATTCCCTTGATAAATTTTTCCCAGCCTCCACCTGGGTTTTTGTGACCCTTGACCTACGAGCACAGAAACCTCTGAGGACCATTAGGTCGACCCTCTGCTGCGTGAGGGACCTGTGAGTGTTTGTGAGCGTCTGTAGATATGTATGTATATATGTGTGTGTGTGTGTGTGTGTGTGTGTGTGTATGTGTGTGTACTTTTTGAGGTCTAATGGATGGTGGTAGCATCTAAACATGCAGCCTCTACTCTTACCTGGGGTCTGCTGATATTGAGTGGACAGGAAGACCATGACAAATACACAGATTAGCTGAAAAAGCAACTCTTCTTCATGGCAAACCTCCCCCCCCCAATCTCTCATCCCCCCTCCCATTATTTTGCCAGTCAGGTGTCGGCAAGGTCTGTTTTCCGCAGACCTTATTTATGCTGCGCCCATCCTGCGGTGTCGTCTTAGGGATCTTGAGAGACCACTAAATCTTAGGAATCACTCTCTGGGCGCCAGGCAAACGTCGCAGCCGCACTCGTGCTCGAATAATCACTCACGCGACGGCCGAGGCAGCGTGACGCTTTGAGATCCACATCATTATGCTTTTCTATTATTATGGCAATTTCTCAGAACAAAGGATGGTGGGCCGGCCGCGTGAGGGATGGATGAAGGATGGCACGCGTGCGAAATCTGCTGCCACGCTCACGCTCACGTGTGCCTGCACATCCCTGGTTCTGCATGCAAGAGTCCAGGATGAAATTCATCATTGCACGTTCATACGACGGGATATGATTTAGTCATGCCTTTTAAACAAATTTAATGCTGTTTCCCTGTCGCTTATTAAAAGCTCGACATTTATATGCATTTATACTTAATTATGATAATTTGGTATTTTAACTGCACCGCTGGTAGCAGAGTCTTTTAGTCCGAAATAATAACGTATTCATGTATTCTGTGGCAGCGGCGTCGGTAGCCATGGCAAGAGAACGTGGATGATGCCGTCTGACAGCCGGGCCTGGACACAGTTTGCTAGAAGATGGAGAGAGAGAGAGAGAGAGAGAGAGAGAGAGAGAAAAATAAATATAAAAACACATGGATGATGGGTGTTTGTGGGCTTTCCCTCCATTTCTCCCCCCTTTTTGTCTCCTTTATGTTCCATAAACGTCACGTCTGCCCCTTGCAGCCTTGGTTGGGTGTGTGTGTGTGTGTGTGTGTGTGTGTGTGTGGATTAGCTGGGGGTGGCGGGAGGGATCACAGGAGAGTTTCGGGGGGCAGATTAGTGCCTCACTGCTACGACTGTATCAGCACCAGGATTACCGTGGCAACAGCTGTGCCGGCTGTCCCCTGACTGAGAGGAATCACAAGCATTATCACCCAGGTCATTAAAGCAGGTTCGTAGATGGCAGAGTGTCTCCAATCAATTTCTCCCCGGATAACACGGAACCAGCTGGACCCCCTCCATGAGAACTTGACTTAATTGGCCGGTAAGTGGGAGGGGGAAGGCAGTGGGCCGCTTGATCAAATGGAGGGGCCCCGGGCAGCCATTACAGGCTGCAAGGCAGTGAAGGGGGGGGGGGCGTGGAGGGTCGGGCCTTTGGAAGGAGCCCCTGAGCCGGTCCGCGGCTGAGCGTGGCGGTGAAAAATGGCGGCCCGTGCGGCACGAGGAGGGAGGGAGTATCCAGGTCATCCTTTAGCGGGGAGAGATACGGCCATTCATCATGTCTGTGGCCTCATTTCTGTCGCGTCGATGGCGGCAGGCGCCACTACCGGCCCGCGCTGCACGGCCCCCTCTTCATTACGGCGCGCGTCGGCACTGCGTCAAAAAAACATTTTTCGCAGGGCCTCCATCCATCTTGTGCCGGGGATTATGGCTGCCTCGCCGTCGTCTCCCCTCAAGATTTATTCCCCTTTGAGAGTGGCGGAACGCCAGCCGCGCAGGCAGGCTCTGTGAGCCGAGTGCTCACACATCCCGTGGTGGGTCATTTTTTCCAGGGATGCTGGACAATCCGGGGGCAGGATGCTGATCTGGGAACTGTGGGGTCATGGTGGCGTCTCCGGCCCGGACCTAGGAATGCCCTGCTGGTGGCTGATCCGGGTCTCAGAATCAACTGGCTGAAACAGCTCAGCTAAGAGAGGCCAGTATATATATTAGTGTATATATAGTGTTCATACACATTTAGTGGCCACTATATTAGGTACACCTGGCTGTTAATGCAAAGAGCCTGTTCCTCCAATTAGCCAATCAGGATGCAGCATGCAGCCTGGGACATGAGGTTCTGTTACGTGAGGCTGGGCATCAGAATGATCTGAAGCGGGCTGTGTTGGTGCCGGGCCTGGTGATCCCGGCATCTGAGGCAGCTGCAGCTCGTTAATGTGCGGGATCAGAGAAGAATGGGCAGGCTCGTTACAGCTAATATACCTATAGACAGTGGGGGAAAGCCATCTCAGCTGGCCTTTTTCCGCTCCCGAAAGGCCGGTGCCATAATTAATTTGCTTTATTATTTTATGAATGACAGCTCAGCTGCTGAAGATGGTAAAAAAAAAGAATGGTAGGCTTATTGCCTTTAAAAATGATGTATTTACATAGCGGGACACAAGGCACACAGGTTCACATTCTGTGAAACATGTAGCAGCGCATCACCTGCTTCTCACCTCCCATCTTAAGCTACAACCCAATGGGCACGGGTTCGCATCCTTAACCACCGCACCACCTAGTGGCCAACTATCCAGGGCAGGGAGTTAAACATGCCTGCGCATCTGCAAAATTCCCTTCCCCAATCAAGCTCTCTAGAAAATTCAGCGTGCCGAGGACCCGTCTGCTGTCCCCACTACAGCAGCCTATGCATTAATCCTGGGTGGGGGGGGGGGACACCCACCTGCAAGGAGGCAGCGATGCCTCCGTAATTCTGGAAAATGAGCAGTCCTCCTGGGGACCCGCGTGGCGACTGGGTAGCGCGCCGAGCGGGGATAGCCGTGTCGCGGCCATTCATAATGTCATTAACATAAAGGCAATTAAATGAGTTTTTAACCTCCAACCTTGGATTGTTATTAATGAACATCAGAAGGCAGGGAGAAACACGGGAGATGAAGCTTGTAATTATCGCAGCGCCGGGCCCTGATATGGGTCCTAACAGTAAAGCAAAACAAATGATTATTGGGAATGTTCTCAGCCGCCGGCACCCCCAGGGCCCCTTCGGCCTCTTTAATCGCATGACGCCGCACCACGAGAGCTAATTAGACGGCTATGCGCCGTCACTGGGAACCGGCCGCTAATGCCACGCACAGGCGGCGTCCTCCGGAAGCAAATGTGGGTTTTCCACAGACTGCCAGGCCAGGCCGCTATTAACTGGGGGTGGGGGCTTCAAGGGAGCAAAATGAAGGACAGTCCCCCCGGCGAAGTGCATGGGCTCTGACTGCGATTGCTTTGGGCCATAGGGGGGCAGGGAGGAGAGGCTGGCGAGTGCCAAACTCGAGGGCAAGGCGTCGTTCTGGTCGTATTGTTATGAGACGCAGCCGCTCCGGTCCGGCATCACTAGCAGACATCCGTCTGGCATGGAGGGGCGGTCACGCCGATTTTGAGAGAGGGCCCAGACTTTGTGCCCCTCAGTGAGCGAGGGAAAGTTTAGCTTGTCAGAGCTAGAACTTACAGACATATGGCAGCAGAAACAAGCGCACAGGCAATCGAGCAGGCTAGAAAAGGCGTGACCAATCGGGCAATAAAACGGCTGACTAAGCGAGTAAAGAGACAGGCAACGGAATAGACGACTAAAAGTCTGAGCAAACAGCTTCCGAGCATCCCCACCAATTCCAGCGCACTGCTGTTTTTTTTCCCTTTTTTTTCTTAATTCCCTGCCTCTTGCTCCCTTGACGATACGGGCTTGGGGTCAAAGGTCGATGTCACCGCATACACGAGGTCCACGAACGGCTCATTAGCAGGCTGGCTGCCTCGCTGGAGACACGGTGCGTGAGGGGGGGGGGGGCGGAGCTACCCACACCCAGTTTGTTTAGGGCTCCTTTGGGGACTCCTTCATTATCCCTGTGCCATGTTCCTACCTCATGTTTAATTAATAATTAACTCACATGAACGGCTTGTTTATATACACACTGCAAGCGTGCACAAGCAGGCCGGCCTCACTGTGCATCATGCGATATCTATGTATTATGCTACTGCAGCTCACAGATCATCAGGAACCAAGCGCGTTTTTTTCCATCGTTTACTTAGTCTGAGCAGTTAATTGAACCTGATCTGAGCCTAATAATTCAAAAGGCAGAATTAAAAACTAATCTGTACCTCAAAGCATAATTTAAAAAATCACAGCACAAAGTGAGATACTTTTCAAAATCACACAAGAAAACAAGACTGTTCTCTGTCCTTTTGAAAATAGCACTACAAAGCACAGTTCTATCCCAAACTCTGTATTATAGAGTGTGACTTTTCTCCACACTGTTAATTTAATTCTTTTAATTTCCACACAACAGAGTGTGATTCTCTCCTGCCCCTTCCCCACCTTAGCTACCGTATGGTGAACGTACTGGTGCAGAATGGCTGCTGTCGCCTGATCTGGCTGGGTGCTACACAGCGGTTCTGTACAGTGTGCTGGGTGTCTCGAAAAGTGCTATATGAATGTAACATTCATCCATTCATTTTCATCATATTTTAAAATTCAACACTACAGAGTGTGATTTTGTAAAGCATCTCCCATCACTAATTAAACTGTCAAAGGCAGCATCTCGCAGTTCCCTGCAATCCCACACAAATGAAATTGTGGGACGTTCATTTGTGCTTCCCGTAAAAATAAAGTCTGGTAAAGACAAACCAGGAAGCCCTCAGTCTGAATCTCCTTGTTTGTTTGTCTTTTGTTTTATTCCTCTCTCCTTGTTTTTTTTTTTTTTAGGTGGGGGAGAAACGCAACGTAAGGCAACTCTTCAACCGCGGGACGTTTGGTGGGGCGCAGAAGCCTGCCTCCCGTGTCCTCACACAAGCCAAGCCTGAAGGGCTATTCAAATGAGGGAATTAAGAAAAGTGAAAGTCTCATCCACGGATGTGCACATGGGAGAATAAAACAAAAGATAATAACAGGAAGGAAGGAGGGAGGGAAGGGAGAGAGAGGGAGGGGAAGTGAATTATCTCAGCCTGGCACCTCTTATTGAGAAGAGAAGCCAGTAAGGGAGGATGACACCGGATAAATCTGTCTGTGTCAAGGTCAACCACCAGGAAAAGCCTCTCTGACCCTCAGAGCGGCTTGACAACGTTGTCTGCTGGGAGTCGGAGGAGGATGGGCATACAGAGCAGCCCCAGCTCAATTAAGAGCCGAATCTTTAACTGTTTAATTGCTGCATACAACGATCTGTTATGCTATTGTGGCAAAACCGTGATCACATGCTACACTCCAGTGGGTTTATTTCCTTCACCTCTGTGCTGAAGCGTGTACAGTGTGGGCTGGAGCTGTCAGTTTCCTGGGCGCGTGGGTAATCGCTTTGATTTCATTGCGAATTCTGCGTTGTCGCGACTTCAGCATTAGCCGGCGCTGCGCTCAGGGCTCTTAATTGAGTGTCTTAGGTGATTAATGGTCAGAGGTTAAAGTGCGGCTCTAGAACATTCCTGCACAGCTGGGCAGGCCCCTGTGCCGCGCGACTGTCTCTCGGGGGTCACTTATTCCTTACTGTAAGCTCAGCATTTCGGCACTGCTGAGAGGGGCGTGCCAGGGATCCCCATAGGCCAAGAACCCCACAGGTGCCCCGTTCCTTCGGACATGGGTCAGAGCGATCCTGACTTTCTCCTATCTCTAATCATATAAGAGTGCCCACCACCACTGCCTACCCCTGTGCCCCGAGGGCAACCTTTTGGGGAGGATGTATTTGGGGGGGGGGGGGGGGTGCTGATCCCGTAAGTTGGCGCGGATTCCGTCGTCAGGGGTGGGACGACCGACACACGACCCGTCCAAAGGCAAGGCCACAGCCGCTGCATCAGTAATGCGATGCTAAGCCCCCCCATGCTCGAAGGCAGTCCCCTGACCGCAGCTCCCCCCCCGTCTAGTTTAGTCAGTGTTAGTCAGTGGGGGGGAATGGTTAAGGTAATCTGCCTGGTAAAGGGAGAATACGCTGAAAAGACGTGTGTCAGGCCGGCGGGCAGGACGGACAAGGCACGGGAATACATATGGGGGGGGTCTGTGCCATGGATTTCCTCAGAGCGACAGACTCCAAAAACACGAGTACCTGGCCGCCTCGACGAGCAATGATCTGATTCGCAGGGAGATAGCAGGTCTCCTCCAGGGTGAGAAGCTTGTAAACATTAATAGCATCATATGGGGGGGGAGGTTGGGGCCGCTCCAGCCCCACTCTATAATGTCATACGGACAGTCTGGGCCCCTCGGTCGGGCCTTCAGCGCTTGCTGCCCCCTCGTAAACCTTGTTTACATGCTATATTGCAGAGTGCCCCAGCAGGCCAACTACGGGCCCCGCAGATCAGCGCCTGGCACAAACCAACATGCCCCTTCAGTCAGGCCCGAGAGGATGGGGAGGGGAGCAGGACAGTAATTAATAAGAGGGCCAAGCACTTGATTACCCTCTAACCAATGAACAGTAAGCAGACGGTGGGGGGGAGGGAGCCAGTCCAACTCCACCCCCTTCACATTGCAGAAGATCCACACTCACAGACATATCGATCTGCAGGCCTTTCCGCCCACACCGCTGCCTCATGACCACCTGCAGCCCCACACTGCTGCTTCTCGACCACCCGCAGCTCCACACCGCTGCCAAATGGCCACTCGTGGGCTTTGCACCCCTGCTTCACGACCACCCGTGGCCCCCACACTGCTGATGCATGACCACCCGCGGGTCCCACACCGCTGCCTCACGACCACCCGCAGCCCCACACCGTTGCCTCACGACCACCCGCAGGTCCCACACCGCTGCCTCATGACCACCCGCGGCTCCATACCACTGCCTCATGACCATCCGTGGCCCCACACCATTGCCTCACAACCGCCGCCTCATAACCACCTGCAGCCTCATACTGCTGCCTCATGACCACCTGCAGCCTCACACTGCTGCCTCATGACCACCTGCAGCCCCACACTGCTGCCTCTCGACCACCCGCAGCTCCACACCGCTGCCAAATGGCCACTCGTGAGCTTCGCACCCCTGCTTCATGACCACCCGTGGCCCCCACACCGCTGATGCATAACCACCCGCGGGTCCCACACCGCTGCCTCACGACCACCCGCAGGTCCCACACCGCTGCCTCACAACCACCCGCGGCCCCACACCGCTGCCGCATGACCACCTGTGGCCCCACACCACTGCCTCATGACCACCCGCGGCCCTATACCACTGCTTCATGACCACCCGCGGCCCCACACCGCTGCTGCATGACCACCCGCAGCCCCACACTGCTGCCTCATGACCACCTGCAGCCTCACACTGCTGCCTCATGACCACCTGCAGCCTCACACTGCTGCCTCATGACCACCTGCAGCCTCACACTGCTGCCTCATGATCACCCGCAGCCCCACACTGCTGCCTCATGATCACCTGCAGCCCCACACTGCTGCCTCATGACTACCTGCAGCCTCACACCGCTACCTCATGACCACCTGCAGCCTCACACCGCTGCCTCTTGACCACTCACAGCTCCACACCGCTGCCTAATGGCCACCCATGGGCCCGCACCACTGCTTCATGGCCACCCATGGCCCCACACTGCTGCCTAATGACCACCCGCGGCCCCACACCACTGCCTCACAACCACCCTCCGTACTGCAGTGCCGCCTTGTGACCACCCACAGCTTTATCCACCATCACATCTAATGGGAGTGTGATGGCCCTGTTATTAGAGGCCGCTGGCAGGCTTTATGGCTTCTTTAAGCCCCTTCCCCGGATATTGAATGGTGTATTACATCAGCGTCCATTAGCCTCAGCAGACAAGGGTGATTCCCCAATATGGATCTAGGGTTCAGATCAGCCCCACAACGGCTCAAAGAAACTGTCATGTTATGGGCTGCTTGCCCCTCATGCATTGCTGGTAACTATATAATTGTTTCAAGGTTCAAATCTGCAAGTTGGAGTCTGTGGCATCATATGAGATGAATGCGATTCTATTAAGGGGTGGAACGGACGCTGTGTTCAGCTTCTAAAAGCCAGCCCTGTACTCCCCATTGCCTCCATCTTATGCACCTTCATTGGCCTGCATCGACAGGCGAGTTTTCCCTGGCCAAGTCTCGATTGCGACCTTCAGCGCACGCCGCACCGCTCAGCTGCAGCAGGCAGAAAGTGCATTTGGCTCAAAGGCAATAATTCAGAAGAAGCGATTCTCTAAGTGTTTCCTACCTGACGAAATAAATAACAATGAAGATTGCAAGAACCACACGGGGACCCTAATTGACATGTGAAGGTATATTCAGCAGTTAGCCTGGGAAAAACATGAAAAAATGAACATCCCTCTTTAAATAATGATTTGCTGTTTCTTTTGAGGACCCCATACCCTGTAAGAGAAATCCCCTTGGTATTTATATGTGTTTTGTACCCCCCACCCCGACGTGAGTGGTATCCGCGTGCAGGCGCACGGCGATCCCCCTCTGGCAGTGCAAAGCGCTGTCTTTGTGCAGGTGGGGTTTGCTCCTCCACAGCACACGCTCTCTTTGTGATTTCCACAGAGTTTCTGCTGTTCTGACGCTTCTGTAAACGGCGTGGAAGCCTCGGCGGGGACCACGAACATGCCTGAAACGCGGTACAGGATTAACGCCCGGTGTGTCAGTGTCGCGCGGTGCTTCACAAGCTGGAGAGCCGCGGGGTCGGCAGTCAGAGACGGCGGGGCAGGATCCGGCGGCAGGTCACGAACCCACACACTGCCCATGCCGATTCACAATCATCAGGAGGGAACCAGGCACAGGAAAGTTCCAGCTACAGTAACAGTCGCTGAGCGAATCTCTGGGAACGTCGCCTATTCTGTCCTCACGGGTCCCTCTTCCGGATTCAAGGCTGACGGATTATGGTGGGGGGATCCACAGGCTCGATTTGCATGGAGGGGCAGAGATGGGCACAGGCTTAATAATATCACGACTTTGGAGAGGATAAGAGAAAAGTAAAATAAAGCCTCCAGCCCACAGGTAGGGCTAATTAACCAAGATTCGAGCACCCATGGGATTGTGAGGCAGGGGAGCGTGCTTAAATCTGATATTCCCCGGAGTCCATCTTCAAAGCCGTAATTCTGGATATCAAGTCGGCATTAGAATTAACCATAATGAAAAAAGTAACAGGCTGCCCTACCAGAGCTGAGCCGCTGAGGGCCTGATATGCATAATGCGGCAGGCGGGCAGGCGGGCAAGGCAGGCAGACGGTGGAGATGCCAGGGAAATGTTTAACCGCAAAGAGAACAGCCCAGAATAATGCGAGGCCGTAACCAGGGCCATGCTAATTACAATGAAAATGGCGCCGGCGGAGACTTGGGCAAGCATAAGAAGTGGGTGTATTTGCATAAACACAGGAATGGTGTTAATGTACCACTTAATGCCACACCTCCAGTTACTCAACACTCAGTAATTCTGAACGCTGGAATCGAGGCATGTCCCATCCCCAGTGCTCCCAGTATTCCCAGTGCTTCCAGTACAAGGCCAACCGCTACCAATTCACGAAGCACAGCGATGAGATCTCTCCATTTCAGCTCCACGTGAAACCATTTAAATCCTAAAAAAGCAAATCTGGCATTTATGTAAGCATTAATGCTGAAAAGGAGCCCATTAGGAAACAATTAATGTAACAGAATAATATTAATTGTGCATGAAGACCAAAATTAATCACAGGGAAAAGTGAGACCCGTCGTAACAGTCCCATGGAAAGAATCAGATATTACCGACATTAGAGTAGCTGAACTGAAGAACGCCTCACCCAAAAGGAAATCTCTTTACGCTACAATTGCTTGTAATTTTTTTGTGCAGGATATTCATTTTTTCATTCTGCAGACACCGTGTGTCTCGATGGGCTTCGTACATCTTAAATTCATACAAGTGTAAACATTGTGTAACCCCACAACTGGCAGCAGAGAGCGGCGGAGCGATGCGTAAACAAACAGGCGCATCGACAGAGACATGAATAAATAAATAGGCAACCTACAAAAAGCTCTTTGTGCAGACCCGTGTTAAACAGGCGTGTCGCCTCCGCAGCAAACCCTGGCTCAGGATTCACGTAAACTGCGGAACACCCCCCCACACACACGAGCGCACACACGCATTTCAAGCGGTGCAGCCAGTCAGCGGGCCCAGACACCTTGGCGTGTGAGCAGGGTGTGACCGGACTAAGTCTGGCCGCCCCGTCCCACACAGGGTCCTTGCTCTCCCCCCAGCTTCTCCTCCTATTCCTCCTTTTTTTTGACGTGTGCCAGGAGAAGGGGATACAGGAGCCCAGTGGGTTTAGCGAGTTAATTCCCTGTGAACCTTCTAGAAGCTTTTTGACAGCTAAGGAACGCCGAGCACATCAGAGCGGGATCGGATGAAACAGACTCTGATCTAGTCACTAATTGACAAGTTAAAAAAATAAACAACGATTAATTAAAAAGGTGTGATTCGGACGAAAGCTGACAAGCGGCGAATCGGTAAACACACTGCTGCCAGCTGCCGAGCTGCTACTAATTTACCACACGCCAGCGTCTGCCTGACGGTTTGTGATGCAGCCTGAACATTAGAAAAACTGAATTATGTGACAAAAACAGGCCGAATCCGGCACCAAGATGGCCGCCTCAAGCATTACAATCCTGAGCCTCCAAAGGACTCTGATTTTCTTTCTTCTTTTTTTTTAACCCAAAGCCACCCAGCAGTTAAACACCTGCCTTCGTTCATGCAAAAACTGTCCTCTGCTCTCCAGAAGCCGACATCGCCCACTATTATCCGTTTATCGGGGGGGGAATTCCCGTACCCAGAACTGCTAAGAAGAAAAACAGGCATTGTGTTAGACAGCCGTGGTGTTTACACAGGCGCACGGGATAAAAATAGCCAGGGAATACAGAAAACAAGTAGTGTCCTTGGCTGGGGGTGGAGTCTGTGCTTGATTTCCCCCCCCCATCAGTGTGCTGATTTTGCCCAGCTGAGACATGTGCTCCATCCCATCAGTCGGTGGAGAAGGCCGAAGCCGGGCCCACACAGCACGGCTTTGCCGCTGTCTCCTCGCCTGACGCCCGCGCTCTCAGACGTGTGACTCGCCGGGATCCGCGTTCCGTCTCGGCGTCCGTGGCGCATTACCACCGTCCGTTCACATTGATGTGTCCTGGAGATTTGCCCCTCGTAAGGAGGGGGGGGGGCACTGTTATCATCCCAAATCAGTACATCTTTTGCGTTTAAGTGCGGGGGGCTTACGTGCTGCTCCCGCTCTCTGTTTGCTGGCGCCGAGGACGGATCGCCCAAGTAAACAGAGCAATCCACCCCCCACACCTCCCTGCCCACATCTCACACTCATACACTATTAAACTGTCACGTGAGTAAACCCTAACTGGCAGCAGCGTGGCGAGATTGGCCAGGACTGCCATGTCTGCACAGGGAGGCCAGTGATCACTGCCTGCCATTTTCTGAGCCACCACGGACAAATGCCATGACACCCTCTGTCGTTTTGGTGAGGTGACCCCAGAGTCAGTGCTGGGGGGGGTTGGGAGAGTGACTAATTCATTTGCTGTCAGGGATGTGCTGACTCCCACCAGCCTGCAGGAGGGGCTCTCTGCTTCAGGCAATTAAACCCCATGGACACATCACTTGTGGGGGCACAAATAATATATTAGTACACTCTTATTTAATGTATTAATTAACCAGTAACTAAGTGTTAGTTATGTACTGAAGCCATATTCGTTCATATTAATCAATCATAACGGTTAATGTATTTCATGCAGTTACTATACTTGTTTGTGACTTGTACTTGAATAGTAACTGAGTTACTTGCACTTATTTGTGCCCCCTCAAGTAAAGTGTTATCAACCACGTAAGTATTTTTACAGCCCAGCACTGTAATTATATTGAGGTGCTGTAATTACATTCCACAGGTTCCGAAAGGTGTGAAGATGCACAACCATAGATACTCAGACTCTGCATACATGTATTCCGGGCCCTGGAGAACTTGGCAGAAGTGTTTGTGTGGTACATATCAGGGCGGTTTCTGCAAACGTGTCCCTGCCCCTGCCACAGAGAGAGGTCAAAGGTCATTGGGGTGGGGGGCGGGTTGTCCTAAACTCCAGCTCGGCTCCCGCCCCCACAAACACTCTTGCACCGCTAATAACCATGCTAATTGCCGAGTGGGTCCTGCACAGCACGCAACAAGGAAATCGATTGGCGGGCATGTGTGCACAAAGCGCATCTGGCGGTACGCATCCCTGACTCATAAGTAAACAGGTACAGGCTGCACTGGTAACATGAATATGTATGGAGATAACTCATCTTGTTATAATCACATTTCCATTTTAAGAGGAAGTTCATTACAAACCTTCTTTTTTACGGTTGAAACACATTTTCGTCTGTGAAGATCAGGCTCACACACACACACACACACACACACACACTGTGAAGCACACTCTGTCCATTCTGATTGGACACAAATGGACTAGAGCAGGACACTGAGACATGCCCCCGGCCGGCCAGTGTGTCATCATGCCCTCTGACTCCACCCACTTCCTGCACAAAGGGTGTGGTCAATCAGGCACTCCCGGCACCTGGGCTAACGATCAGCCTTGGCTTCCCTGCACGTCACTGCCTTGCCCCGCCTGTGACAGAAGCCTTCTCCTGTCACCCTCCCAGTCATGCCTGGTTACATGTATGCACTCAAATTAAGACGTACACATTCTGACGGGTGCTCCACTGCTGATAGCATATGTGTAATTACCCTGTCAGATACGACTATAATTAAACAAATAGCTGTCTCCAGTTTCTGTAATAGCATGCGTATGCTTATTAGCAAAATTATCATTATCATAATAATGTTATTATATTACATGACTATGATTCAGATAGTGCAAGAATTTCTGCATTTTATTCACCAATTTACACGCTACGCATCATTTTCATATCCATTCATTTCCTAGCAACAGTATTAGCAATTTTTTGTTTTATTTAGGACGCTGCTGAATCTCAGGTCGTGTTACGCCTCCAAACAGCCGAACGCTCCAGCGTCTCTCCACTGCTCCAATTAGCGTGGGCCGCCGTCAAACAGGAAGCTGCACGTCAGCAGGGGTCGGAGGTCACGCCGCGTTCGGGTGCCGTGAAGCGTCCCGGCTGCGTCTCGTGGACGTGGCATTTATTAAACGCCGTATTGACAAATGCATAACGGCGGGTGTCGAGAGCACGCCGGCGATTTGCGTTCAGAGGCGGGGGGGGGGGGGGCGGCGGGGGGGCGCGGGGGGGGGGGGGGGGGGGGGGGGGGGGGGGGGGCGGGGGGGGCGCGGGGGGGGG
>JABFDZ020000047.1:2619523-2633808 GCA_019775955.2 Pollimyrus isidori | reverse complement strand
CCTTCCCAACCCCCGTTTTCAAAATTTCCCTTTTTTTTTTCCCACCACCAAACCCTTACAACTTTCACCCCCCTCCCCCCCAACCGGGTCTCCACCGGCAGCCCTTGAAGTGCAAATCCGTGTTGCGGCTTGTTCCTGGCGGCCGTCAGCATGTTCCCTCGCTTGTCAGCGGCCATCGACTGGCCCGTCTCACCCTTGTAACGCGACGACTGACAGGCCGGTGACACTGCCCGGCCCGATAATGGAAACACATCGATTTTCCCGAGGTCCAGGGGGCAATTTGCAATAACTAGCCAAACGGGGACTTGATCAATTGACTTGATCTTTATCTCCTTCTGGCAAGGGTGATCCAATGCCGTCAACTTGAGAAAAGTCAAACATATCAATCAAGACACAAACCTACAGGTGAACCTGTAGTGCTAAATAAGACAAAAAAAAGCTAAATCAAATAGATCGCGCTCCAGCACCTTCTCCACGCGGACGGAAAGCGTCCCCGATTCCGTGTGGGCAACTTTAAAAAAGTTCAAGTCCAAGGCTCTGCTCTTCCATTTCAGAGGCAACTTTAATTTAAAAATAAATAAAATACGCCCATTTAATACGCCTGTATTACCGTACTCCCATTGTACAATACCAGCTTATTATCTTTGCTAATTTAAACAAGTCAAGGAATGGTTGCCATCTTTTTTCTATTGGAAAGGGATTACATTTATATACAGTTTTAATAAAGATAGACTCCGTAGGGAGGTACTCTGATACACTGCCTAATGAAAATTGACTTATCATGCATTGGGCTGCTACCAGAGGACTTCAGTGGCAGATGGCAGGTGTGAGCCCCATAACAGCAACACGTTTCTTTATGTTCATTTTCTTTCTCATGCATAATGCTGCCAAAAGGGAGGGGCGGGAGTCTGGTCACGGTACTACAATCTCATTATAATCTTTTTATTTATTGGGCCCCGTGGGAGGTTGTCTGTCCACGACATGACTTCCAGTCTCCACGGAGAGCATATTTTGATACAGCCATGGGACCGAATGAAGCCATCGAACGGCACAATTATTTCCCAGAGAAAAGGCATTAATGTAATCAAATTCCCTCTGGAGGTGAACGATGCCAATTGTTTTTTTGCGCTGCTTTGATCCACGATTTAAATACTGCCCCAAATAAGGTTCTGATCTGCCCCTCGTCACTGATTTTAAGGGAAAATAACTGTTATTAATATTACATGCAACTATTATTGTTATTATTTCATTATCAATAATACTATTCCGATTATTATTATATTTAATGTGTGACATATCATATGAGTATATAATTTAGTACCATATCTGAACCAACAGAATCAAGAGAATGCAATGTTTGCATGAAATGTATTCGCTTACCAAAATAACTACTTGGGCATGATTATGGTCGCACTCGTGCATTTTTACACTTGCAATTAACCATGCGTACCGACAACGATTCACGTTATGAGTGTCAGACATTCACGATTTTGCAGGTCCAACTGTCCAAGCCGCTGGTGCAGAGGATCACCTGCGCGTCTCCGGCGCTCATCACGTGACACCGTCAGCCGTCGCGTTACCGTCTCGGAAAATCTGACATCCATATGATGACTTGAGCGCCCTGGAAGGAAAAGGAAGAGAGGGCAGACCGAATATAGAGGTTTGATATTATTAAACACATCTCGAAGTTCATCACGCCAAACCTCGATGTAGTGTCTTAATAAAATGCGAACAACTGCAATGCGCTTTCACTGCGGTTAATTATGGCCGGCGGTCTGCTCACCTTAAGGCCTCCCACGTGCGTCCCTTCAGTATATCCAGGTTGGCCTCTGCACGGCTCCCACCACACATCAACACACTGTTTTTAAAAGGTCAAGTTCAAGCCAGCCTCGCAGTTCAATATCACTTTATTTAAAGAAAAACTTTTGCATAAACACTTAAGTTAACAGTCAAGGGAAAGGTTCACATAAAACCAACAGGTTCTAATTATGCACCAAAGTGACGGGATATTATTGGATATTGCAAATGACTTTTTTTATGTCTGACACTAACCATCTGATGTCCAAAAGAGTGGGTCATTAAAAAGAGTTCCCTGAAAAATAATGAATATAGTATATCACAGAATTAGTGTAGCCTATATATAGTGATCCTTATATATGTGCATGTTGTTTACAGTTCAACCCAGTTTTAGCTATAAACATTGACACAATCTATTGTGAATGACTTGTACACAGTGGCTGCCCCTTGGTGCCGACAAGCCCTACAGAGCCTCTAGTGTTAAGATCACATCTCATTTCTCATGGACCCCGAATCTCCAGTGACGCTACCAAAGTTGAAAGTAGCAACAGTCTGAGAGAAGTGAAAGGGGCTTTAACGACGTGTCACCAAGACAGAATAATTCATTTACAAAAGCTTAAAGAGTATTAGCCGTTAAATAATTGAGATGCGGCTGTTCCTTTGTTCTGGAGGACAGAAGTTGGAGGCCCCGGCTGTTCGTGCACGGCGCGGCACTCCGAGAACGCGCTCCCGCTCGCGACTGAGAAGGGACTGAAGTGTGCGAGTACCTTAATTTAAGGTGTTACCGTTTCTTCGTACGTGCATTCGCAGATATACTGAACAGACTCCTACAAATGTAACATTAATTAAAAGGCTTTCACTTTTTACAATGAGCAATGTCTTACAGTACACACGGAATATTAATAGTTATAAAATTCTCCCCCTCCAAAAAAAAAAAAAAAATCTGTGAGGATGAACGTTTTAGTAGTACAGTTGTTATATCTAATATATGCAGTATAAAACAGAAATAGAGTTGGGCAAAAATCATTACCTTGTGTATATAATGTCATTATTTACTCACATTACCTGCAATTAATGCAGGCAAAATAAACGTTCTGTGATAAATGTAGCTCAGGTTTATGGTTTTTCATAACTAACACATTGAGGTTAACCGTTATGGTACGTCGACATGCATCTGAAGGCACATAACCAAAAACCAACAAAACAAAACAAAAAAACGTCCTTAACGCCCTACCTAGATATTCCCACCACATGATATGTCCGTTACCAAGCATATTTTTATTTGCACCAATTTCTTTTACACAGATAAAAAAAGTTTACAGTCGAGTCGAACTTGAAACACAAAAGCAGAATTAGTCTCATACTTATTGTCATCGAAAGGCGGCTATATCTAGAGCACTACGGCAAATGAATACAGGGTAACTCTCAGCTCAACACGTCCACAAACCAAATACACGTTTAACGGTTACATTCACTACTCAGAAACACACGATTTCGCCAGGATCGGTACAACTAAACCTTCAGCCTTAGTCCTTAATTATTTAATAAGCATATCTAACATGAGGTTTTCAGCACCAAAACTATGTTTTACATACAATAAAAAAAAATTGAAAACCAATGTTTACGGCAACGTTTCTGGCACAGTAAATCAGTTTTTTTTAAATACGGTAAGTGAACGAGAGGGTTTATTTTTTCCAGGAAGCAGTAATTGCAGGAGTCACGGCGTGAAAACGACGTTACAAAACGCGAATGTGCTCCAGGATGTTATAAACAGCTTGAGGACCGGAGATCCGCAAAGACGGCAGTCTGTGAGCGCGATGAGGTCGACTGAGTCATGCCAGCCACAGGGGCACGAAAATCCATTGGCACGCTTGCAGGGTTCTGTTCGGGTACGAAACGCAATCCATGCTCTTCACTGAAGCTTTGATCAGACTTAAATAAAGGTTTACAACAAAAAAAAAAAACTGAAAACTGTATGTACAGACTTTACTTGACAGCCTGTAATTGTATCACATGAATAATTAGTTGTCTTGGTTCCAGAAAAGTCACGTGGTGTTTATCTAAGCATGTGGGACAAATCGAAACAGCGTTCCAGTTACCCAGAATGCCTTTCACCCTGTTTGCGTCACCTACGCTACAGTACTAATGTTGACTGCACTCCACAGTACAAAGGCTGACCGTACCGGGAAAACAAACAAACCAACGAACAAAGAAAAAGAAAAAAAAAACGTGCTGATCACTGTTCCCGGAGACCACTGTTGACCTAATGGACACTATCTGAGGTATGGGTTGTCTCATTTGGTAGTGCGTTCACACTGTTCATATCACTGCATAAAAAAAGAAAACTGAGGACAAATCATATTCTCAGCATGAATTCTACTCTAAAACGTTGACAGAGTAAAATACCACTAAAATTTAGTGAAAAATAGTGTTAGTCACACAAGAGAGCGTGATACAAAGACTTCTAACTCATCCCTGTCACACCTAAGTTGCTGCACCTTTGAATTGAATGTTCCTAAACCAATTCACCAGATTTAAAAGATACCCATATAAAAAGGGAAAGCGAGATTTGTATACATTGTATGAAATTATATATTTATATATAGATATACTTATATTTATTTATATATGTACATATTCACAATTGACCTAAAGTGAAAATAGTGAGTTTATAAAAGTTTCCTTGGCTCAGTAGGCCATCTGAGACACCAAGGGGGGTGTCTGCTCTTGGGGGGGAGAGGCGGGGTCTTTAGGCACAGAAGTCACCTCCACCATGCCCGCCCCCGTATGTGGCACGCCGGTGTTCATTATGTGTCTCTGTAAGTGCTTGATCCAGTCCTCCTGGACTGACAGCGGACCCTGGAAGACTAGATCGCAGAACCTGTGGAGATGGGAGCAGACAGGGACACTGGTCTGGAGTGCTGGACAAAAATGCCGGGCTGCCGGCGGTAACGACACACAAAGAGATGCTAACCGTGGCGCTGACGGAGTCGACTACGCCTAAATGAATAAACTGTAAGGGCACTGACCAGCGGACACTGTGCTGGGTGCTTGACAAAGACTGCTGTGGGCGGAAAAGGAAGATTCGCTAAATGTTTTAATCTTCAATCAAACCTTACAACCACACAGGCAAAGTTTGGTAATGAGAGATTCAATGAAGCATGTGGCAGAAAGAATTAATCCTCTTGGTCTAAACGGGGTTCAACTTTGAAGCTTGCTCTGAAGGATAGGCAGTTATCTAAATGCTAAATAAGAAACGTCCTCCATTTCTCCTGCATGCTAATCTTTTGGCCATCGCATTTCCTTTGTACCCTTTGTGTTATTTTAGTCAGTACTGATAAAGCATTGAACAGAACATATTAGCATAGCATAGCATACTGTACCACAATATAATGCAACATAATGTAATGTAGCATACCGTAGCCTAAGCGTAACATAGCACTCAGTCACACAGCATCATTTAGCATTGGATAATATGTATGCATGATACGCTGCAACAAAGCATAGCATCACATAGCATTGCACAGAATATCATAATACACTGCAGCGTAGCATAGCATCACATAGCATGGTGCAGAATATCATAATAGACTGCAGCGTAGCATAGCATCATGTAGCATAGTGCAGAATATCATAATGGTAAATGGGCTGCATTTATATAGCGCTTTTCTACAAAGCGCTTTACAATTTATGCCTTACATTCACCCATCCACACACACAATCATACACCGGTGGCAGAGGCTGCCATGCAAGGTGCCAACCTGCACCCCGGGAGCAATTTGGGGTTCAGTGTCTTGCTCAAGGACACTTTGATGGGGTCAGGAGTAAGCAGAGCTTGAACCGGCAACCCTCTGGTTGCCGAACGATAGCACTGCCTTCTGCACCACCAACTTCCCCTGATAATAGACTGCAGGGTAGCACAGCATCACGTAGCATAGCGCAGAATATCATAATAGACTGCAGCGTAGCATAGCATCACGTAGCATAGCGCAGAATATCATAGTAGACTGCAGCGTAGCATAGCATCACACAGCATAGCGCAAAATATCGTAATACACTGCAGCATAGCATAGTATTACATAGCATAGCACAGAATATCATAATACATTGCAGCGTAGCATAGTATTACATAGCACAGCGCAGCGTATCGTAATACATTGCAGCGCAGCATGGTGTGCCTACCTGCAGGTGAGTCTATAGATCTCATCAGCTGCATGTGGCAACCGGAACATTTTTTTCTTGGGCCCGGGCCTTGATCTCTGCTTTTTCTGTTTGCAGTCGTAGGCTGAAAAAATGGGGATTACAGACATGGCCGTTACTGCAAGCATGGCAGTATGCGTGCTCGCCTGGCAATGGGCTCCACCTCAGAAGAGCACACACCACCAGCCGCTTTATTTCAGCAACATCAGCTCTGCAAAGATGCTGCGTCCGCGGCACAAACGGGTCCTCCACACACCTGCTACAGGCCCCCTTCCATCGTCGGGCCAAGAGAAATATACCCGTGTGCAAATTTCACTGACAAAATGTCAAAACAAAGACGTTACAGCATCTCAAAACAAATATTTTTACTTATTACACAGAAATAATACCAAAAAAAAACTCAGGAAAATGTACAGAACATTAACTGCATTTGTGAGTCAGAGGAGACGACACCTTACTTGTGCCTTCCAGCAGGGCGGCCCTCTTGCGCCGTGCATAAGCTCGCAGATGATTGGACAGGCTGACTGCACTGTGGAACGTTGTGTTACAGTGAACACACACCTTCTTGTTCAAATCATTCTTCTCTGGAAAATAAGGGCAAAAATCATCTGTCAGATTAAATCCTAAATCGCTGTACCACGCTCATTTAAAGTCCTCTAGAGTTTTGCAAAGATGCTTTGTACTAAGTCTAATAGGTGACTGCAAAATTAGCATTATTACATGGTACATAAAACCATCAGGTTCCATAAGAAAGATAAAATACTGTTTCCATAGGACAAAATACGGACTATATTATTAAAGTACTGATTGAATAGCATGAATTACAGCACACTTGCCTTGTAACATAACACTAAGGGGGGTGATAACAGCATGAAATGCGTCAAGCTGTTAACACAGTGATTACATTGCCGAAACATGCATGTTTTTTGGATTTTCACCCGTCAACGAAAGTGGTTTGAATAACAGAACGTTTATGTGAGAAACAATTACATTTTGGTTAAGTGCATCGCCTCCGTGCAAAGGTAGAAAGTAAACATGTGTGGAAGATGGAGGTGAACAGACCCGGGATCACCATTACAGAGCTAGTTTACATACTAATGAAGCAGCGCCGTGTTAATGGGGAGTCAGATCCAGCATAATGACTGAAAAAGCTGCTCGCTGTTTTCTTTTTTAAAAAAAAAAAAAAAATGAGCGGCTCCAAATTCGACTGAAGGGTTTATTTGGACCGACATAAAACAAAGGTGAATAAACAGAATGGATGTGTTTCCAAATCCACATCAAAGCCTGCCATCGCTTTCATTTGAATTTCAAAGACCTTGGCTGGCTTGTATTCTTTTTGAACACGCTATAATAATTGAAGCGATCGTGAACTTTCTCTACACGCGGCCGGTGACGATTGCTCTGGGATTACTGCCCAAAAACATGATGAAACCTGCATGAATATTTCACAGCAACACCCCCCCCACACACACACACACACGCACGCACGCACGCACGCACACTACAACGGCGTAGCAGTCAAACACGGGAGTCATGTAGATAATGAAGCCCACAGAATGGCTTAAATACATCTGACGCTTTGTCTCGAGACCATCTCACTACAGTCATGACAAGAAAACCGAAGTTTAGTTCATTTGTCTAAGTTGCAGGTGTCGATATCTTTTAGGAAGGAAACAGAGGATTCATTTACCTGCTCGTACTCTGTGGCTCACATCATCTAGTTCAGTAATTAAGTACAAAATAGCTAGTAGAATAAACATTAAAGACGCTTACTGTGCTTGATTATCAGCACGTACAGCCCGCACTGGACCAGCACAGCACATAACATTCTCTGGCATCCTCAGCCATGAGTTGAGCGCTGCTTTTTGTGGGTCTTTTGTGTTAAGCTTGCATACCTGGTGTCCAGGTGGTTTCTGCCCCTAGTGGATGCAGTGCTGCATGGCGCTCTTTGGGAGGGGACACCCCAAGACACTTCCTGGCTGTCTGCGAGCGATTGCTCATCTCCATCTCCTCATCCAGCTTCTTCCTCTTCAGCAGCTCAATCAAAGTGCTGGAGGGGGTGGTGGCGACCTCAGGCCTGGCCTCCTCCTGCTTGGGTTGCAGACCCTCCACCACATGCCGTGGGGGGGCTGGCCCCCACGATCCCTCTTCATGGCCCATGTGTTGAATCTTGACAGGGATGCCAGTGGGGGACAGGAAGAGGCCATCGCTGCTGGCAAACTTCTGTGAGACAAAGGGACGCGACAGGAAGCGTTTCCTGTTAAGGACCTGTAGGATGTGCTGGCACTCCTTCTCGTCCTGCATCATCTCATTGAGGATGCACAGCGGCGACTTGCTCGTGCTGGACACGGTGCGGCCGATGCGTTTCAGGTGCCCGCGGACGTGGTTCGACAGGCCCGTCTTGGTGTCGAACCAGCCTCCGCACAACGGGCACGTGTGGCCAGACTGCGATTCTGATTTATGTGCTGAAGGATACACGGATAATACAGCAATGTGTTAGTGTCCTGTCAAACCACGCTCAATGTACACAATGCACCAAAAAGAGTTATAATTCATGTTCCAACGTATTTACCGACTTTTCAAAATGAAACTATTGCACTAGTTGGATAAATAAACAGATTAAATGTGTTGCTGACGCTTTTACCCAAAGTGACAGCATCACTTGTTAACAGTTGGATATTTCAGTAGAACAATTCAGGTTAAATACCTCACTCTAGGGTACAGCAGTAGGGGCTCTCCTGGGACTTGAACGAGCAACCTTCAGGTTACAAGCACATGTCCTAGCCACCGTGCTACCAGCTGGCCTTTCACAAGATTAGCCCCAAGTTTCAGGCTTTAACCAGACAACCAAACGACCGGCATGGGGCACCTTTCCTCATCCGCCGTATGGTGGTAATCTTCCGCCGGATGCGGGGTCTGCGGTCCTGAGATGCCACCTGCTCTGGTGAAACCACATGACGCGCATCATAGCTCAGCCCCACCCGGTGCAGGTGTCCCCGCACGTGATTGGACAGCCCCACCCCAGACTCAAACATGGCGGGACAATATGGGCAAGACTTCCGCTCGCCCCCGAAGGTGGGTGGGTCAAAGTCGGAATACGAGTCCACATGGGGATCTATGTCCACCCCAGGGGTGTGTGCAGACACGTCCGTCTCGATCCGCTCCTCCTTCACAATCAGCTTCTGAATGGTGTCGCTTTCATTCCCAGAGTCTCCGCTCTTTTCGAACGTGTCCCCAGACGAGCCCCGATCCTCTTTGGCGGGAAACCTCTGCCTCCGGATGAAGTAGTTCCGAGCGTATGGATTCTGTTCATTCTCGTTACTGTCCAGGAAGTTGGCCGTGGCTTCGCTGGTGTAATCGCTGAAGTCATATGGGTCCTCGTAGCTCACGTCCTTGAGAATTTCATGCTTCTTTGGAGTCTGTTCATGTTTTGGTAAAATTACATGGGTCGTCTTTTCCATAGTGTTGTGAAATGGTGTAGACATCTTCCTCTTGGAGGGAGACTTCCTCTTAATAGATGGCTCCACTCTCAAATGCCTGCTGTCGCTCTCCTCGCTATCTCCCTGCCCCTTCTCAAGATCATAACCAGTGTAGAAGATGCTGTTGGACTTCTCCGTTTTCGGTAGCAGGGGCTTGTAGCAGCGAGGGATGGAGTTTGGCTTCTCCAAGTTTCCTGAAAATAGGCTCCTGTAACCCTGGTCGTCATCGTTATAGCCCTCTTCCACATAAGGGAGCCCTGTCGTGACGTCTATTCTTGCAGCCTGCTGAGAAGATAATTTGCTTTGCTTGTCACTTTTCCGTAAAGAGCCTGACAGCTTGTTGAGTGAATTTCCGGGGCTCCACTTGGACAGTGGGAAGCCCAGACCCTTGCGAGCTTTCTGAGTGACTTTGCTCTTTCTGAACAGGTGGGCCAAGCCTTCAGACCAAAAGGGCAGCTCTGCCCTCTTCCTGAAAGTCTGCTTCTCCATGCTGAACTTTGGCTTCAGCTGCAGCCTCTGAGTGTCTGATTTCTGGGCCTTGCCCGTCAACTTGTGCTGCCTGTACGCAGGTGTTGCATAGTCGTCTGCGTCATCATACAGCGGTTCCTTATTGTCAACATCCTCCTCATCAGCGTGGTATGGCTGCTGATGAATGAGCTCCACATGCTTCTTCAGAATGTTCTTGTTCCGAGTGCTAAAGGGGCATATTCTGCAAGGAAAGGAGGTGGCATCTGGCACGTTGTTCCGCACCATGGTAAACCTCCTCTGCTCCTTTTGCCCGCCACTTTTTCCCATCATGTCGCACTGGGGCTTACGCACGACACGGTGAGCTGCGTACAGGTGGGTTTCCAGCTCCTGCTCTGTCACGGCCATGTGGCTACACTCCTCACAGCAGTAATACCGCTTGTCCTTCTCATGTGTCTTGG
This sequence comes from Pollimyrus isidori, assembly GCA_019775955.2. Classification (NCBI taxonomy): domain Eukaryota; kingdom Metazoa; phylum Chordata; class Actinopteri; order Osteoglossiformes; family Mormyridae; genus Pollimyrus; species Pollimyrus isidori. The sequence continues at coordinate 2,623,406 of JABFDZ020000047.1, read as the reverse complement.
CGTGCTGGACGAAGGTGTTGGGGCAGTTCGTCCCAAAGACACACTGTGGACACTGCAGCCTGGCGGTCCTGCCCTCGTCCTTCAGTTCGTTGAGGCCCTTGATCTCTTCCATGAGCTTTTCCCTCCTCTCCTGGTGAATGATCATGTGCTTCAGGAGGGAATTGCGATCGCGAAAGGAGCGTCCGCACTCCCTGCATATGAAGGGCCGGGGCACGTTGACATGCCGGACCTGACTGTTCCCATCTAAATGGTACATCATGTGTCTATGCAAATGCTTCTTCTCTTTGAAGTTGACGTTGCACTTGGTGCAGGGGAAGAACGAGGGCTCCTCCTCCGAGCTCAGCTCTGCCAGAGGACCAGCACTCTGCTGCTTTGGCTTACTGCCCACGTCCAACTCATGGACGTCAACGTCATCTTGGGATTTCTTCGTGGGTGCGTGTAAAATGAGCTGTTTGATGGCCTCTACGGTGTCATTTGGATATTTGTCACATGTCTCCACTGTGGGCTGAGAGATGGGCTTCTTCTTGAAGGGATGGGTGTCTACAGGAGGTGTTTCGTAGGCGGGGGACTTCTTCAAGGGGTAAACGCGTTCGGGAACACTGGGCCTCTCCAGCATTTGTACCTTACGCTTCCTTCTCCTCTGGCCTGAAGGTGGCGTAGTGGTCTCCTGCTTTTGCTCCAGTTCCGGCTGGCTGTGGTCACTCCACAAGAACTGCATGAACTCCTTCTGCGGGTCCCAGTTCAGATCACTCTCATAGTCATCAGAGGAGCTCTCTGAAGAGTCCATATCAAAGTCCCATATTCTTCTGCCGCCGAGCCCATCAGGGGACCCATATCGGCCAACTGGGATTTTGTCTTGGTCGTCCACAGAAAGCCGGTCGGGTTCCTCGGACTCACTGTCATGGGAGCCTGGTGTTGCAAATGGTTTGGGGCTGACACCTGCAGTGTTATTCGAGTCTGTAGACCTAGGCTTGCTGGGTGCCTGTGATGGAAGTGGACTGATGACATTCCCTGGCCGTTCAGCAGGTGCGGCTTTTCCCGGTGAAGCCCCGGGCTCCTCTGGGTCACTGTGTGCGCCGGGTCCATTTGTGAAAGCTCCAGTTTCCGCATCGCTTCCAGAAGTTCTGCGGTGTTTGGACAGAGTTGACTGGATTCCATTAAGAGGTTTGTCACCACAGTCTGACAATTTCGGCAACAGCGCCTGCAGCGCGCCGCCCTTCAGAGCGATGGCCGGACCCTCGAAGGGCTCCTGGGAGTCACCGGCGTTGTCCGACGCAGCCTCCGTGTCACTCTCCTCCTTGGCATTCTGCTTCAGGTCGGCCATTTTGGCAATGTAACCTGAAAGGAAAGTTAGAAACATTAGCCAGGTGTGAACTGGGCAGCCGAAATTGACTTGACTCAACTGCTTACCCTTTGACTATACTTTCACATGAACTAAATTTAAACACTAAAAAAAAAAAAAATTACACAAGAATAACACATGTGAATAAATATAAAATTACATCTATGCATGGAAATCGCCAGCAGAAACAAATGGTTTCCGCACAGACGTGAATATTATTCAGTGTCGCATTGTGCTTACGTGACCCCTATTTTCACCACTTGCATTCATGGTGCACCCCGCTGCTAGCCCTGGATGCACTGGTGAGCTCTAATTATGTGAGCATTAAGAATCCCCACCTCTCGCCACCAACCCTCCCACAACTCACTCAAAAACTCTCAGCTGTTACAGGAACACGCCTATTTCCATGGGAACAAAGGTACACCTTCAACGAGATCATATTCCTGCTTCTCACTCGCAAATGGTGCCAGCGCCAGGCGCAGCGAGAGCGGCGCATATTGCTCAAATCCTTACAAATAGGTAAACACCAGCCACGGTTAAAAAAGCATGGCTGGCTGGCGGAGCCAAAAGCTCCTGACAGATTTGGGGGGGAGATGCAGGAAGAGGATTGCGGAGGGGGGAGGGGTTTAATGCATCTGAAACACCAGCTAATCATTTCTGGACCCCGCAAGTATAGGTCTGGGTTCGACCCATAGTGCTTCAGTGTGCCTATACCCACCACCGTCTGGAATCGATGTGGACCTGCAGCCAGCTGTGATGCACCCCTCCTGGCAGATACCGCAAGCCCCGCCACCCACCTGCCCCCCGCCACCCCCAACAGGAGGCCAACTTGCTAACAAAGTGGTGAATCTGGTGTTAATGAGAGTCTTCACCGGCATCACCTCGGAGGTAGGAAAAAACGAAAGAAAAAAAAAAAAGAATCCAGTGTCCCATATTCTTCCCATCTGTTGGGGTGTTAGAGGTTCAGAGGGAGACCAGACGCTCCCTGTTCCGGGCTGACAGAGGAGGGGGCGAGCCGAGCCATGCATGTGCGAGCTTAAACCTTCGTTAACAACCCCCGCGTCCAACGTTCAACATCTCAATCTCCTACATTCTCCGTCACGTGTTACCGGTCCGGTGACGCGATTTGCTATGACGCTCATCACCCCAAAACAAACAAGACGACCAGTAAGTCTCGCTGCCCAGCGTAGCTTAAATACGAATCTCAGGAAAGCCGGATTTGTTCCCGTCCACAGATGATAGCTGCGGTTTTGGGAAGAGTTCTCCTTCTCCTCATAGCTCTGTTCTTAAACTATCAGCACTTCAGATAACACCTTCCCCACACGTTTTCTGGAGGTTACTGCAGGGGGAAAAAAAGAAAAAAAAAAAACACAAAGTGATAATTGCACATTATCATAATTATTCTCTAATCCCAGAAGATCAAGCTTCCCGGGATATTGAATCATAAAATTCAAAAAGTGTTGGCCACATTTCATTAAGCCTCTTTCCTCTCCTGTTTACGATATTTTACAGATTTCTGGCGCTCATGACACCTCGCAAAAAACACACATAAAACCAGCTCAGGTTAGACAGTGCAAACAGACTGACATTTGCATGGAGCTTCTATCAAATACCTTTTTTAAGAACCTGGGCTTTGTTCCAGATCTTGAATGAAAATTATACCATGTGCCAGACGTACTTCAGGCTTTCGGTTTGAAGCTGGCCAACCACTTTGTCTCCTGAAACACTCCCCAGTGCAACACCGCTATGAATGACAGAAACAGTGGCTCTCACCACTGGACAATGGCCTCAAACACCTTTACCATTCGGATGGAGTTCCCTGATTATCTGTCAGAACTCTCGGGGTCCCTGGACGTCCCTAATAGGTTTTTGTTTTGGACTCTGTTTCCATCCAGTAAATAACGAATATTAATGTCATATAATGTGAACCAGGGCTTTGCCTCAATGACGGGACAATCCAAGGCCGGAAGCTGTGGCAGCTAATGAGAAGACCCCTCACAATTGGTGTCCGTCCTCAAAATAAAACGGGCAGAAACAAAAGCCATTAACAATGTTCCAGAAAAATGGTCCCACATATCCACACCAGGACAACACACACGAACAGTAGGCTTAATAGAAGTAACTGAAGGTATAATTTCAACTGAACCAATTTATTACCCATGAGTCTTCAATGTCTATAATACCAACATTCCACCCAAATAATGAGGTCCAATGAAGCAGCATAATACGCACAACAATGATATGCTATGCTAATCATCAATAGCATGAGGAAATCTAAGTGTTTAAGAAGAAAAATTGGTTTGGGGTGGAAAATGCAACTTAATATCATTTATTCTTAACAACACAGGAACAGCTATTATTGGCTGTTAAAAAAAAAAAAACGTCACGGCTGTCACTTTTATAGTGAGAAATAGGATGGTGTGACCATAAGGATGAAGCTAGCAGACCATGTAGATGAATTGGGTGGGGGGGGGGGAAGGTCAAACCTAACATAAAATGAATGAATGCAAAACAAAACAGTGGCAAATGACCACGGTAGAA
>JABFDZ020000047.1:2604094-2619423 GCA_019775955.2 Pollimyrus isidori | reverse complement strand
CCCCCCCCCCCCCCCCCCCCCCCCCCCCCCCCCCCCCCCCCCCCCCCCCCAGGCCACACCTAACAGAAAATGAATGAATGCAAAACAAAACAGAGGCAAAAGACCAAGGTAGAAAGAGCTGGGAGCTGGAGAGATGCAGTCCAGCAGGGGGCGGGGGCAATTTATGAGGAGTAAGGGGCCCCCGCACCTCGTTAACTGTGCAGGGCACACTTTGCTAGCCATTCACGACAAAGGTCTGTTTGACCACCGAGATATATATATATATAAAAAAAATCTAAATAAAAAAGTAAAGCATGAAAGCCTGAGTAACATGTGATTTGGCAAGACTCCCACAGCTGAGGATGAACCCGATGCTGGGATGGGGCACGAGGTCACAGGCGTGCCCCCCCCAGGCGCCCCGGCAAGGCCAGCAGGCGTGGCGTGGCATGGCATAGTGCCACGGGAAGTGAGCCTGGCACGATAAAAACATCACACTCCAGAAAATGAAGTTCCATCGGGGCAGCATTTATGGAGCACGGACACACCTGGCGACAGGAGGCCGCGGCGTATCATTAAAACAAACAACCTAGGAGGGATTCTGAAGCGTCGCGTTAAATGTTGACTTTGGCTTAGTTATGGCGGCAGGCAGGTAGTGGGGGGCCAGAGGGCAGGGGAAGCTGCTTTAAAGAGGAACGCCGCACTCTCACAGACGGGGGCCCCAGACGCCGACCCATCAAAACCAATAAAAGCCAATAAACAAAAACACTCCCCCTAACGCCCACCCGCCCGCTTCCCGAGAGCGGATGTGCTGATGAAAAAAGGCCTGGGTACGAGGTGATAAAAGAGGACAGGGCACGGGTGACAGCTGGGTTAAGGCACAAGTCGTGTTTGAGAACAGGCAGCGACATCAAACAAAGGGTTAGCGGGACGACGCGGACAGACGCGTCTTGGAGGAGGATTTCTGTCACGGGGAGTAGATGAGATACGCGCTGGGCTACTGACAGGGCCTGGGCCCGGCCGCCTGTGGAGTTAGGTAGAAGATTAAGCCACGTAAACTTTGAAGCTTAAGACAATACCTTTCAAAATTAAACAGATTACAGAAGTCCCTCTGACAGGGGTCTCCAAGGCCTGTGCTATGTTAATGGCCCTCTCTCTCTCTCTCGCTCTCTCTCTCTCTCGCTCTCTCTCTCTCCCGCTCTCTCTCTCTCCCGCTCTCAGAAGCCAGAGGTCGTATTCTCACACACATTCATCCATGTCTGAAACAGCAGGCGAAGCGTTAATTTTAGCTACATACTTAAATAATGTTCCTCCCGTAAAAATTCGGATGCATTTCTGCCACTTATTTCCTGAGGAAATATTTCAATTTGAAGTCACGTGGCATCTTGCATACCACGGCACTTCTTAACAGTATATTATCAAATCATACTGCATCATATTCAAAAATCTAAAGCTGATTTAAAAAAACCAATAAGAGTAAACATTTGGTTCAATAGCTATACTGTTTGCCCGAAGAGGGCTGACATAGATGCAGCTATAAATAGTGTCATTTTGCTCATAAATGGTGACATCACAGAGGTAATGACCACCGGACCAGGACCGTCAGCATTTGGACAGAAGCCAACTGTGCATGAGACCCCCCCGCACCACCAAAAGGGCGACGTTTTCGGGGTCGGGACGGCCAAGTGGGGGTGGCAATCCACCCTGCCAGTCGTCGTCACTGGAGGAGCCGCCCCGTGGTACCGCGGATGGCAGAAAATCAGGGCGCCGCCGCAAACAGGGCTAATGTTTCCATGGTGAGCTGATGCGGCGAGGAATCCGGCAAGGGGAGGGGGGGAATGCAAATTACCTCCCGCGAGGCTGGGGGGGGTGAAGGGGAGCCTTGCTGGGAGGCAACGCGGAGCTAATGAGGATAATGGTTAATGTATACAAAGGAAAATGAGGAGCCTCTCATCATCCCAATTAATACCGTCTTAAGAAAGCAGGACAGGCAGCACCGTGGCGAGGCTCCGCACGCCTTACTGCTGTTACCCTGGCGAGGGGCTCCACGCCCAGCCATGCTGCTCATCAATACCTGACCGCTTCCACGCTGAAAGGGAATCTTTAATGCCTCGATCCATGCATCCGGACATGGGAGCGACTACGTGTTCGCTTAATAATGTGCAGCAGCGTGCGCAAGTCAGTAGAGCCTAGGCAGAGAGGACAGCTCACCGGTGACAGGCAGAAATAAGTGACGCCGATACGCACAAGGGTACATGAGAAGCGGGTCACACGCAAGGACCGCTCACGGCGAATTCCGACTGGATTCATGCCGCCATTCTCAAAGCTGCAATCCCACCAGCCGCCAGAAGATGGCTCCAAAACTAACTTGCCAGAGAGGCCTTTACTCCACTGTAGCCAAGGTCCGCTCTGTAAGGTCTTACTCAGGCACAGCCAACTAACAAAAGGATTTTTCCAAAATGAGGGACCAATATATAGCTCATACTAAACACAGACATGCTACAAATATATATTCTATGTATTTTAAAAATGTAGTCATATTCACACTTTTTAAAAACCTGTAATAGCAATATAAGCTGCAATATCAAGAGAAGAAAGCCTTTTAGGAAAAAGCCAGAAATGAAGTCTGGAATTAATGTTCATTAATGTTCTGCATAGACATGAAGAAAAGGTTTAATTCCCCAGATCGCCTCAAAAACATAATTTTAAAGGAATAATTGCAGCGCTGTACTGTCCTGGACCTGTAGACCAACATGCCAGCAGGATTTGCTACAAGTTTATGAATCTTTGCCGGTCATTTCCAACACGGAGCAAAACAGCATCACATAGAGGGGAATCATCTGCCCACACTTCTCCGGATTGACCATTCCTCAAAAGTATCTACCCAGCTTGTATTTAAGAATTCTGCAGGATATCTGAGCCCATGCTGCCACCATGTGGCCATACAAATGTATAACACAGATCGAGGGAAAGAATTGGAGTTGGCTGAAACACTGGCACAAGCAAGGCCCACAGACACTCAGTTTGTTTGCTGTGAACAGAGCACTGTTATTCTCACCTGGGCCAAACTAAGGTCTTTATCATCTCAAAAAAAGTCTGAGATAAGAACAAACATTTCCTAAGAGATCTGTTGGCTATTCTGAAAGACAACTCATGCGGCATCTAAAAGTAACTGAGGGCAATTATAATCATATAAATACACACATATTGTGCAATATTCCTGAAACACACTTTGAAAATGCAGTTTTAAAAATAAAGGTTCATCTGCATTTAACCCAAGGATTTCAGGTAATGTCTACCAAGCCATTTGATGAGCTGTTTGCACTTCAGGAACGAAGATAAATAGAACCAGAGTTTCAAGCAGATTAGAACCGAACTAAGTTGAAAAAGCGCAGATTGTCCCCGGACGTCACCCTCCTTTCCTAGCACTAATTGAAAAGATGCTGGCATACACGCTCTCGGGAGATCTGACATATTACGGAAATATCTTGTCTTGGCAGCTGATCTCGTACAAAGTTGCTAATTCAGGGCCGTTTCCTCCCCTGCGTCGCGAGCCCTTGCCACCGGCTCCAAGCATCACACATTAGAATCGGCACCAGGAGACAGACCGGAGAGCCGACGGCGACCTACTTAGTACTCAGAGTTACTCGGGTGCTCTGGGGCCTTACCGATGGCATCGCACACGTCACAGTCTTCAAATACAGCAATTAGAACAGCAGAAACAGTTTCGACACTAACTGCAATAATCACTTCAGTTACTGGGCTATACCAAGAAGGTTTAATTGGTTTCATTGTGACAGTAACATAGTTCATAGTCTCTTTGCCATTATTATTATTTATCAACGACTGGTTTATTTTCTCACTGTGATGAACTGTGAGAATGAGGCCTGTCACTGTTGCATCCATCATCTCTTCAGTGTGAGCAGGTAAGGATGCACTCAGCTCAATGAGTCAGTCAGGAAGGCATACATAGGGGGTACCTTAGCGACCATTGCCAGTGCCCAGTATCCTTGTATTGCCAATACCCAGTACCCTCGTGGGTATTGCTGATACCCAGTACCCTCGTACTGGGCGATATCATATAAATATTATATCAAGCATGCGCAATAATCACTTGGGCTTTAGAAAATGGGCAAAGCATTCGGTGGGATGCCAGCTTTTCAATACTATACAACCCACAATTTCATAAGCAAAGTAATAGTACAGCTAAAATATTAATGAGATGCATTTTGTGACACCCAAAAAGTTAGTAATCTTTATGTATATTAAATTCGGTTAGCGGAACACACCACATAATATTGTTGTGGTATACTGTGGTTGGGTACACTTCAGCGCAATATGGACTGTCGTGGTGCACGCCACATAATACAGTTCTGGTATACTGTGGTTTGGTATACTTCAGTACAATATGCACAGTAGCGGTGCACACCGCATAATACAGTTTTGATATACTGTGGTTTGGTATACTCCAGGGTGATATTCACTGAAGTGGAGATGAAGAAAGGAACAGCTTAGCAGCCATAACATATTTTAAAAAGAGGAGACAAGGTAAAAAGGCATCTGTGGTGTGGCAGTACTTTCTGCAGCTTAAAATTTGACACGCTTATGAAACATAAGGATTTGCCGAATTTATACTAATTACTAACCTTTGGGCAGCACTAAATGCCTCATTAATATTTTAGGCATAGTACTAATCTGCTTACCAAATTGTGGTCATAAATAAATGTCCGTGCAATCCCGAAAAGTTAGTACCCATGTGGGTATTGCCCAAGCAAGGCCCACAGACACTCAGTTTGTTTGCTGTGAACAGAGCACAGTTTGGCCCAGGTGAGAATAACAGAGGTCTTTATCAACTCAAAAAGAGTCTGAGATAAGAACAAACATTTCCTAAGAGATCTGTTGGCTATTCTGAAAGACAACTCATGCGGCATCTAAAAGTAACTGAGGGCAATTATAATCATATAAATACACACATATTGTGCAATATTCCTGAAACACACTTTGAAAATGCAGTTTTAAAAATAAAGGTTCATCTGCATTTAACCCAAGGATTTCAGGTAATGTCTACCAAGCCATTTGATGAGCTGTTTGCAGATCAGGAACGAAGATAAATAGAACCAGAGTTTCAAGCAGATTAGAACCGAACTAAGTCGAAAAAGCGCAGATTGTCCCACAACACTGTACCCTTGTGCGCCGGTGCCCAGTACCTATGTGAGTATTGAACATGAGCACAAAAAAATCCAAATTAGCAGTAAAGCTAACTGGCTAAGGAGGATACCGTTAATGACGTTGTGTGAGCGATGAGCCCGTGAGGGAGGACTGGCAGACAGGGGAGCCGGCACCTTGCTGCAGTCCTACCCTAATGGGCCATAGCACAAACACACCCTTCCAGAGGGATTGCTACAGAATTTCCATGACTTTCCCAAGGGAAGATGGGCACTGATGTCTCACACAAACAACAGCGGCCCCCGGGATTGTATGCTTAAACCAGACGGAGGGAGAGACATTTACAACTGCACTTAATGGATAAATATTCCAAGTGGACTTCTGAAAAACGCATCCTCACAAGAGTTCTTCCTCAGACACTCTGTACAGCTTCATATAAACGGAAAAAGTATCTGCACGATTCAGGTAACCAGAACCAAAAGGTGCCACGCTGCTATGCGTTCTGAAGTAGGCTGCACACACAAAACCACGCTCACTCTTTATTGCATGACATATATCTAGCTGATGCTTTTACCCAAAGCGTTTTTGAGAAGCAGGGTCAGACTGTCTCTGGAGTAACTGTAAGGGCCTCGCTCAAGGGCCCAACAGTGAAATCACTCTGATAACCATGGGATTCGAACCAATTACCTTCTGATAACACACACAGCATCCCAACCCAGAGCCATACATGGCCTGCATGTATTAAGTGCATAACATAGATTAACAGTGGATTCTCAGGCTTCTGTGCAACCTTTTGTTGGTTATGGAGCTCAGGTGTCTGGTAGATGGATTTCTACCTCCGGATGGTTTACACCTCTAATGTGGGGACCAGAAAACCAGCACAGCACAGAATGTACCCCTACCATATGGAAACAGGTAAACCCCACTATTTACAGGACTCACCTCAGTACATTACATGAGAGCATGGGTTTATAGCGGACATTAGACTATCCCCGTCTCACACCTTAGATCTACGAACTTCTTAACTTAACTTTGATGGTTACATACTGCAGATAGCACTGCCATTGAATGAGATGTGAAGGTACAAACGGACATTTAAAAACAAACAGCACAAAGGAAGCCGGCCTCCACAGATTCGCAAATCAGACAACAGTGCAGCCATAATTTCATTTTATTTACATTTACCAGATGTTTTTGTCCAAAGGTAAGGGACAGACAGCCGACGTGAGGCAGTGTCCCTGGAGCAGCTGGGGTTAGGGCCCTTGCTCAAGGTCGCAACTGTGATGCGATTACTGAGATCCGAGCCCACAACCTTCTTGCCACAATAATAGACTCCTGATCCACTAAAGGACACACCAGCCCCTGTATATATAATTTTTTTATTGTAATATATTCATCATTCCAAGTATCTGTGATTTAATGGCACCAGTCTGCACCTTCAGGACAGTCTCTGAACATGCCTCCAGATTCCAAAGTGCTGAATTTTTCTTTTTCTTTTCTTTTTTTTTTTTAACGTGCCACCTGACTCAGCCCCTCCAAAACACTCCAAGCACTGCACACTTAAGGGCTTCAGCCCAGCGCAAAGTAGGAATAAACAGAGTCCAGTGCATCCAGCAGGTTTCAGAGGCATAAAAAAAATACAGCCAGGGTTTTCCGTTTATAGCCTCTGTGTGACCTCTGCAACGGTGATGTCATGATTCCGAGCCGTGCCCGTTAAATGCACTGCCGTAAGACCTTCGACTCTGCCCTGCTGGAGGGTGCCTTACCATCAAAGGTATGCAGGGAGCAGAGTTCCAATTTCAGTGCCCAGTGGTTGTCCTTTGTATAAATGCCACATTTTATTGTCACTAAACCAAGCAACAAACCAAATGGCTAAGGAATCCTTACAGAAATGTGATCAATGGCCCAACCAATCCAGTTGTAGGAAAAACAGGCTGTACAGCAGCCAAGACTCAGCAAGCTATACAATGAAATGTTTTTTTTTAATTAAAATTATATTATAATTTTTGTTTTTTTATAGAGAACCATCATACTGGATTTTGCTGGATCAAAACTAGTTAAACAGAAATACTTTAGCTTTTCATTTGCTAAGTAATAATCACAGTACCAATTAACCAAAAGCTCTATAAGATCGATTGGGTGTCTCCCTGCTGCTCATTCCCACAGAAACACAACCTGATTGGCACAATGCACAAATTTAGACATCATTATTATTTGGCAAACGGCTCGCGGTTCTGGGAAAGGAAACAGGGCAGAGAGAGCCCAGGCTGAAGACAGGGCAATCGGACCACGGCGTCCGGGGACCCCTGAGCCCCTCAATCAGCTGAAGCGCTTTTCCGAAGCAGGGGCTGGTTGCTCAGCAATGTGTTTAACGACTGTGACCTGGAGTCCCACAGGGGCCCGATACAACACCACTGTTACACACAGAGAAAAAAGGAGGGTCTAAATTGGCAGGGATAAGTTGGGCGGCCACTGGAGGAAAGGCCACAGTCGTCAATGGCGGAGGCTGGCGGCTTTGCCATCGTGCACAGCACCATGTTGTGCTTGACGGTGCAAATCAGAAAGCGGACCGACAGGGAACTGGGGAAATAGGCGAGCAGGTCCCTCTGCTATCTGACAGGCATAGATACATTATGGACAGCCATGAAGGACAGAACCGAATCCCTTACGGACATAGAAATCACTACTGGGATGGAAACTTGCCGACAGCTAATCTACCATCACACAAAAAAAAAATTCATTTTATCAATCAGCTGCCTTTATCCAAATCATTGTACAAAGCAAGGTCAAACAATGCCTCATTTCCGCCAACTATGCGATTTGAACCAGCAACCTTCTGGTCACTAGTGAGGGATCAAATCCCATACATACTTTACGTGCAGTATAGACACACCGATTTGTATGTCTTTGGATTGTGGGAGGAAATTGGAGTACGCAAGCAAAACCTGAACGACACTGAACACCACAGAACCAGAGCGTTTGCAGAATTAGAACCCATAACCTTAGAGGCATGCGACCACAAGCCCCCCAACAGGTCACTGCACAATACTATAAATAATATGCAAAGAAGAGATATATATTACTTTCTGTGAAAATCACATTCATAAATCAAGTTAATAAATATTTACTAAAATTTCTGGATTAAGAAAGTATTATACTGGTTAACATTAAACTGATATAAATGTATAAATCCTATTACGATGAATTACACTGGGTGCTCGGTAGGTTAAAACAGGTACAGTACAAAGATATGGCATGAAAAACACTTATAATTAGGGTAGGTCTACAGTTTATCCTATATTCAAAAATTAGAGCAGTTTGTTAAAAATATTCCAGCAGTGACCCAACTAAATTCTGAGACAAGGAATGTTGAATTAAGGTCATATGTTATGGTCCAGGAAAAGTAGGGTGGCAGTGCAGAGACATATTACATGTCTGTTGATAATTATTCCATACTAATAACCACGTTTCATACAAGTGTAGTCAGTACCGTATTCATAAAACAGGTGAGAGTCAGCTGTGGAGCCAGAATCATTATTTTCAGTAGCTCACTATTGAGGCACGAGTGGACACTGCAGGTATGATTAAAAATACGAGTGAATCCCTGCGTGGCGGGACGGGGGGAGGAGTGTGAGGCCCAAGGAAGTTGGCAGGTGAGCTTGGCGCAACGTGCGGCCCACTGGCTGCGTAAGGTGCGCAAGATGCGCAGAATGCGCCCTTCGGCAGTCTGGGGGATGCCGACGCAGCCCGCCCCCGTCTGCGGGATCCAAGTGTCAAAGCTCCCCGTGCAGCCTGAGCTGCAGCTGCGACGATGCAGCTCATGTACAAAGCTATATAAAAGAGGTGTGGGGGAAATCTTCCGGCACGGAGGGTTTACATCACACGATGACTGACACTGCTTTGTATCATCCCTGACATCAGCCGCGTAAAACAAGGGGGCACGGCGTCAAGTTCCTTTTAACTTAAGCGGCTTTTAAGCCTGCGAAACTTTTTTCTGTCGGAGTTGCAAGCAAACGCGCACCCGTGGAAAAAAATCCCCTGAAGCCGCGATCACACGCTCCAGGCTTGAACACTTCGGGAGTCGCGGCCGCGTCCGCGCACACGCACACGCGCGCCGGCCGCATCAAACAGACATCGCCCGGCTCGCGCTGTCGTCGCGCACCGCCGTGTCCATTAATGCTCCGCACCAGAGGCGAGGACCCCGGCCAACATGCTGGCAAACCGAGCGTACACGCGTCCCCTCGGTGAGCCCAAACCGCGGGGTCCGTGCAAGCAGCATTAAAAAAAAAACCTACCTTCCCAGCGTAGGAAACGTAAATGATATGTACGCTGTACCGTCAACTCTTGGTTATTGTTCGCTTTCGTCCTCCATCCATTTCACCGCCGCCATTTTGCCTGATACTCTGCAGGTCAAACTATGTCTGTAAAAGGGATGATGTGTCCACAGTGAGTGCCAATAAGGATAATTACTGGGATAAGTGTCTGATGTGTTATCACGTCAAAGCTCAGACTAAGCTTATGACTTATTTTGTTTCACTTTATTTATATTTTCCGTCTAACATTACTTGGTTCATAGTACGGGTTTGGCTGTCAAATACAAATACCCCCCTTTTAATAAATGGATTATTCCAGACAGACGGCAGAAAAATTCTTGGTTAAAAGTGGCTGCTTGGAAGATTGGAAAAATGGTGGGAGTGGGCACAGACACATTGCCCTTTAAATATATTAAATGGTACAATGCACCTATTGCACCAAGATACATTTAGAGAAATATATCGCCTCTATAATGACCAGTATGTATTTCGAATATGTGTATTAGAATGTTGCACAATATCACAGAGAACACCTTGAAGTATAAAAGCTTATTGTCAATATGCTGTGGTAGGCCACACTAAAATCATTTAAAAATCAAAAAATTTTAGTAATATCTTTTAGGTAAATTTTCATTTGTAATAAATTGTGTCATTTTTAAATAGCAATAAATCCATGTAAACTGTACTTAAAGTGAGATTATAAGTGTTCAACTGAAAGCTGAGTATTTCTTCTTCATTTCATTGACAATTTGAATACTATGGTAACATCAGCACCAATAGCAAACAAATCAAGACGTCTACAAATATTCCAGTGATGCTGTTCCTGTTTTAAATCAGAACATTCACATAAGCTGTTAATTTCTAAGACAATGTTTGACAATAAAAGGTTAAAAGTCATATAACTAATAATGATAACATTGATATACTAGCATTGCCACGCATCCAGGACTTTCCAGGACCACCCCAGATTTTGATTCAAATTTCATTCCTGGACATGGAATGCCCCTATGAATTCCCCTATAAAACAGACCTAAACAAACCTTTGGATTGGTGTTGCTATGTGCAATATTTTGGGTCAAAGACTGGGTGTCTAGGATTTTATGGGACTGAGATTGTAATTCTACTGTATATGGAATGGCCATAATATTAAAATTACCTGCCTAAAATTGTGTACGTCCCTCTTGTGCTGCCAAAATAGCTCTGACCCGTCAAAGCATGGACTCCACAAGACCTCTGAAGGTGTCCTATAGTACCTGACATCAAGATGTCCACAGCAGATCCTTTAAATCCTCTAAATTGAGAGGTGGGGCCTCCATGGACTGGATTTATTTGTCCAGCACATCCCACAGATGCTCGTTCGGGGGTATGTTTCCCACAAACATAGTTGCTAACAATATTACCAACTTACATATATGGAACCATACAATTGAGTCATTCCAACTATATAAGTGGCTAATGGGAGGCTTTGGGAAACATACCTTGGATTGAGAACGAGAATTTAGAGGCCAAATCAAGAACTTCAACTGTTTTTTGTTCTCCTAAAACCATTTCTGAACACTTTATGCAGTGTGACAGGGTGTATTATCCTGCTGAAAGGCTGCTGCGATCAGGGAATACCGCTGCCATGAAGGGATGTACTTAGTCTGCAACAATGTTTAGGTAGGTGATATGTAACAAATTAAGGTTTCTCAGCAGAACGTTGCCCAGACCGCCACTCTGCCTCCACTGACTCGCAGTCATAGAATACTCATCTTCCCATAGTGCATCCTGGTGCCCTCCTTTCCCCAGGTATACAATGAATATACACCTGATCATCCTCCTGAAGTAACAGAAAACATGACTTATCAGACCAGGCCACCTTCTTCCATTGCTCCATGGTCCAGTTCTGACGGTCACATGTCCATTGTAGGTGCTTTTGGTGGGAGACAGGGGTCAGCGTAGGCACTCTGACCGGTCTGGGGTTACACAGTCCCATATGCATCAAGCTGCAATGTAGGGTAGTACCAAACAGGCTAGCCTTCAGTCCTCACATGTATCAGTGAGCCTTGGAACCCGTTACCCTGTTGCTGGTTCCCTGGATGGCCTTCCTTGGACCACCTATAGTAGGTGCTGACCACTGCATACCAGGAGCTCCCCACGAGACCTGCTGTTTTGGAGATGCTCTGATCGAGTCTTCTAGTCATCAGGATTTGCTTCCAACACATCATCTTATAAAAACTACCAATATAATAAGACTCTTGACAGGTGCCGTTGAAGCAAGATAACATTATTCATTTCACCTGTTAATGGTTTTAATGTCTTAGCTCTTTGGGGTATGTCCTCAATACATTGATATTAATGTTAATTATAAAGGCTTATTTATGTGTTATTTAGTGAGCACCTATATATAGTGATCCACTGTAATGTATGTAGTTCTTAATTAACATTCAGTGTCTTTGGCAGCCCACAGCATGTTATTCATCGACCGAAAACAGCGGACGCAGATCACATATATAAGTGACATGTTTATGTAACGTTGTAACAGTGTACTGCAGAATCTCTAAATGTACGCAGTATTTTCTCTTAAACCTGTTTCTAAATTGGGTTTAATATGTGTCTAGTACATCTGAGTAATCTCACACGTAGTAGACTTTTGCATATTGACGTGCATTTAAACAGCACGGTAAACGCGTTGTCCATTCAGCAAGGATGTCACCTTAACCGTCTGCAGTGCGTCGCACGACTATGGCGCGGTCACATGACCGGGGGACCTGGCTGCGCTGCGCGAGGCCGGCGGCGGCGTCGCTCCTGCACTGCGGCCACGCGCAGGTGCAGTGTCCTCTGCGGCTGGCGCGAGGGGCGTGAGCTTTGTGCTCGAGCGATGCAGGTGGGCTGGTTTGGCGGGCTGGCGTAGCCGAAGGGGATAACAGTACTGCGTTCTCTTTTTAGTCATTAATTTCCTAAACGACAATACATTTAATAAGGTAGTATATGTCTTATCAAATTAGTTTTCCTCACAGAATTCACTTATTATTTTCCCCTCGAAAAATATCGGTCTATAGTGTCACGCAAAATTTACATTGTTTTAGCTGGCGGATATAATTCTTAAAGCGAATTTGCCTGTTTAATTATTACATAACAACATCGTCATACAAGACTGATAACTTAAATGTTCATACCCGAGATAACCTCCTAATTGTTAATTATGCTATCATCCACAAGGTGTTCAAGAAAAGCATGTTGTGGAAAGCCGGTATAGTATGTTATCTAATTATCCGTATTATAATTAGCTGTATTACGTGTTATCCGATGTCATGTTTGTTTATTAACAAGCCTGTTTGTGTGCAGTCCATCAGCCCGAAATATATAACTCCAGCTTTAAATCGGTATTTACGTTTTAAATTATTTGTATTATTTGTTAAAATTCCTGTTCATTTGTGAATATTTGTTCATGTAAGCATGCGTGGTTATGGACGCACATGTGTTCGTACAACTCCCGACCAAGGTTTCGTTTCAGCGAACCAGTTGCGTATTCTATGATTGCATGTGAATGTTTATGCTCAGCTGTTTAGTTGAAACCAAATCTTGGTCTGAATTTAAAGCTTCTGGTCCTGAACTTTCCATCTCTGCCTGTAATGGATTAGTGAGTGACTTTCCCCAACACTGAGTAAAGCATAGTTATGTGAGTGCTGCAGTTCTCGTATAATGACTTGTATGGAATCAGATAAGTACTGAAAAAGCTCAGATCCTTGTTACTTGATCCATCTGATCTTGTTACCCACAGCTGAAGCTGCATGATGATCTAAGACAATGTTGGACTCTGAAGACTCCACTCTGTCCTTGGAGAGCCTGTTCTATGAAAGACCCGTTGTTCTTCAAGCGTGTGTGGAACTTCTGCAATGGATGCCATGGGGACATACACTGACCCTAAACCAAAAGTATTTAAAGTGTAGTTTTCTGTGGTGTTCTTATTCCCAATTTCTACAGGAAACCCCTATGTCAGGAGCGAATCGTTTGGCAATCGGAACCACCTCTGTTGTCTTCCGAAATACCGGAAACTCAACATTTAAAGGGAACGGCAGAACCTCTTTCTTGTGGGGTCAAGCTCCCTATGACAGATCATCTGGGATGCTTGGCAGGTAAGGGTCTTCAACCCCTAAAACAGGTATGCACAATCCAGTTAAAAACAGGTCTATTTACCTCTGGTCTGTTTGAGAAAACTCACTTAATTAAAATGAATTTATATTTAAAACAACCAACATACTGTAAAGAGCTATTAGTCTAAATCAGGGGTATCCAGTCTTATCCACAAAGGGCCAGTGTATATGTGGGATTTCGCTGCTGTTGCATATGCAGTAGCGCAGGGCGAAGAAGGAGAGAATCCAGGCAAGGACACGGGAAATGAGGGTTTATTTCGCCACAGTGCACTGACATAGAACAACATTAATGCCGCGTCTGCCAGAAGAGACACAGACCTAAAAACACAAGACAAGCACAGGACTGGCGAGCGGCAACGCCACACAGGTGGAAACGATTGGTAATCACAAGAGGTAACGAGGTGGGCGTGGCACACACAGGAGGAGCGGACGGCGCTGGACGTAACAGCTGCAATCCCCTAATTAGATTACTAATTAGAGGACTGATTGGCTGGAGAATCCTCACACCTGGGTCTGAACAGCTGACCTAAAGGTTATCACAAAAACCTGGATACACACTGGCCCTTTGCAGATAAGATTGGCCACCCCTGGTCTAAATCAACAAATTTAGCTCTGGTTATAGAGTTATGATCCTTAATAATTATTTATGGTTTTCTGTATTTTTAAATGTAAATTATTGCATTTACATGTATTCAGATATCCATCCATCTACCTATCCAGTCCTGGGAGTTGGGGGTAGCCGGGAATCAGTCCCAAGCAGCATAGGGAGCAAGGCCGGGGAATATCCTGAATGGAATTCCAGATCATTATAGTAGCTGAGAATTACATAAGATGTTCTAAAAGACCAAATGCTATAGGAAATAGCTTATAAATAGCATATAGAATTGAGAATAAAGTATCATTAATTCACCATTTGTTCACTGACCCTGCTCTAAGGAAGGGCACTTTTTGGCTTTTGTGTGGAAGGGAGTGCAGGTTTTTGTTCCTGCCGAGCTCTTAATTAACCTATATCAGCTATTGTCAGATTCTGCTTAATTCAGGGAAGAGTTGAGGACTTAAAAATAATAACAATGAAGAACAATATTGTAATTTAAAATAATTTTATATTTATATATATTTTTATATTTTTAACCTTAAACTATTAAATTGTAAATTAAAGCACTCTAATCTATTAATGAAAATATGAATACATAGTTTAGAAGTTTACTGCATTAATTTAAATCATGGTACACCTCAGATATGACAGTCATTCAGTGGAGAAGGTTGTGACTTCATATCTCCTAGGGTGAGGGTTCAGATCTAGCAGATCTGGCTGTGTACATGCTCTGTTTTTATCAGGTTTGTTTGGCTTTTCGTCCTCTGCTGGTACGAAGACCTTGGTGTCAAAAAGTATTTGTGTCCTCTGTTGTCCATGCAGTCCAAACAAGTTGCACTCTGACACAGTGCAAGTTCCAGGATAGAGGAGGATAATTATGATCTTGTTAGTAAAGCAGTGCATTGGAGACAGTTGTTATATGAAGGCTGCTGTTATATACACTCAACTAAAGGATTATTAGGAACACCTGTTCAAGTTCTCGTTAATGCAATTATCTAATCAACCAATGACATGGCAGTTGCTTCAATGCATTTAGGGGTATGGTCCTGGTCAAGACAATCTCCCAAACTCCAAACTGAATGTCAGAATGGGAAAGAAAGGTGATTTAAGTAATTTTGAGCGTGGCATGGTTGTTGGTGCCAG
>JABFDZ020000047.1:2509564-2581754 GCA_019775955.2 Pollimyrus isidori | reverse complement strand
GTCCTCACCAAGTGCCCCAATCAAGGGACAGGTAATCTCTCACCCTGCCAGACCCCCTCCCGCCGCATGTGTGTGCGCCCCCCCCCCCACCAGCTTCCTGCATGTGTGCAGCATGTGAGCTTTTGGCTCTGGGTTTGAAATCGGCATCTCCCGCATCCACGACTCTGCGTGACACATGGAGTTTATTTGCCCCCAGATTGTAATGCAGTGAGATCATTTCCTGTTTTGCCATAATAGATTCCACTTCCCATGCTTTCGCTTTGCTTTCTTTGTGGAGGTTCTGTCTCCTTTTCCTGCGGGGCGCCCGTCTCAGAGATGCTGGCGACCCGCGAGCCGGTGGGGGCCCACTGAGCTGCAGCCTTTCAGTTGCCGCGTCCTGACAGTGCTCCATCGCTGTTAGACACACATGGGGCTCCACCCTAGAGGTGATAAGATATCACAATGGGCTAGTACTGGTAATGACGTCACCTCTCTGGAACTGGATCATGCAGAAACCTGGTCCAGTTTCAATCACTGGAACTTAATGGATGCTGTAGACCGGGGCCGGCAGGATGGGAGTGGGCTAGCCCCTCCGCATGGTGGTGATCCAGCCCGCCTAAGCAGGGTGGTATAAATCAGAGTTGCTGTTAGGGGCAGGGGAGAGGGTGTCTACATCAAGTCAGATGGGTCACTGCAGCTTGTCAGAACAGCCCTTCAATGGCCATGCGTGTGACCCCCACACGCATGCTGGGTAAAGACCAGGCGCCCTGTATCAGATCCATTATGGACGCCACCGTCAGTGCTGTGTCCCAGCACTGGCCGTCAGGCAGCTGCCTCCAGTAACCTGCTCGTGGGTTTTTCTAATGTGGTTGATGTGACGCCGCTGTTAAAACGAAGCAGACTGGTCGGCTCACCCCGCCCAGAGTTTGATTGGGTGGGGGGGGCTTCATTTAAGGTGCCGTGTGAATAATTTAGTTAGATCTCTGAGAGCTTGACGAAGGTAAACAGTGGTCTCTGCTGGAGCCCCCATGCTGCCTCTCGCTCTGTGCGGTCAGGTCCCCTTTGGTTACTGACGTTCGCTTGTCTGCATGCGTTATGTAGAAATGGGTCGTACTACAATACAATTCTTACTGGAATGCCTTCTTCACAGACTGGACGATTAACCAAATTAAGCAGCACAACATTACAGTAACTAACAATAAATAAACCACTAACTTACGTGTACTATTAGAGCATTTATGTTATTTATTTAAACTTTATTTTGCCAAGTAAATTAACTGAAAACCAGTTCTTTCTGCTTTACGTGATATTGGGGAGAAATAGCAGATTATACATTGGAACTGCCTGGGATACAAACGTCACGCATGTAACTAAACTTCAGCCAATAAGGACAAAGCTGTGTCATCGGGGAGGCGGTTCCAGTTTGTGCAGCCGGGTGAGAGGTCGCAATACATCTAAACGTAATGGATTGCGTCAGGATCAGAATGCTTTGCTTTAAGCCAGTGCTGTAACCAAGTACAATGCACCCAATGACCAGACTGGGAAAAGAATCTCAAACACGAACTTAATGCAGAGGACTAATGACAACACCCAGAAACAGCTGATCACATGGGGATCCCACACAAGGTTAACGATGGGGGCATGGCACACAGATAGAGCAGACGATTGGGGCAGGACAGGGGTAATGTTGGGATAAGATCTTTATCGTTTGGAAACCGATAAGAAAAAAATGCTGCTCTTGTTTTATACTGTTCATTTTGTGTTTAAATGCTTTTATAAAACATATTTAGGTGTAATTTTGGGGGGCCAGGAACCAATTCATTGGTTTTCCATTATTTCTTATGGGAAAAATTGGATCAGAACTTGAACTTTTTAGGATTCAATCCGGAGTCCAGAAAGGATTAAGTTCGCGAACCGAGGTCCCACTGTATTATATTGTGGGGACCAAATGCCCCCACAATGTGATGATAACCTGTTGTTTTCTGCTTCTTGTGATATTTTAGTCTTAGGGGTTTTTCCATAGAAGTGAATGGACAGTGCCAACAAAGACAAACTGTGTGTGTGTGTATGTGTGTATGTGTATGTGTGTGTGTGTGTGTGTATGTGTGTGTGTGTGTGTGTGTGTGTGTGTGTGTGTGTGTGTGTGTGTGTTCTATAATCTAGGTCTTTATTTACACCAAATTCCTTGGCTCATGCTATAGTTTCCTCTGCTACCCTGTTATTTTGGGGCTGGTATTGTTTAGTGTTTCCACGTACTTCCATGTTTTCTGGTTTTGTCAGGAAAAGATGCAGAGCTCCCCCCTCTCTCTTCATACCAAAGCCGCAGGAGATGCGAACAGCACAGATTTCTGGGAGGGGAGAAGCTCCTCACTCTTGGCTTCTGGTGCGGCCTCTCATGGTCGCTGCTTTGGCCAATGAGTGTTTTTTCAGTGTGGAAGGTCACATGATTCATTGACAATCGGCTCTTCTTCCTGCCAGCGATCGACATGTGGTCGGCAGGCGTGATCCTGCTGTCGCTGCTCAGTTGCCGGTACCCGTTCTTCAAAGCCAGCGATGACCTGGTGGCCCTGGCTCAGATCATGACCGTCCGTGGATCCCGGGAGACCATGCAGGCCGCTAGGAAGTTTGGTATGTGGCCTTTGCCCCCCTCCCCGCCTAAGTATGCTTGTGATTCCTAAACATGGGTCCACGATTCTTTCATAAACACGCACCCAGATGAATGTGGTGCCTGGTTCAGGAGGGGTGTCTTAGGAGGTTTGGAGACTAGTTAAGCGATAAACGGGAGTAAAAAAAAATCACCTCTGGCTTTTTGCGGACTCTGCTGGTATGAGGCGCCCCCGGTCTGGCAGACCCATGGCTGTCTGCTGTGCGATAAGCTTGTGGCCCTTTCCCCTCCTGACCCGTGACCATACTGAGGGCCTTGATGGTGTTCCGATGAGGGAGGGTGCGTTTAAGCAAAGGTGCAACCCATTCTTCCTCATAGGCAAATCCGTCCTGTGCAGCCGTGAACTGCCTGCCCAGGATCTTCGGCTGCTCTGCGAGAAGCTGAGGGGGACACAGCCCTGCGGGGACACGGAGAGGTGCCATTTGCTGGCGGAGGACACCGGGCCCACCGCAGACAGAAAGGGGTGGGACCGCGTGCCGGACACTGCGTATGACCTCCTGGACAAGCTGCTGGACCTGAATCCCGCCACACGGATATCGGCGTCCACAGCTCTCCGCCACCCTCTCTTCGAGGACCTCCTGGAGTTTCAATAAGGCCAGAACGAGGGCTTTCCTTCTGAAATCATCTCCCGTCCCTCCAAACGAGAAAGTCACTGACAAATGCCTTGGTCTGTTACCTTAGCCTGGGCCAACCAGCTCTCAATCCCGCCTCGACGCTTCCCCTCATCGCCCTTTTAATAGGACCACAACTCTGGAAGTTTTGATTTGAGCTAGTTTTAGACCAGCTGTTTTACCTGTTTTATGTCAGGTTGTATTTAATGTAAATAAAAGCATGGTTTCTTACAAGGGGTTGGCACTGCCTCGTATGTCTAGCCGCAGAATCACTTGAGTCATGTGACATTCAGTGTTTTTAAATGATGCTGTTTTTGGGAAACCCTAAGGTGGGTCTGCGAGTGAAGTAACTCACACCGGTGAATGAGTTTTGGATGGTTTTCTCGTGAAGGGGGCTGTTCTTTCATGATGGTTACGGAATATTTTCAAGGTGTATATTTAATGCAGACTCATTCGAAACAGCGGACGCTGTGGCAATTTTGTACATTTTTAATGTTTTTCAAATCCAGTACAAGGGAGTTTGGAGCAGCCGTGGAATTTATGACCAGATCCAACACCGGACAGCTGTTACAGTCTGAGCAGGGCCACCTGGCTTTGTGTGGCGTAGGGAGCGCCGAAGGCCACCGAGGTCGCATGTCTGTTGTGGGAGCGTCACGTCGGCCGATGGGTGCAGTCTGCTGTCAAGGTGCCTGCACACAGCTAGGAGGCGTAATCAGTCGCCTGAAGGAGGATCAGATGCTTTTTAAATTACTAATTATGTGTAACCACCCTCATTCTTGGGGGTGGTGTGTCTGTGATCAGATGGTCATGGGTTTGAATCAGCATGCTGGCAGAGTGATTTCATTGTTGAGCCCTTGAGCAAGGCCCTTAATTCCCAGTTACTCCAAAGACTGCCTGATCCTGCTTCCTAAAAAAATATCTTCATCTGCTAACGAAAACAAAAGCAGAAATGTAATTAGGCCCCGAAATATTACTGCTGCGAAAGACTAGTTTTTTTTTTTTATAACTATGAATGATGCTATTGCTCCACATTTTTATATGAAAGTGGGCTGCTTCCCTGTTTCAGGCTTGGCACACCAGTGTCCTTGCACAGGCCTGACCCGTGTCCGTGTTTGGCCAAGCTTGGTCATGCTCTTCCTCTGATTGGAAGTTCTGCGGGTGGGGGGTGTTCAGCGATTGTGTAACCTCCTAAGTTGTCATTGTCTGCATTTCAATAGTGGCGGCGGACTTCAGCCGTGCCAGTCCTGAACACAAAGCACGTGACTTTGAAAATGAGGGATTGTACCACCACCTCCCCCCCCCCAAAAAAAAATATCTGCAGCAGCTTGGCAGGCAGATTGTAGCAAAACGCTTGCAGATGGCGACATTAATTGCGTGAAGGGAAACACAGCACTAGGCCTCTGCTTTCTTCTGCTGTTTATGTGATTTAACGCACAGCATCCCACTAAAAGGGCTTTATTTTTTTATTGAATTTTATTTTTCACTGAAAGGATTATTTTCCTGCGTGCTACCCTATGCAGGGCTATGCAGGCCCTTCTGAGGGCATAAACACATTCACACATCCTTTTCTTACTGTCCCTAATGCCAGTCAAATTACTGCTAAACGAGATTAGTGGAATTGGACCCAAATGGCCCTTAATTAAAGGGCAACTGTGTATTGCGTTAATTCTTGTTTTTCTTGTATGGAATTAAGTCTGGGTCAATTTCGTGAAGGGTAACGTGAGGAAATCAGCCCGTGGCCCAGCAGTCATTTTCCTCAGGGCTTTTAAATGAACTCCCTGTGTACAGTACTGCTAAATGCATTACGATATGTTACTGTAAATATGTGTAAATATTCGGATCAGTATTCAGCCACGCACTTTGACTCTGTTTATAATTCACGTGATGGCCTCACGATGTGTATGTTTTTACTGGCTAGTGAGTGCTACCCACACAGCCAATGGAAGGGCTGTCACCTTCCATAGCTGGTGTTTTGTTAACATTCTGATGAAGGAGATATCCAAGGGCCTCGGTGCATCCTTATGTTCACATGCATGCATGTACGACCTTGTGTGTCTGAGGCCCCCACTTCCTCTAGTGTAGTGACTGATTCTTGCCAATGGGGGGGGTGTACATATTTCTAGATGTATGTTTATCTCAAGCAGCCCGTGCAAATTTCTAGTGGTAAACACTGTCATTTCATCCATGGTAGTGATTCCATGAGGCGAATTTGAAGCCACAAAGAAATTTAATGTTCAATAGTACTTGAAAGTGAGACGTGTTCCTCCTGATGGATGCTCAGAGACCACCTGTCACCTGCTCTCCTGGCGCATCTCCGGCTCTGCAGGGACAGGCCCCTCGGACCCGCATGCAGTTCAGGCAGCGGCAGAGTGAAAAAGCAGAAGGGCTGACCGTGGCCCAAAGAGGCTCGACCCAGACGCCGACACGTGGAAGAATCTGCTATTGAGATCGATGGGATCAGACGGAGGCTCTTAGGGAAGGCAGAAAGTTCATGGGATGGAGAATCAGGCGGCCACCCGCCAACAAGCCACTCTTCATCATCTGCCCTACTTAACGTAAAGATATTTGCGGCTGTTTCTTGGGCCTCTAGGAATGTTCTGGACCTTCTCCTATTTTTGTAGACGTAAACACATAAATACAGTAAACTGCTCAAAATGTTTATTCTCTGTGTAGCTGTCGAGATGAAATATGGGAGATCTCAGGCCGGTTTAGAAACGGCAGAGTGTAATGCAGACTGAGGCTAATTACAGCCCACAGGGCTTCAGCGGCGGCCTAACGAGTCCTGTGAGCTTGCGTTCAGGTGCACGAACGTTCAGGTGTTTTTCTGGCGACCTTGAGGACCTCGGCGGTTAGAGTGTGAGCTCCTTCCTCATGGTAATTGTGAGACACTCCATCTGCTGGCTGTTTTTGGTGAAATTCAGTGGCTTTTTCAGGTTTTGGAGTTTCTGGGATTTGTCGTGCTGAGATATATCAGATGGAAATCATTTTAATTTGGAATAGCCTGTTTTGAATTTGGCCTCATTGGAAATCAGGTCTAGCTTGTACTAATGGTGAGTTTTTACATCGTGTCATACACAGTTCTGGCTAAAATCCACCAGGTTTTTTTTGGGGGGGGGTGCTCGTTCTCCTACAACGTCTGCCTGGTACCCCACCCTCTCAGTAGCACCCCAGGCCGTGAAGGCGCTTCAACTGGCCCCTGAAGCCTTGCAGTGACGAAACTGGGGCCCACATGGGTTTAATCTGATTCGGGGCCCAAAGCAGCACATCTGCTCGCGTTCATGCGGGTTGAGCGGTGCTTTGGTACAGCTTTTTCGAGCTCTGACTCTGAGTCTCAGCCTGGCAGGAGCAGAAGGTGCAGATCCATAACATCTCCTTCACATGTGGCCTTGAAATGTTTTTAATAACATTAGTGCCACAAAAATTATGGTTAAAAGTTAACCCTGATGTGGTTAATTTCAATAATCACTGTTGTCATGTTACCGTTTCGAATAGTGCGCTGGATGTTCACGTCAAGTCTTTTTATAAAGATGAAACTGCTCTAAAAATATTATTCCTTAGATAAACTTGGATTGGAGTGTAATCTGTGCTCGCCAGGGTGCTCATACTGCCCTTTTGTGCTTGAACAGAAGGACGGCGCCCAGAGTTCCTGAAATATTCAAAACTGAGCAGAACATGAATTGCAGAGATAGTTGTTTCATGTTGGAGGTGCTGGGATGAAAAGCTTAAAAGCGAACTTGGCTTGAATGGAGAGTAAGGCTTCCAGCTTTGTTGGGGTTTGTTTTATCTTGGGAGGTTTCGGGGCCAGAAATGCGAGGCCGATGAACAGTGGAGGTGCCGGCCGGGGTAGGCCTCACCACACACCCCTGTAATTAAGGACATGCTTGTTTTGTTTTTCACATTGGCATGGGAGCGATTTTTAGTGCTGTTATCGTCATGCTGTAACTGAATGAGGTGCAGGCATATTCCAGGCTGAGCTCATCACCATGTGTGTGCTGACTGCAGGGTTGAGACCCTTGACCCACGTAATGAAACAGATTACTCAAGAACTTATGAGAAAATATTTAGTCATTCTGAACTTTTTTTTTTTTTTTTGAACTTGGATGTAACGCCTAATCACTATTCTCAGGGGTTGATTTCAGGGAAATCTGTTTGTTCACTGCCTTGTAAGCATCCTCCTCCATGGCATTTGCCTTTCACAGATCCAGAGATCTAGATTAGAGAAATGTTTGTTCACAGGATCCGCTTTCCATGGGACGTAGATTTCTGGTGTCGTCAAAGGACATGGTCAGAGTGTGCCTAGGTCTATTGGATGCCATGGAGTAAGTGTGGCCCCGCCATTAAAACCAGTACCAGACTTTGTGTTTTTTCTTCCTGATAGTGTCTGTTTTTTATCCTTATTTGCCTCCCTGCCCCCCCAGGTAAATGCTGAAACCCCCCTGATTTTGAGCTCACCCAAGGGCCCATGAAATCATTTCCCTATCATCACAGATACTGGTGCTCAGTCTGTGACTGTTTGTTCCGTCGCCATTTGGTTCCCATTAGCGCTGGAGCACCACAATTAGGCCTGACGAATGGGCTCTCGGAAGACATGGCACAGGGTGGCGGACGCCAGCCTCCCGACCCGCACACTGGCGAACCTCGCCCCGGCTGCGAGGGACGGGTTGCCAGTTGGCTCGGTTTGCATGCGTCTCGTGTCCTAGCCGTGCGCACTGATACCGCGCGGCTGCATTTTTCCTCCCTTCGACGGGAGGGTGACCGCAAGGGAGTGAAGCTGTTTCCCATATTCTCACAGGCCAGGCAGCCTCGGTGGGATGTCTGCTTCCAATCTGATCTCTGCACTGGATGAGCGCCACGTTTACCAGCAATAAAGCAGATCTCATCTCCTTCGCGTCGATGTTGCTCACGGACAAACTTGGAGTCTCTGCAGGTACGGAAAGTCTATTCTCCTGATATCTTTTCGCCTTACGCCCACTTACGTAAATGGAGAGTCAACGAACCTCCAGCGTCATCAGCAGTTTCCCTGCCTCTGAGGCCCCTGTAATCTAACCCTTCGCTTAGCGTAGCAGAACTTCGGATTCAACATCAACATGGAATTTTAAAGAAATAAAACTTGTAGGCTGGTTCAACGCCAAATTTCTTGAGTCCCGTAGTGACTGCGGGGCTAATGAAGCCCACAAATGATATCAGAACGGCCACATTTAAAGATCATCGTGAAGTAGGATTTCCTCATTAAAGCCATGGGAGCTGCTTCCCTACAGCAGACCGCTAGCTCGTGAGTCAGGCAAGAGATGACATTTTCTCCGATAACATCCTGTCAGCAATGAAGTTGTGCGTCTTCAGTTTGTATGTTCATTTTCTCAGCGGTTTTGTTCGGAAGGACAGCCGACCATGATGGATCGGCAGGCCCACGGCACCACAGCAAAAAGTCCTTCCAGAAAATTCAGTGCAGATTTATCAAGCCTGTGAAGATGGAGTTTTTTTTTTTCTTGCTCTTAAACCAAGAACTACATCATAAGAAAAACAGAGAAGGAGTCTCCTGGCCAGACCTTTGTGAAGCCTTCACTGCGGGCTCTGCTAATTACCTCCAGGCCTGGGTCGCCCTGGGATATGTTAATAACAGGGTGTAGTTGAGTACTTGCCCCTTCCGAGCCCCAGCTTGCTGAATGCCCCCCCGAGGTGGTATCTATGACTTAAGGATATGTGATGAGAGTGACACCACACAGCGCATTTCAGAGGAAGCTGAACCCAGGCGAGTGGACACCTCATGTTGGGGGTAGAGCGAGGACCTGTGCAGCTCTGGGTTTCTGAGAGACCTCAAACAGAGCCCACTGCAGTGTTTCAGACCGAGCAGTGGACAAGCTGCGGCCTGCTTTTTTTTTTTTTGTCTGTCTTTTAGTTATTTTAAAGAATCACAGCTGAGCCTATGTGGCTGTGATCCTCTCGATGGGGCATGTGACAGTTTCTTACACCCCAGAGGCTGGCCACGGGTGACTCGTCTCAGCTAACTGGTACCCAAAGCCGGGATGCCATTTAGCTGTCCTGGCACCCATTTGCTCCTGCAGCGCTGGATAAAACCTTTTCAGACTGGTTTCACACTAGCTTGACAGTGAGACATTTATTTGAATGTGAATAAGCCTGATCTACAGAATGAGAGCCTGTGCAACATCTGGAAGGGGATGGCGCTTTTGTCACACTGGAAGCAAACATCTGGAGCTCAAGAGAGATTCTTCGAGAAGACAATTGCTCTTTCTCTTGATAAGGATGCCTGGTCACCCATGAGTGAATCTGACCAAAAGGGAGCAGAGTGTTGAAGGTATCCTTACAGGGGACAGGGAAGGGCGGGTGTGGCAGCTGTTAAGACCACATGAAGATGTATCTGAAAGCTCATTTATGCTGGATTCAGAAGGGGCCATCCCCCCCTGAACAGACCCTGAACCCCAGTGGGTCTCCCATACATCGTCATGCTACACTCACCAACTCTGCTTCTTGGCACTACTTCAGACCTCACCTACAGCCCAAAGACCCTTCTGAATTAAGCTTTAGCTGTACTGTATGTGAAGGGAAGCTTCACGGTGACCGAAATGTGGAAAACACAATAGAAGAAGTAGGCAAAGCCACACATTATACACTGTACCTACACTATATGCTTTTGACTCACCAGCCCTATGGCGAAGGTCGAGATCCAGCTTGTTCCTGTTAAATGGATGAAGGACAGTTCCGCACTGCCAACCGAGAATGGGCCCATTGTCCTGTGATGAAGCAAGCGTGACCAGACCAAACCGGGTCATGGTTCCTGTCAAGCTTTAGCCAAAGGGATCGTTGTGGGTGTTCGCTCCATCTTGGCAAAAAACAGCATTGGAAAACACCCCTGCTGAGAGCAGATGAGGGCCATGCGATCTCGGGCGGGATCCAGCCTGGTGGAGTGAGTGCCGTTGTGTAATGCAGTTCCCCAAACCACTGGCTTTCACTATAAGGATCTGAAATCTGTCCAGAGACAAACCAGACTGACCCACATAACATAATTACGCTGAACCACAAAGTCCAGGCAGAGATGAGCCGGTTGCAAGGCTTCATAGAAACATTGCTGGTTTATCAGGTGTTCAAACTGATGGTTTTTACAAAATCACAAGCCTGAGTGTGTATTGCTTTTCTCTTGTTAAACCTGATTGCCAGTAACAACTAAAGATACTAAAAACATTTTTTAAATTTCGTGCACAGATTATTCCACACAGCCTAGTGTGGTAACCCTGGGTGCTTCATTACTCTGGGAAATTGCTCAGGGTATTTAATAACTTTTGGTAATTTCTAACTATGCAAACGCGCTAAACCTGGGTACGTGCTAACTAAATCTAGCTATGTGCTAACCCTTGGTACGTGCTAACTAAATCTAGCTATGTGCTAACCCTGGGTATGTGCTAAGTAAATCTGGCTATGTGCTAATGCTGGGTACGTGCTA
This sequence comes from Pollimyrus isidori, assembly GCA_019775955.2. NCBI lineage: Eukaryota > Metazoa > Chordata > Actinopteri > Osteoglossiformes > Mormyridae > Pollimyrus > Pollimyrus isidori. Next base: position 2,571,043 of record JABFDZ020000047.1, on the reverse strand, counting down.
AGTAAATCTGGCTATGTGCTAACCCTGGGTACATGCTAAGTAAATCTGGCTATGTGCTAACGCTGGGTACGTGCTAAGTAAATCTGGCTATGTGCTAATGCTGGGTACGTGCTAAGTAAATCTGGCTATGTGCTAACCCTGGGTACGTGCTAAGTAAATCTGGCTATCTGCTAACCCTGGGTACGTGCTAAGTAAATCTGGCTATGTGCTAATGCTGGGTACGTGCTAACTCTGGCTCCAGCTGACTTTTAACCAGGAGTCTTGCAGGCTGTCATGCATAAAACGTGCTGTTTCTAAGCCAGTGTGCAGCTGCTGGCTATGAGGAATTCAGGTTCACTTTCTAATCAGACGTCTGGCTCTGTGACACCAGCAGCACCTGCTCCGTCTGCAGTGCTCTCTGCACAGCCAGTGCTCTTATTGCGATAAGCAGTGCCGTCTCCCTGCCCCCCACCCAAAACTCGAATCCAAGTGCCGGCAGGGTGTTTAATTGGTAATTAATTTAAGTAGGTAATGAAAGTGTGGCCCCCCGTTTGCGTGTCGTAAAGCTCGTAGGCTAATTACACGTAGCCTCCATCAGTAGCTGCGGAGTCCCCAGCTTGCTGTCAGGCCCAACTTATTGATCCACTCCCAGCTATACGAATATAGACAGATTGTTAGCGAAACATTCCCAGATGCACACACTTAAATGTAACTGCGTAAAAAGCCTATTTAACTTCCTCCCAATGAAATGCTACCACCCCCCTCCCCCAGGTTTCTTTAAATACTGGGATCACAGAAATGGGAGACAGACCAGCTGTGCTGTTATACCCCCCCCAATCCACTATCTTTCTCAATTCCAGGCTGCTAAGGAGGGTTGGCATGCCACTGCACAGTGCAGCTCTGGTGCTTCTTACTTTTCTCCAGAATTAATGAGTCTGATCGTCAGGTTAGTAAACAGAAAAGATGGGACATTTCGTGGAAATAAGGTGGCTTTATTTTGCATATAAAAGATGTGCATATTTACAGCGAAGATTGTACAATGCAAACTCAAGCAAATGCAAAGATTTCGGGGGTCCGAACCGGCCTCGGGTTATTGCTTTGGTTGGCACTCAAAGTGTTATACATATTGTGGTTTACATTCCACCCCCTCCCCCCCACAATGAAATAGACCCATTTGCCAATCTAAGCACGAGGCCTTGGATTCAGGCCACAGGATCATAATCTCTCAGGATTCAAACTCCCTTTAAACAAACCCAGTACACCTGACTTTTGCCACAATTACAGCCTCACACAAACAAAGAAATAAAAATGAGGTAGACAGTCAAAATGACTCAGAAACAAAAATATACAATCCTGAGTCTGTTCCAAGCGAGAGGGCCTGGGGGGTAATCTGCTGGGATATTAGCTTGTGCCCCCTCCCCCCCGCTATAAAGGCTGCTGCCAGCCGTGATAATACCTCATCACCCCCCCACCCCAGTCCAGGGCCTCTCGCATGTGGCAGACTAGAGCTTTCACAACAGCCCCCCCCCCCATATGACATCACTATCACCACGGCTGATCAATACCATCACAACAGACCACAGACTTCCTCCTCCGAGAGGGGGTTACTGGAACTTGGTGAGAATCTCACATCTGGAGAGAGGACCTCGCTGTAGACCCTGTCAGGCCTCTGGCCCGTTTCGTCCGTCTCCTTGGAGCCTGTGGAGGGCCTGCATCCCTTCAGCTTAAACCCAGGTGGGGGCTATGCAGTGGAGTTGTTTGCAGTGGCTCCCCATTGGTTCTATAAAGAGTTCTGGGTGTCTTATCTGGGTGCTATATAAATGTAACGTTCATTCATTCAACATGGGTAGTGAACTGCAAAATTATAGTGCTTTTATCGATTACAAGACATCTAAATGGCTGATTATAGCATCAAATAGCTATAACAAACAACATCCCCTCCCAAAAAAAAAAAACCAACAAATTTCAGGTGCAAATAAGCTACACAAACTCTGCAGTGGCGTCTGGAGAAGGTGTCTTCTGCAGCTGCCTGAATGCGGGTCAGCAGCGGCCCACTCTGCTCAGCACGGCTCCAATCTCCTCTCCCTTTAAAACTCCTTTTCAGACGCATCACAGAACCCAGACATCAGGAAGGGGAGCAAGACAATGAAACGCAACAGTAGAAGAATACAACAGCGGGCAAAGATTCACAGTACGAACAGAACGGGATATGCCGGCTCTCAGGTACACACCTTAAAACATATGCTTTATATACCTCTATACAAACGACCCACAAAACAATAAAAATATACATGTGTTACTAAAATACTCTCTGGTCTTCTCTGAAGACTCCTATACAGGTTTTACACACTGGACTTAAAAAGCTTTTGCGTTAATATACAATCTATAAAGTCTGCAGGTGGTAACACTGTTGTACAGCTAATTCTAACAGTTTACGCAAACAGTTAGTCTAAATATACCTTTGTTTCACATATATACATTGTATGATTAGTACAAATATATTGAACTTCCAAAATTTACTGTCACTTTAAGGTTCAACAAATACAGGAACAAAAATACACCCCCCCCCTCAGTGTGATTAAATGAGTGGCAGTGGGTACAGCATGCTTATGATGACGACGTGTACATGCATCTATAGTAAACTAAGAATTCATATCATCTGTGGTAAATATTCAGACCTCGCTCACTCACACACACATACACACACTCACATAACAGCATGAGAATCACAGACGGTAACCGTCACTCACTGAACAGTCGCTCAGGATTCTGGGAATGACACGGCCTCTTCTGTCCATGTCTGCAAAGGCTACAAAAATGTGAATGTTCAAAGGGCAAAACGCCCTAAATGGATTTCCTGGTGGCGTCAGAGCAAACGAGCGCCTCTACGGTCCCTGTATCACCACGTGGGCAGTGAGCCTGAATTCCAAGATACATTATCTAATGTCGGTGAGGAGTGAAAAGGTCACATGACCTGTCCGGGTGCAAATACAGGCGTAGACGTTCAGCTTAACGGACAAACTCCAGATCAGGCACATGAACACACGAGCATGTCACAGGAGATAGTGGCATAAGACCCAGAAAAGTCACATAATATCTCAAGCAAAAACTATATATTTTGTTTTGTTTAATGCCCAATCGGGAGACAGTATAATGTAATATACTGGAGCACAGGGGCAGGCGACTCCGATCCCGGAGTGTCTGTCTCCAGCAGGTTTTCCATGGTGTCTGATGAACCACAGCTGATCTCAGGCAGCTGGTAACTCCTCAGGAAGGATGGAAGACTGGGTGGGTACCAGTCCTCCAGGATCAGGGTTGCCTACCCCTGTTGTAGTATGTTTAGCAAAATTAAATTAAATTAAATTTTATTAGTTGAAAATAATGTTTGGCCATTTTAGAGGTTAAAATTTGACTTATTTACAATATTAACAGCAATAAAAACTATATTATTAACATAATTACAGATAGCCCTATTCTTTATCAGACATTTGTCTATATAGATTTAGAATTTCGATGCCCCCCAATCTGACTGGCGTTCTGCTGCTTTCCCCTTAGATCCTGCATATCCAGAACCATTTGCATCGGTCCCATCACCGCTTGTATAGGATGGCAGGGCAGCATTCCGGGCTGCTCCAAACCTCAGCATGCCTAGTGAATGTCGTTCTTTGGTTGCGGGACCATAAAAACACGTTGGGGGGGGGGGGGGGGGGTTCTCTCTTTTAAAGAACAATCCAAAGTAATCCCTTTCATGCCATGATGAGGGCTAGGCAGTGCTGCTGCTGGAGCAGGGTGTGCTCTGCGTGCTGCCGATGCTGTGGGCGGCGCTGCTGCTCTCCGAGGCCGGCTGGGACTGGGGCACCTGCTGCCGGCCGGCCGTCTCACCTTGGGGAGGGAAGAAGGGAGAGCGGGGCCTCATAAAACACCTGCAGGCTGGAGCCCATCGGGCCAACAAAAAAGGTTGTGGAATTTCAACCATGCATCATGGATGGACAATTCCTCAGTGTCGCCTAAACTCAGCCCTACTAGCACATGACGCTGAGGCCAGCCGCCGTGCTCCTCCATGTGTAACCCCACCCCCTGGGCCAGATTTAAGATCCTGATGAGACTTTCCCTCTTTTTCACGCTTCTCCGCATGTTTATAACCCCTGAGAAAACTGAGACATGGAGAGGGTCACCCTCTCTCCTTCCCGGTCAGGCCTACTCTCTCCTGACTGAGTGAACCAGCTGGTCTCTCCCCACCAGGTGGGACCACCACTGTCTCCCTGCTGCTCTCTCCCCATGTGGTGGACCCGCCCCTCTCTCCATGCCATTCTGGCCCCTGACTCCCTTCCCACCTGTCAGGTCTGCTCTCTTCATTGCATTTCAAATGCATAATCATCCTCGTTTTCCCATGTTGTGAAACAGGATCTTCCTTTTTTTCAGGGCAATTAAAAAAAATATATTTCTCTGGAATGTTTGCCTGGCGTAGGGATTACAAGCATTACGGGAAAAAACTGTTTGTTTGAAATTTTTGGCACGCCGCATGCTGCGTGCAAGAACACTCTCCTTCCGCTGGTTGTTTGTGAGCAGCCTTCCTGTCTTCCTGCATGGTCAACTCAGGGCAGGCCAAAGTCCCCTGTGTGTGTGTGTGTGTGTGTGTGGAGGGGGCTGTTATTCCCCCCCCTGGGAAAAAAAGAGGTGTGTGACCCCCCCCTGAAAGCTGGCTCAATCCCCTCCTCTGATCTGAGATGCTTTGCCAAGCCCGGACAAGAAGCCTAGCTAAAAACAGCTCCTAAGGGCCCCCACCCACATGAATGTGCACCTCCTTTTAAAGATGGAGCAGAAGAAACAACCTCTGGTTGAATCTGACATGCAGGTTTGTTGCCGTGACCAAAAGTCTGGTGGAGGCTGACACAGCCACATCCTGAGTGCCGCTTGCAGACCCCTCATTATTAAGCTCATCCATTTTGTCGTTTTACATATTCATTTCTGGCTCTTAATGAATTTAGGTCAGTTTTCGGAGGTTTAAAAGGAGCGATGCCTGACCCGTGGTGTCTTCTATGAAAAAGGACGCTGCCTCCTGCTGTGCTAGAGGCTTCACTCCAGCTTCTGTAGCAGAACTGGCCCTCACTGCAGCAGTGTGTTGCATGCTTGTGGCTCAGATTAAATTACTATTAAAGCCCCTTACAAATAGAGCCATGTTCAATGACAGAGTTGCCCCCCTCTCAAAGCGGAGAATGCACTTGGTCGGCCATGCTGTTGAAGGCGGCTCATTGGAGGCCAGTGATCTGCACTGGGAGTGACCTTTCCAGGCGCAGTCTGCAATGGCTTTCACATACCTCTCAGCATCCATGAAGGAGATGTAAAGAAGTCACATCTGGATAAAGGTTCAAAAGAAGGTCTGTTCTTTTTTTTGTTTTTTAAACTCTTGAAGAACAGCACTTATATTTAAAGGCACTCAAGATGGACAACCGCAAAAGAGCTATAAGTATGTTTATGTGAAATGTGCTTTCATCTGGAACGGGGAATCATCTGTACATTTTTTTAAATAATATTTTATTAATTCGCGTATGTTACAGAATTTTAAGTGTGGTTTAACTGGGTAATTTTAACTGGGTCTAACAAATGATCTTTGAGACAATAGGAAGTCATCTGATAAGAATGTCACACCCAGCGCTTCATTACCTGTTTCCAGTCAAAACTTTGCTTATTGGAATCAGAACGTGTTTGGCTGACACAATGTGTGAGGTACCGACATCTCAGGTACCGGCTCATCTGGGAGCTGTATTCCTGTAAGAGCAACACCTGCACTACAACTGAGGGTGCAGATCAAACAAGCCTCTCCCAAGGCCCACACTGTATCCTGCAGCCCCCCCAGACCTCGCATCATGGATTGACGATCACGGTCCAGATGTCCTCTCATATCTTCCACCATTTCTAATTTCACAATACTGTTTGAAGGCCAGACACTGTGGCACTTCATCAATAGCTACCACCATTCTTGGGGGCCTGGTTACACTTCTGTAACAGACCACTAAAGCTTTTTATCCTCTCCTAGCTTCTGACTTCTGCTAGGGAAGGAATGAGCCATCACCGCAGCGATGAAGGTCACAGCTCTCACAATCCTTTATGATATTTAAAGAAGGCATCGTCCACAGAGTTTGGAGAAGCTGCCCAAATGTATGTAAACTGTATTGTTTCTAGCATTCGTGGTTGATTTTCTTTAGCCTCCAGAGAACCACAGGGCTATTTTAAGAGAACGTCTTGCTGTTTTGAAATCCTTTAGATGATATTTTAAATAGCTTGGATTTTTTTAAAACTTTCAAAAATAAAGGACACTGAAGTCTGACAAAATGTCCATGTTTGGACATCTCGCTGTTATATAAAAAAAAATCGCTTTCCCAGCTCTGACAGGAGGTCGTGGATGTTGGAAAAGGAGAGAAGTGTCATCCTCCTCATTGAAGAGTTATCCTTGTTGGCCATGAAGTTGAACGGTAGGAGAACTTCCTGGTCCATAACGGCCCAGTATAACACTGTCACTTCTTTGCTACAGATCCCAGAATTTTCAGATGTCTCCTCCTATAAATTATTCTTCAGAATGATCGTTATAGTTTAAAAATGACTGTGAAATAGAGCGTGAACTAAACATTTCTCAAACAAACGCTGCTAAACTGAAGAACACTGATAGCAGGTTTCTCGGGGGAGCCCCAAGGGGCTGCAGATAGTTTTGCCTTGATGCCACTGGACCGACGGGCAGCTGTGTGCACAGTAGCTTCAATGATTCATGGCAAAGCATTTGCAAGGTCAAGTACAGCATTGACCTTTCAGCAAGAGGACGCTAAGGTTCTCTGCCGTTTGATGCGGCACAGCTGTCAAAGATCCTCATTACGCTGCGAAAGGGCTTCACCCTATTTATCTGACGGATTTCTCTTGTTGGTTTGAGGCTGAGCTGAGCTGGACACTGCTGTCCTTCTGTACTGACAGGGAATTAGGGGATTTTCCACCAGAGCAGTTAAAGGACGGATATGCATATTGATGGCCAAGAAGTGAGACAGAATGGAGACACCGGCCAGGATGCAACGTTGACTTCTGCACCCCGGGGGAGGGTCACTGGAATGGACCTGGCATCCAGAGGCTGGATTGTGCCTTTTCTTGTGTAGGCTTCTGTGGTCATGGTTACCGCTAGGGGTGGAGAGAGGGGGGATTCCCACTGTGCTGGTTCTATGAATACAAGCAAGCTGGCCTCACCCCACAAACAATCCATCGGACAAAAGACAAAGGGCTCGCGTCAGCTGACAAACAGGATATGCTTCAATGAGGTACACGTGGAAAAATAGTTGGCCCTTGACATTCCTCGGTGAGATGGCGTACCCAGTTACCTTCACCCAGGGACTTGGAGACTGGCATTTACAAACAGTGTGAACAAAAGCAAAGATAAACGCCAGGGTTTTACATACGTGACTAACAGGGTGGCCCTTAAATGAGATTTTAGATGATTTTTCAAGCATGCTTAAGCCTAGTTTAGTCATATAGTTTAGTCCACTGTCGGTAACATTTCTTGGGTCATTCATTTGGTTTTTATTCTTGATTGCTATAACGGTATGGTTTAGTTTTGTGTAACCAGTTACTCTATTCAGAGAAAACCGTGGGCCCAGTGGCGTGAACAGACAGTGCTGACTACTGCACCACATTTGAGAGGAGTGTGTGGAGGGACACTGACCTGTCATCGGTGACACACACAAAATCTCAGGGTGCTTTTGGGTGCTGTGAGAGAAACTCTACACACCCAAGCCTGGCAGGGACTTCAACCCTGGTCCCAGAGGTGTGAGGCAACAGCACTAACCACTACACCACCATGCCACACACAGATCCTTTGAAAATGGGCCATGAAATATCATTTAAACACTCATGTAGCTTTAAAGATGGTTGTGATGTTCTTTTGTCATAAATTTAAGTTCAGCATTGGGGTGGTAGCACATGGCTAAGTCTTTGCGCCCGTAACCAGCAGGTTGCTGATTCAAGCCTCACTTGGCTACATCTGCCAGCCCCTAACCAACAACTCCCTGGGTGCTGCTAGGGGTGGTTGCCAGCTAGTCTGCCCTCAACCAGCTGAGAGTAAGTGGGGGGGAAAGTATCATAAAATGCAGTTTCCCCCTGGTTGTCAGTAAAGTTTCAATTATTCTTTTCATTTAGTAAAATTCCATGACACTTCCTCTGGCCAGAGGAAAACCCATGATGAGAAAGGAAACACCAACACACCCCACTCTGACAGGGACTTGAACCCTGGTCCCAGACGTATGAGGCAACAGCACTAACCAACACACCACATACCTTTAGCTCTATTGATTTAAAAATAGGTTATGAAAAATAGTTAGTAAAAATTCAGGCAGCAATCATGCAAACAGGCCTTTTTAAAACAATGCCTTTCATTGGTCTTAATTTTGGTCACATTTTTAAGTTTTACGTTTCAATTTTTTACACACTGTTTCTTTGATTTGGTTAAATTTTATGTTTCTTTTTACCTGGAGGAAACCCCATGGTGACGCAGGGAGAACAGGGAATTCCCATGGAGACCAGGAAAACACATGCAAACATGCAATCCTGGTCTCAGGGATGCAAGACAACCACCCTAACCACTGCACCACAGTGCCACCCATGCTTCATGTATTTAAAATAGGCCATGAAAATACTAAAATTTCAGGTAGCTACCTTGGGGCAGCATGGTGGTGCAGTGGTTAGCACTGCTGCCTCACACCTCTGGGACCCGGGTTCTGGTCTCCGCCTGGGTTATGTGTTTGCATGTTCTCCCCGTTTCCTCCGGGTATTCCGCTTTCCCCCCACAGTCCAAAAACAAATTTCTCCCCCCCAGCTACAGACTTTGATCTTGTTGGGTGACCTCTAAACATCAATAAAACTGAAAAAAATTGCAAGGAACCCTTTTGGAAAATGCATCACAAGATTAAAGGGTGTGTGTCTCAAAACTGCTATTTTGAGATTTGACTCATAGCTAAGGGCCACCTTAATGTGTGAGGGAGGTCACCTGTTAGAACACCTGGGCCAGTCTGCCCATAAGGTGTCCGAGACAACAACTCAGTAAGCCAGTATAGCTTTGGGTCAGATAGGGGGTGTCGGCAGTGAATTTTGCCTAGATCTCCACAGGCTCTTGGACCGTTGCTGAGAAGATTTATTCCAGCGAATGAGACTGAGGAATGCAGGACCGCACTCACCTGTGTGTGAATATATGAACCACAAGACTCCCGTCAGCAAAGCACCGATGACAAAAGCCATGAAGGCGATCCCAACCACGGTGGGGGTGTTCAGCACGTGCGCTGGAGCTGTGGACCAAAGAGAGTTCGCTGTTTCATCACAGCACAAAGTCTACGTGACACCAATATGCCCAGATCGCTGTCCCGGACTTTCCATAAACCCAGGAGTACTTACAGTTAGGCTGCATGGGGTCGCCAGGATGTGTCCAGGAGGGAGTTTCTGAAATAGGAGAGAATTCACTGTAAGGACAAACATTGATTCAGTGCCACCCGCTATCTGCAGGGTTAAGGCGCAGAGTCCCTCTGAGGCGGCGCCGGCCCATGTGAGCCCTTAGTAAATCTATAGTAAATGTTCTGAGCACAATTTTAAGTTACGTAGTTGGAGTCAAAGGCAGGTCCTTATCGACCAAAAGACGTGCGTCCTCATCCCACTCTGCTCCTCGGGATTTATGCAACCCCCCCCATCAAAGCATTCGCCTTATTAAGAATGATCCACACTACAAGTCGATATCTGAGCTGCCGGTTTAAACCGTGACATGCGTGGCATTAAAGCCACAATTCGCGTAGTTATGTCCCCATCACTGATATAATGGCACTTTTGTGAAGACTTTCTTTGTGGCTTTTTGTGAGCTGGACAGAGCCAGTTACGGGATTAAATGTCTCGAACAATGGGAGCTATTCTTGGTAAGGGGCACCGAGGCGCTTTGGGTCCTGTGTCCGGCCGGGCAGAGGCAGCCGGGTGGAACAGAGGCACCCTCATGCTGGAACTCTGAGTGGGGAAAGCACGGCTCAGCTGGCCACTAGGCCGTTTAGGGGCTTCCCAGACCAGGGGGAGGCCACAGTGAGGGGTGGGGTGAGGTGGGGAGGGGGGGGGGTACCTGACCTCTGACCTCGCTCTGCAAGTGTGAGACAAAAAACAAACGCTACTCTGTGTGTCCCGGAGTCTGTAAACTATTTTTGTTAACCTGATTTTAGCTGATTAGTTTAGCTTGATTTCCTGCTTCATTGCTTTTATGATGAAGTGCATCTCTGGGGACCTCGGGTGCTGCGGGATACGGGGACGCTGCCGTGCTTGTGGGTACGCCTCGGCCGACCTCAGTTTGTGCTGAAACCGCAAAGCCTGAGCCTTGCGACACCCATCTGGCATCGCCGCCTCGCCATACTCCCACTCCCGGAATCCGCGCGGTGGGATGAGTGACACCGAACCAAGCGCGGCAGGCTGGATGAGGCAGGCAGCGGGGCAGGCCGGATGAGACAGGCAGCGGGGCAGGCCGCATGAGGCAGGCAGCGGGGCAGTTCGAAGCCTGCAAAAGCGGCCCTGCGTCGTGTGGCTCTTGAAACAAAGATGCACTCACCTCATCTCATTTGTCATGCCCAAAAACTTAGCGGAATCAATGTCCATCTCAGTACTGTTGTTAAAAGTGGGGGTCTAATTTAAAGAAAGTGCCTGCAGTTTGAGCCCCCAAACAATCCTATGCCGTGCTGATTGGCCAAGAGGCCGGTAGCCCGACCCCCAAAAAACCTGCTGCGCCGGTTGGCTGAGAGGCCAAGAGCCCCGCCCAGCATGCTTGTCTTCTTTACCATCTACACCTGAGAGAAACCTTTGTGCTAGACATGCATTTCCAGTGCTGGAACCCTGTTCACTGCACTTGTTTCCTTTGAAGAAATCCAGGGGGGGGGGCGTTTATCCAAACTCACAGAGCGAAACAAATGACTCTCACCCCTGCGGCTCAGGTCGTGCACAGTGGCAAAAACATCGACAAACTCAATTCCAGAGAAGGAAGGGATGTGTTTGTGGGTTCATGTGGGGGGTGGGGGGAGACACCCCCTAAGTAAAAGGCTAGTCAGGCAGCTGGGGTGCCAAGTGGGACCCGGGAGTGTGTACTGTCGTAGTAAAGAGCTCAGAATCTGGCCACAGTGCTGCATCAGTGCTGTGTGCTCCCACCACACAGGCCCCCACCCTCACTCGGAGTAGGGGGGGGGGGGCTCAGGGCTGCTAAATGAACTGCAGCCTCCTGCTGAAGATACGTCGTGTTTTTCCCTCTCTGGTGTTTTTTAGAACGTTGAGAATCGGGGGTGAGGTCACTGTGCAGGACACACTGTACTGTGCTCAGGGTGGGGGTGGCACCTACCCTGTGTCTGTGTGGGCCCTGGGTTGGATGTGACCGCCAGCTCTCGGGTGATGATCTGGGCGTTCATCATCATGTCCATGATGAAGCTGAAGTCGGCAGAAGTGCAGGCCTCGTCCGGGGACTTACACTGCCGAGAGACGCACACACACACGCACAACAGGGTGAGAGCCGCACATTTGCAGTCATCTATACAGTAAGTAGGTGTTTGTCCAAAGTGGTATGTAAGAAAAAATACATTTTCACAACACCAGCAGACACCTTTCCTGTATGACTGTGCGAGGGACAGCGAATTTGGTGGAACAGGGCATTCCGTCTAATGCTGACCTTTGTCTTGTACATTTCCAAACACTGTAAATTTTGCGTCTGCTTTGCCTTGGAACTAAGCACTGCCTCCACTATGCACTGGGTTTTGTAGGTACTGTAGTTTGTCTTCCTACAAAAACCATTTTAAAACACAAGATGAAAAGGGCCTGCTTGCTCAGCGCTGGATTACCAGCAAAGACGGCTTCTGAACGGTGTCTGCCATTTTAGAGCGTTTCAGAATGGTATTTTCAAGAATGGTGTTTTGGGATTTTTTTTCGTACCAGGGAGTGTGCACCTGGTTTCTTCACATTTGAGCGATTCCTAGACAAATATGTACAAAGTCCAAGCGACTCTTCATAAAAGCAAAACAAACAGAGGAAGGTTTTAGCTACATGTCCTGGGCAGATTGGTAAAGACAGTTTACAGAACAATTTACGAAGAAATCCTCCCCTAAACTAAATAAGCCATTAAAAATGTGTAGCTGTTAATGGAAATAGGAAGGCCTACCAGAAGAGAGTGCTTCAAGGACGTAAGGAAGTGCGTTAGGAGGGACTCTCTATAGACGTCAACAACTGCCAAAAACCACTGACTGGATTTTATGGAAATTATAGCCAGATTCTAAATCCAGTTTTTCATCCCTGTCAATTATCACAGTATTAAGACAAGTCATGCCCATGTCAAATCTACTAAAAGGTAAGAATTAATGAGTGGTAATGTTAAGAGAAAATGGTTCAAGGATACTGAACACTGAAATGTATAGCACCCATGGGATGCCTTTCTGAAACCGTTTCCGTGACAACACTTATTACGCACAGTCACTGAGGCTAGGTTAGTACCCACAGTCACTGAGACCAGGTTAGTACGCACAGTCACTGAGGCTAGGTTAGTACGCACAGTCACTGAGGCTAGGTTAGTACGCACAGTCACCGAGGCTAGGTTAGTACGCACAGTCACTGAGGCTAGGTTAGTACCCAAATTAAGGTCCATCCCAAAGGCAGGAAGGACAGAGTGTCTACCTTGGGCAGTTCTTGGCTGTCTGAAGGCCCCTCGGTGCATGGCGTTATCTGGCAGTGCAGGAACTGAATGGTCTCTTTGTACTTTGACCTGAAGGTGAAGCTGAACTTCTTTGTACCAGTCCACTCCTGCACGGGGAGGAAGTCAGCTGCCTGCGTGAGGAATACCAGCGAGTCCTCCGTCGGGCAGACGTTCTCGATGATTGCATAGTCAATCTCGTTGGCGTTGTCATACGGCGAGATGTGGCATGTTTGGATCATGAAATCCATATCGTTATCCGCTTGATTTATAGTAACCTGGAAAATGAGGTCCAAATAAAATTTCAGAGTTGACACAAAGTCACCATATTAAATTTTTTTTTCAAAAACTGACATGTATGGCAGCTTTAAGCCAGCCTTTTACGAGGTCTTCCCTAAGACCGCTGATCACTGAAAGCACCTGTCCAGGAGCTGGCATCTGGATTTTATGAGCAGAACGAGCAGACGAGCAGCGACAGAAGGTGAGGCCTCTTCTCTGATCTTTCCAGCAGCAGACCGTACCGCCTTCCTACAGACCATTACATCTGCAGAATTTCCTTTCCACATTGCTGGACCTAACCGCACAAAGGGTGCTCATTCAAGATGCAAGGCGGAGTGGCCTGCAGTCTGCTTCCTAACATCTGTCCTTCTAGCAGGACCTCATCTGCTGGGAAGGCCTGGTGGTATCATAAATTCGAGAAGTGCCACGGGATTCAGTCTTCTTTAGATCCCTCCCCAAACAGCATGACGGTCTGCAGGGGTAGCGTTTGGACACGGCTGGTGGCCTGGGGGGCCTCTCCATGGCATCCGGCTGGCTTGAAGTTCAGTTATCTCAAAAATTCACAATCAATCAAGGAGATTGCAGACATGAGCAACAGACACCTGGCCTCTCCAGTGGGTCTGCAGCTTCATTTTCCAATCACTAAACAGCTGTGGTTGTATTCATGAAACGTACAGGGAGAAAGGAGCCTGATCGGAGGCCAGAATGCCGCCAGGAAAGCCGACATTGAGAGTCAGACCCGAGAAGACAGGACCTTCTCAGAGCATACAGATGCGAGACGAGGACCAAGCTCAACCCCATCTTTCATCTCCCGCAATTCTGCCATGTAGGAAATGGTGCCAAATGTACAAATGATCACATACAAAGGACCAAGTACACTCATTTAAATGTTTGGTGTTTGGGAATACATGAGTGTAAGGTCATAAGGTCAATATGCTACCCCCTCCTCCTCCCCCTCCAAGTCATCTACCTCCACGTATATGGACTTGTTGTCCGCAGTTCTGAATGGGACTTCAGGCATATGAAAGAGGTCCGAGTCGTAGAGCTCCATGCTGAAGGTCACGCCCTTGCTGACCAAGCCTTTTCTGGGACCAGGCTTGGGGGGCCTGGGCTGTGGGGCCTCTGGCAGCTTCCCATAGGTGCAGTTAAACTGTGGGGGGGACAACACAGAGAATAGCCGTCAAGAAGGAACAAACCCCCAGGTTCGACACATAGGACACTGTGTGTGACATTTGACAATGCACGGTGGGGGAGGATCTGAAGAGGCGTAAAGCAGGAGAAGTTCGGGAATTAGATTCTGCATGGAAAGAATGGAAGGTCTCCAAACATCAGGTCAGCAGAAGTTCAAGAGACAGACATTATGGATGGAGCTTTGAGGGACGATCGCTCTGTGGTGTGGAGATGCCAGAAAGTTTCTGTTGGGTTTGGGGGACGTGGGGGGGCCAGTGACGGCTCTCCCTGTCTTAGTACAACCTGTTCATTACACTCTATATCTGTTCATTTGTTACTCTCCCCTGGGGGGTTTTACCAGTGTTCAGGCCTGTTCAGTACACCACATCTACGTCAATACTCTCTGTCAGGGGGGCGTTCAGGCTTGTTCGGTATACCACGACTCTCCACCAGGGGGTGTGACTGGCATTCAGGCCTGTTTGGTATACAATGTCTCTCCACTGACTTCCTTACACATTAATTACACAAGTCACACAGATGTAAGAGGTGTGTGTTTAATATGCAAACAGATATACTTTGTGTTTTTTTTACAGTCCAGGTTGATGTGTCCAGCTCAGTACTCTATGAGGTCAGCCATGTATCCAGACCTGGTACTGTACAGAAGCAAATGACTTAGAGCTCCGTGGCAGGAGCAACATGTGGAGGAAGGCCTACCATGACAGAGCGGAGCATGGGCTCCCTGTGCTGCAGGAAAAGCCTGCCCTGCCCTTCCACGTCTGAAGGGAAGCCGCCGTCACCCGACTCCATGTCCTCATAGTCGTCATGCCAGCCACTCTCTTCTTGGCCTTCCGGTTGGTGGATCAGGACCTGCATCACATGGCAGAAGTGTCATGAGTGGTGTAAGTAGGACTATCCACACCAGACAGCTGTGATTTTAGCTTGAAACATTTGTGTGGCTGGGAGGACATAAACTCACACTCTACATGCAATAGAGGACAGAGCTGCCAAAATATACAGGAAGAAATTAACGGGAATTAAGACAAGAATGATATTTCAACATCAAACTGAAGGCCAGTCCAGGAAATGCTTTTTAATTTTAATACAAAAAAATGAGAAAGACAAGACTGATGTCAGGCTCAACATACTGCATTTAGACGATTAATTTTTATATGTGGTCATATCTGGGCCAAATGAGGTCAGGGAGTCTTGAGAAATATTAGGAGTGTGGTGAAACACGAATACGTGATGTGGGAACACGGGTGTTGTCAGCGTCCCGAACTTTACAACCAAAACAAAACGCTCGACCTTCAAGAAAACAGGTTGCTGTTGTGCAAGGTTAATATTTAAAGGGCTAAAGATGCAGCGGGATGTGATCGCGTTTTAGTGCAAAGCTGAGAGAGGACCTCCTCGCCGCAGTTTCTTGGTGAAGTTGTTAACCTGGTTGATGAAGACGGCCGGAAGGCTGGAGAATTTGGTGGTCTGGCATCCCGTCAGCGAGGTCTCCAGGACGTAGTGAGTGCCGTTGTGTCTGGCTTTGCATGACTGGTCCAAAAGGGTGACCTCTGGCTCCTTAAGCCCATGTGCCTGGAAAGGAATGGGGCAGATATCAACCTGCTGACAGAGCGGCAGCCCTCTATTGCGGCTCTCTGGCGTACAATCTGCTCAAGCCATTATTGCCTTTTAACGAGATCGGGAAGCTCTGTAGGAATTACCGAAAAATGGTCATGTGATCCGTGGAAACTCTTCATGTGCCTTTAATTAAAAGCCATTAACATGAGAGGTTTGTGAGCCTGGCAAAATGGGGATTTATTCTGAGCAGAAACACAAACTGCTCATTCCTGAAGCAGCTTTGGGGCCCCAAAATGGAAGAGGGTTTACTTCCCAGCCTGCACTGGGCTGGATGGGGGTTCTGAGCAGGGCTGTGATGTGGTCTTCCTCTCGGGGGGCCAGAAGGAAGGGGGGGCAGGGCCACACACTGGCGGAGGGGAACCAGCGCAGCCCAAACACAGCGTGCCACAGGCCCGAGCCGCTCTGGCATCGCGCGACACGCAGCTATTTATGACAGCTTTGCAACGCACAAATGCTTCTATGGAAACTCCAAATATAATTGGACAGCACCAGAGGTTTTGGAAGGCATTATTAAACTCGTTACAGATGCAAGGTACACAGCAAAAGTACAGGCAGAAACTATTAGCTGTCCGAACGGGACAGTACCCCCGGCTCAGAACCCTGAGTGATTTAAAACAATAGGCTGTCCTTTCAGTAATACTAGAAAACACACTTCATGGTGCTCAGTAGCTCTCTACTGTTCCACGACGTATTAAGTGCTGAGGCGAGTGAAGTGACTGACCCAAGGTTCACTGAACCTCCAGGCAGCTGCATGTTACAGTGTCACTAGTGCGAGTAACTGCTTGACAATTCAATTGCTCTGGGATGGAGAGAGTGACTGGGCTGGCGGGCCCCATGCTGTGTACGCCTGATGGTTGTGGACGGCGCCAGGCCTACCTCCAGCCTCTCCTGGGGCAGGATCACCACCATCATCTGCTCCTCACATTGCACGCTCAGCTCAACGTCGATGACACGGCTCAGGGGCACATCTCCTGACAAGGGTCCATCCACGGGTGAGAATGGGGAGAAGGGACTTCCCCGTTGGAAGGGTAGGCCTTCTGAACCCGGCTGAATCCGGACAGCGAGATCCGGAGGGAGTTGCCTCTCGAGGATATCATGTGGAACATCTGTGAGTCAAAAAGAAAAGACCTTATTCTGTGTACAGCACAAACGAGACAAGCCTTGCATCCTCATTCCCCGCCTCCTGGGTGGCTGGTTTGACTGACAGACAGCCGCACCAATCCCCAACATTCCCCACCTCTTGGTCGGCCCTGCGTTTGATTGACAGACAGCCACACCAATCCCCAACATTCCCCACCTCTTGGTCGGCCCAGCGTTTGATTGACAGACAGCCACACCAATCCTCAACATTCCCCACCTCTTGGGCGGCTAGGCATTTGAGTGACACCAGTCCCCTACCTGACTCCCTCAGATGCAAGTTGAAGTGGTTGGCCACAGGTGTGCTAGTGAAGGAGGTCACCGGGCTGTAGCGATTTTCTTCAGCCCACCGGATCAGTGCCTGAGGATCCGAAGGGAGGTGGTCTTTGTGGATCTTCGCTGTGCTTTTGTCCACGGCTGAGTCCAGATTGACACTGTCCGACGTCTGCATGACACATGGGTAAACATTTAGGAATTCGTAAAACGCCTAATGGGTTTTGAAGGTTTGTGTGCGACCTGGGATTGTAGAAGATCTTTTTGGTGGTGGATCATAAATGCTGACTGTAAAGTGTATTAGAAGTACAGTAAGTTATCCTGGGGTCACAGGAATCCGAACAAGAGCCACTGGTATGAGGTTCGAGAAGCACCCTCATGTTCCATTATCGTGGATGTTGTAAAACAGCTACACATAACAAATCAGGAAGGAGTGAGGATTCTTTATCAGGACAGGAAGTCAGCCCCCCCACCCATTAATGCCAGTAATTAGCGTGCGTCTGAGAGCCAAGTCAGGCTCTGTTATACCATACGGACATTGTCATCTCCAGATCAGATGCTAGACAGCTAGACAGAGAAGGAAGGCCAGGCTCCATGTCGAGTGGCAAACATAGTCGCATCACTTCCTGTGCCCTATCTGCCCCTGGAAGTGCTGACTTCACAGATAAGCCGACTGGATAACGCTCCGGCTGCTCGCTAATCACCCGCCCTTATTATTTGGGTCGCCATGGCGAAAGTCCCTTTTTGATTGGGGTCCTTCCCGGGATCCACGGTCCCACGCGGATGTGTCTGGTTTCCCCCAAATTCCGCATTCGTTCCCCAGTTGCTTGGCTTGTTAATGGAAGTGGACGCTAATCCCTTCCCACAGTGGTTTCCCACGGACCTGGGTTGCCCCCCCCCAATCCACCAACGGTAGCGGGGCTTTGATTTTACGAGGCTATCATATCACACACATATCCCACATTCCGTGCTGCACCCAGGCTGTTCACACACACACACCACATACACACAAATACACACACACCACACAGAAACACACACGCACATACACAGATTACACACACACACACACACATACACGGTATCACATGTGTCTATAACATGCCCTTTCACACATGCAAACGGGCACAGATATCTGTCCTGGAAAATTAAAACACCTGTTTGAAAAACTCAAAATTGTGGCAACGTGCTGATGTTCCCAGGAAGGAGCCCACCATGTGCCGTTATGGGTGGAGCGATGCATTAGACCGGGGCTGAGGCGAAAGGCTAAAGGGGACCTCACTTGGGTGTGCTCATCAGCACCCCCTGCCTGCCATTAAGCCAAAGCCATTTTTCCTAGTGTTTACATTTGTCATTAGATACAGTATCAGTCAAAAGTTTGGGTACACATACAAACTGAAAGGTTTATATGACTATAAATACATTGAAATTGTAAAGTTTTTTTTAAAAAAACAGTTCTACGAGTTTGGATTTGGCAGGCTGCCAGTTCAAAACCCATGGTCAGCAGAGTGATCCCACCACTGGGCCCTTGAGCAAGGCCCTTAACCCCAAGTGCCCCAGGGACTGGCTGTCTCCTCTAAGCCAGTTCCATGAGGTGGCCTCCTGGGAAGCTTTTTCAGCTGTCCATAAGGAGGCCCTAAATATGATGAGCACTGATTGGCCGCTTTGCCTTCAAACTCCTCCAGACCCATCTGTAATGGGTCTGGGTCAGGTCGCCAGGTCATATGATGTGGTACTCTACACTGGCATTTTGACTGGTGCTGTACGTCACATAAATTTCACAGGTGTCGTTTCTCCACTTTAAAAAACACACACTCTGACACCTGACTTCTCATACTCATACTATTCCTTCCACAGCCACGTCGTATCCATGTCCATCCATCAAACTGTTTATCCTGGTCGGGGTTGGTGGGTGGGGCTGGAGCCTATCCCAGGCAGCAAGGAGCTGAAGGCTGGCCACCCCCCAAGATGGCACAGCCGTCAGGGTCCCCTTCATGCTAATGTGTGTTACAATGATGTTTATTAATCACCACTGATTTATGAGCGAGATTCCACACTGATATTTGCAGTTAGTAGCAATAACTGGAAAGAAATAATTGATGAGGTTCTGACATGGACAAAGGATGGGGGCATGGGGGTGGCGATCCGTAAGCTTGGAGCGCCGATATCCACCCGGAGCCAATGCCTCACTACAGAAATCCTAGGAAAACTGCGGGATCCGGGGCGGCCAGAGGCTCATAACTCAAGGCGACGGATGACTAACGGGTCGGGCTGAGGAGAGCAGTCAGACTGGATGCTGATTGGATGGCTCGCGTCCACACCAACGTCTGCGGCGGCTTGCGCTCTTTCGCCACTCACAGTGACAGACTGACACGTGTGGTGACAGGATGGGGCTCCCAGTGTGAGAGCGAGACCTTGACTCTATGGGGGGGTGATACCTCCAGAGGTGTAACAGCTGGTGCAGTTATATCATGTTGGGAAATGGAAAGAGGGGGCATTCAGCGGGGGGGCTGAGGTTGGGCCACAGCACATACCACGATGTCCAGGGTGCCGGTGACGTCATGGCTCTTGATGACCCAGTTGACTGACTTCTCGCACTTGAGTAGGAGGACAAGGTCTCGCTGCAGGGGGCGATGCGGGTCCAGGGGCCTGACTTCCACGATCACGTCCACCTGGAACGCGCTGTCATGGAAACAGCGAGAGAGAGCGGCCATAAACCACATAGGTCCCTGAAGGGCCAGAACGGCCAGGGATTTATCACACTCTATCCATATTATCACTTCTCCTGTGTCTGGCCAACTGACTAAGACCCTGGCAGCTGTCCCAGAAGAGCAGGACGTGTGTGGAGCGCCGTTACCATGGCCGCGCTCCTCCGTACGAGGGCCCTTTGGGGATTCCTCTGAATCATGGCACTGCAGGATTCTTAAATGATTATCAAATCCTCAGGCATGAGAGGCCTCTGACACACCAGGAGGGCGGGACAGCCTGCCATTACCGATGCCCCCATT
Source organism: Pollimyrus isidori (assembly GCA_019775955.2). Lineage (NCBI taxonomy): Eukaryota > Metazoa > Chordata > Actinopteri > Osteoglossiformes > Mormyridae > Pollimyrus > Pollimyrus isidori. The sequence continues at coordinate 2,550,856 of JABFDZ020000047.1, read as the reverse complement.
ACCCAATGCCGTCGCTGTTCTCAGGCCTGCACAGTAAATGCCAACCAATTGGACGGCTTAAAAACACATTTTCTTTGTGAATGAATAACAGCCCTAAAAAACACAGGCTTTTTATGGTGTAACTGTGTAACTGGAAATGCAGAGTCACACAAAAAGCCTTGCAGACACTGTCGATACAGACACCCTCAGAATGAGGCACGTACGCAGCGATAAGGCCAGCAATACACTGGGAGTAGGGGTGCTGTCAGCAAGCGCGTGCAGGCTGAGGACAGCCCCGTCCAGTTAACCGTGCCTCTGGCAAGCAGGCCTCTTTTCCAAGTTTACAGTTGTAAAAAGAAGATATTTCCAATTATTTCTTACTCTTACAAAGTCAGAGTACAGAAAAAAACGAGCTTCACTTCTATGAACATAAAGTTTGAGTGCTGACCACTACAAGCAATCAATGTAAGATAACAAAAATGGGGATGTCACCACACTGACTGAGGACGGCATCACGCCAAAATGCGAATGCGCAGTGTTCAATTTTACTAAAAATATTAAGCCTGAAAATATTAATATTTTTTGTTCTCTCATAGAGTAATAATCCCAGACAGAGTCACAGATCCGTGGGCTGATCATTCTTCTTAATCAGGAGTCAGCTTTATTTTGTGCTTTTTAACAAACACATATTCCCATTAGTGAGGAATCACAGTTTCTTATGGCGACTGTCGTCCTCGCCGCCATCGATCGACAGCTACCTTTTAAAACAGCGCCACGTCCAATTCCCAAATTTGGCAGTTCGGCACTGGCAGCGGCTCCCCGCCTGCGGTGTTATCATATTCCACCACCAGTTTCTCGAAACGGGCCCAGCGTGCTTCCAGACACAGGCGGCGTTATATTCACGCTTCTCGTCCCCCCAGACTGATCCAGCAGAAACGCAACTACCCAAGAGTCAGGAGCCAGGGCCGGGCCCTGCCGGCCATGCTTGGCTGCTGTTTCCACTTAGGTCCTCTCAGGTAATGGTTCAACGCCACACTGAACTCCACACTGGCTAACACACTCTGAAGTACGGCACAGACCGAAAATAACTCACAATTCATCCGACAAAGATCCTTGACGTAGGTGGGACCCGGACTGATGAATTATTAAACGAAGCTTGACATTGCCAAGGAAACTTGGACATGGATGCATAGGCTGTTGTTGGTGTCGGGTAAGAAGTAGAAGAGTCCAACCATGTGTATGTTTGGTGGGTGGTGCTTCAGATTTGCACTTCCAGGTTCAAGAGTGGGGATGGACTGGCGGAGGCATGGCTGGAACCTGCTGACCGGCCCACACCACATTCAAGGCACACACACACACACACACACACACACACACACACACATACACACTACTCCTGACCTGCTGGAGTTGGGGGCCTGCAGCTCGATGATGTGAACCTCGCGGTTATGGTTCCAACCCAACAGGACGCAGCCCCGAGATGGTTGTGGGTCCTCGTAGCCCGCCAGGTAGTTCAGGGACAGGAAGTTGTTGTCAATCTTGCAGGTGCTGGAGAAGGTGAGGTCTGCAGGACAAAGAAAGGGGGGGGGGGCATTACGGGGGTGTGCTGGCTGATGGGTCAGCGGCTAATGGCTGACTACAAACACAGAGCCACAGGCCTGTGAAACGCTTCAGCCCGTTAGCATAAACGCAGGTGGCGGTCCTCTCAGGCAGGACTCGCTGTGGATGAGGGACCAAGCTCGCAGGGCTGGGCAGCTTTTCATCTGCAACGAAAAGCAGAAGGCGAAGCAGACGGCCTGGTGGCCCCCGCGGGGCCCAGCATGCAGACGCGCACCGCCTGGCCCCCGCGCTCCCTATTGTATTCAGTGTTAGCCTTCCAGGACGGGCCTCTCTGTTCTTCTGCCGAGTGTCAGCGCCAAAGGCCCCCTCCCTGCACCGGGGCAAATGGAAAACCGGTGCTGCCTTATTAGGAGGTGTCCAGGGGGGAGCCGGGGGGGTGGGGCGGTGGGGGAAGTGTGGGAGGGCTATGCAGGCTCTTATAGACTGGCACCCATCCTAAGCCGGCCCTGGGCTACTCTCATGGGCAACAACATGGACTTGGTCTGTACCTCCGCGAGAGAGAGAGAGAGAGAGAAAGAATATGTGTCAGAGAAAGACAAAGGGAGATGAGGCAGGAAAGAGAGAGACAGAGAGAAACACAAGCACAGATTCCATGCGATCGGACTGGGGGCGTGCAGAGGGGCTGACACTACAGCAGACTTAATGTTACCCTCCCTTCCCGAGGTCAGAGGTTAAGGATTTCAGCATGAGGCAGCACATAAAGGCAGATCCATTTCCTATTTCACTGAGTGCAGATAAAGTCCTTATCTTCTATAAACTACCAAGACAGGGAGCAAAGATACCATTAATACAGATGTTTGTAATACGGATGCTTTTCTGGACAGCCAGGACCTGGTGGAAGAAAGGAGGTGTGACTCATGGTCCTTCACCAGGCAAGCGGAGTGATACGTCACCTTTCACAGCAATCAGCAGGTCTGCCGGATCCTCCCCACCTACTCTATTCAGCTCACTCCCGCCACCCAGTCCACTCTGCCCACTCCTCTCACTCTGCCTACCCTGTCCACTCTGCACACCCTGTCCACTCTGCCCACTCCGGTCACCTAGTCCACTCTACTCACTCCGGCCACCCCGTCCACTCTGCTCACTGTCAGCAGCGTGTTTCCACCCTGCATTGTTACAGATCCACATCCCACCCTTCCAGCACCCCTTGGAGTACTTCAGAAAAATGGGGGAAGGACGGGTGGGGGGGTAGCTGGCAAGCAGAGGATTTCTTTACTACAAAATAGGCTTTTAAAAACACCTCATCTCTCTTATTTACTTATTGACTTTAAGCATAAATGAGTCTAAACCGCAGGTCTAGATTGAGCAAAGCTGTTGTTTGAATTTGTCATATTCCAATAATGCTGTATTTTCCATGTCTGGCCTGTAAAGTCCAAACATCTGCTCAGTCATCCCCTGCCAGCTACCTCTCTCTCTGTCTTTCTTGCTCTCTCTCTCCGTCTCTCTCTCTCTCCGTCTCTCTCGCTCTCAGTCTCTCTCGCTCTCAGTCTCTCTTACTCTCTCTCTCCGTCTCTCTCGCTCTCAGTCTCTCTTACTCTCGCTCTCCGTCTCTCTCGCTCTCCGTCTCTCTCACTCTCCGTCTCTCTCACTCTCTCTCCGCCACGCTCGTACTCTCTCTCTCCGTCTCTCTCGCTCTCAGTCTCTCTTACTCTCTCTCTCCGTCTCTCTCGCTCTCTCTTTCCATCACGCTCGTACTCTCTCTCCATCTCTCTCGCTCTCTCTCAGTCTCTCTCTCTCACTCGCCTGCTCTCCCCCTCATCCTACCCACCTTCCACAAATCTGCAATAACACTATAAACAATACGGCTGGCTTGCAGCCCAGCATCGGAGCAGCTGCTCGCTCCATTTTTGTCAGTCTCTAAAAGTACGTTACCGTTGTGCACCTCCTCATCCCCCCTTCCCCCCAACCCACACTCCATCGCACGTGGACCCGGGTCAGAGGAGACCGTGACAAGCAGGCAAACCATCCAGCAAGAATTCCTCATGGATTCGGAATCACGTGAACGGAATGCTGACCACTCACACAGCTGACCCTGGCTTCTCTTGCCCTTCCGGTCACCATCCTGACCGTGGACCATTGTAGGGTCCTGGATTTGTGAGCGAGGGCCTGAGCATAGCCGGATGCTCCTGGCCTCCCTGATGCCCAGATCCACCTACCTTCTCCCACATTGATGTACACATTCCTCGTGATGCGGAGCTCGGAGAACGAGGTGACAGCCTTGAACTTCTCGTTGGCCCAGGCAAGCAGGCGCTCATTGGCATGAGGGAGCTCCTCCTTCTCAACCTCACAGGAGTCCCACAAATGTCCCATCCCCAGCTGCATATCGGAGCCCCTGGACACCTGGGGGGAGACGAATGAGGAAGCCATGATGGGGGGTGCTGTTCGGGTGAGCCAGAACCCTAACCCCCCCAGCGAGAGAAGGCCATTTTCATCTACTGTGCTTTTAATTAGCCTCACCCCCCCCAAGCAACACCCCATCACTCCCAGGTAGTGCCCTCTCACCCACCAGGCAGCGCCCCCTCACCCCCAAGCAGCGCCCCCTTACCCGCCAGGCAGTGCCCCCTCACCCCCAGACAGCGCCCCCTCATTAGGTAGAAAAACTGACAGCCTGTCGCTCTGCAAGACGAACTAAAATTATATTTCAGAAAAAAGCAGAGAATGAGGCAGGATGTGTTTCAGGGAGTCGGACGACTCACAGAGCCGAGGTTTCAGGCAGAAAAACCTCACAACAGTCTATATGGATGAATCATTAAATACAGAGCATGAAAACATACACTGTAAGAGCAGTCTTCTGATTTATTATGCATGTGACTTTTACAGCTGATAGATTCAGTAGAAAAAGTGGCAGGAAATGAGTTCAATATGCACTTTAATGAGTTTGATTAAGTGTTTAAGTGCTAAGTTGAAATTTCAACCTGCTTGCAATTAAGGCCCACCTGTGACCAGAGCACGACAGCGCAGTTTCAAAGGTAAACAGGAAGATTACGTGCTGAAATCTGACACGGTAGAGGGGAGCAGCAGTGTGCTGGACTCGTTAGGTTAAAAAATGTAAACATTAAGAGTGAGATGTTTCTGCAGGATCCGTGACCAGTGGCTCGAGGCCGAGACGAAGCCGGTCTCTCACGCACGCACGCCCGGCATGCACAATGCAGTGTCAGGTTTCACCGGTTTATATAACACGCTCCCGTGCGTCATGTGGAATCCAGCTGTAACTCTTGGAGCTACCCGCCCCATAGCCGGGACCCACGGACAGCGCCTCCTCCTGGCAGGGGCCTGCAGCTGGCCTGCAGAGACAATCACGTTGAGTCGCGGGCCTCCTTACTCTGCGTCACGGTGACGCCGACTCCCCCAGCTGCACGCCTGGTGCCTGCCACATCATAAGAGCCCCCCCCAGCCCCGTTCCATGCCAGCGACCAAATCATTAACTGATAATTATCGTTGAACTAAATAAGCAGGCTGAAAAACAAAATGCAGTCCTTGCCTCACAAAGCAATGTTCAATGCAAACCACACGGAAGGAAAAGGGGCCCTAATGCACTGTGTTAAGGTGACTGGGGGGTGGGTCTTAAGTGTGTTACGCTCTGGTTCAGCACGCTGATTGGTCGACACGGCGCGGACCTCAGACTGACATTCCATTTCCAATCGGATCCACGAGATTCCGGCACACGGGAACCATCCGCATGCTGAAACCGTGCTTCGAGATTCGACGGCAGCTCAGTGCCTTTAACGACTTTCATTACGGTCAAACTCCGGGTTCGATTCACTACGCCGACAGGTGCCGTTCGAACATTTATGAGTTTTCCGAGAAAAACACATGGTGACTGGAAAGGAGGGCGCCTCGCCCCAGCGGCGTTCCCATCCGCCTGCGATCGTAATCTGCTGCGGTGCTTAACATCTGCTTGACCTCTGGCTGCCTCGCTGATGTTCTTTACGAAAGAAAGGTAAAATAAACTAAAAAATCAGGAACAATAAAAATGCAGGCTTGTGTGGAGCGTTCCCTGGCATGGATTAAAGTATGGAAAAGTCGCCTCCCAGTGCCCGGACACCCCCCCCGGAGACACTGAAGGCGGCCCCCACGCCAAGGCAGCTCATGTTCAGAGCTCAGTGCAGTAACAGCAGACACTCTGCACTTCATCTGGCTCTACCTGTAATTCTTCCCGGTGTCGCCTGTCCACTCACATTCACGGTTAATCTATCTATTTAGCCTTTTGTTTTCCACACCATGCCGATTCTGACTGTCGGCAGACCGTTCAGAGTTAAAATTATGCGTGAAATTTCATGTGCCGAAAATTGTCTGACTTGTTACATGACATACAGGGGCACACCCACCAAGACAAATCCCTGGCAGGTTGATACCTGCCCAATAAAATCATCCTGATTCAGAATCCTAAAATGTTATCAATTCAAAGGCATCATCTGACGGGCCTGGTCCGAGGAGGACACTGGGCCTCATCGAGGCGGCAACGACAGCATCAGGCTGCAAATAGGCCATAGTTTTTGGGGGGTGGAGGTGGGCCTAGGGCTCAAAACCTGGAAATGAGGAGGCGTGCATTACGTCACTTTAACAGGAATACCTTGGCAGCGTCGGCCAGCTCGCCGGCGAGAGGGAATTGTTTTAGCGTGATGCGCGTCTGCCGAGGGCCCAAGACGGAGATGCAGCGGTCAGAGCCTAAGGAACAGCACCTCTGGGAAATGGCCTGGCACTCGCCAGGGCCAGCTCACCTCTGCCGGCTTGTAGGGACTCTGGCGAAGCGTTTGTCTCCAGCGCCGTTTACAGCAGGCCGTCTCAGAGCACAATGTTACGACTGAGCGTTAGGGTACAACAGCCGACCCTTGCGAGGCCTGGCTGCTCACCTGGTGCCCCAGCGTAGGAACACCGCAGGTTCAAACCAGGCACTGAGAGAGGTCCCACCCTGATTCAACTGACGACTCAGAGATTATCAGGTCCTGAGGAAAAATCTCAGCTGGCCTTTATGCTCTTTTGGGGGGGGGGGGCAGCACACATGTATTCAGCGACTGCCCCCCCTGTCACAGCAACAGGCCATAAAAGCAGTTTTACTGCCCTCCTCCTAAAAGTACAATTAGTGCCCTTGCTAATTACAAGCCCCCCCACGCTGACGCCCCCGACCCAGAACCATCTCCGCTCCACATAAACAAACGTCTGTTTACTTTCACCCCGGCAGCTCGCAGGCCAGAAGGGGTCCATTGAGGCCTCGTTCTGAGATATGAACTAATGTGTGACCGATTTAAGCGGGAGCGGAGCCAGCACAGCGAGAGCCAGGAACACGCCGTTACCCCTCTCCCGCGCCGGTGCCGAGGGGGATCGCAGCACGATAAACCCCTGAGCCCGTCGTTGTAAAGCAAACTAAATATGGTCACTTGGAGATGAATCTTGATTTACGCAGAAACAGGCCAGAAAGGAGCAGCTGGCTCTCATTCCCGCCGGTCAGGGTGCATTCTGGGAATACCACGCCCACCCCACCCCGAGTACCGCCTCACTGCTGGGGATGGTACGCGGCTATCCGACGCACCTCCCGTCCTCGCCGAGGGCTCCCTCTCACACATCAGAGCTTCAGTGGGACTGCAGGAATACCGTACGTGAGTCCTACTATTAAAACACACAACTCAGAGTGTGCACAATCTGGCCGATCAGCAAACAGCACAAAATCATACGTTTGGCAGAAGAGAAAAGAAATCCAACTACTTGCAAATTGAATCACTTATTGCAGTTATATTGCAGTTAAAGCAGTTTCACATTAAAAACGTGCTCTTTAGTTAATCTGCCCAGAGGGGAGACAGCTGTAGCAAAGCCAGGCTGAAAGAGAGGCTTGCATCTGTCTCTTATAATGTCTGTGAAATTATGTTTAGTTTTAGCTTTTATCACCCAAATGCCCGCCTTATATAACTGCTACGGAACGCTAACGCTAAACAGGTAGGATCCTTAGGCAGATCTTCTCTACATCGTATGTGTTTTGGCCTCCCAAGGAACTGAGCCGAACCATCCTCGCCACGCTGATAAATGATCTAGCTCGTCAACACAGACAGTAGTGGAGGTTTAATGGCCGCCACTGGGACCAGTAACCTGGAACCAGTAATACAATCGTGAGCTTAAAACATTCAAAAAGGCAGTCACTGCAAAACAAGGCCCAGCGCACTAGACGTTAGCTTGAAGCCCAAGATGGAAGAAAGTCATTAATTGTCATTGTTTTTGGTCGAGCGCCACCCTGGTGTCTGTGCTTGACTGACGGCGCCTTTCTTCTCGCCAACCAACCAATTAGCATGCAGCACTCTTATGACACCGTGACCGAGGGCAGCAGGTCAGGGGACAGGGGAGTGGCACTGTGACATCGCGGGACAACATTACCTGCATAGCAAAGAGACTCTGTGCCTGGTTCCATCAGGGCTTCAGCCATGCGGTGGCTGCATGTGCGTGCGCACGTGCGTTTCTGGGTGTAGCGCGTGAGGAGCACTGCAGCCGCCCGGGACGCAAACCCAGCACAGCTTTCATAATCCAGTTCCCATCTGGGCCTGTTTACAGGAAGTTACATGCTGCACAAGGAGCTCGTTGATTTCCAAATAAATACTGGGGTGACCCACACAAACAGCACCATAACGGGGCGTCTATGTGGGGAGTGTGGTTTGAGCCAGGGCACCGGCCAACCCCCTCTCCCCATCACACCTGTTGTTTCACTTCGGAGTTTTTCTGCCAGTAGCAATAAGCAAGCCTTAGATGGTCAGTGGGAGGTGCTGTGAAGCTCAGTCTGCTGGGACAATGTGTCCGTGATCAGAAGGTCAAATGCCAGGGTCGGCACCATGAATTGCCCTATTATCTTAAAAAAAATTAAACTAATCAGCAGGTTTGACTAGGCTCCTTCCTGGGGACCCAGAGTGATCAGGGGGCCCCTACTTGCCATCTGTTTTTTTTTCTCAAATTACTATTTTTTAAAGCGATTTTATTGTTTATTTATTTTGTGAGCTGGTTATTGGTAAAACCGAATGATAAGATTAAGTCTAAATGTTTTGATTTTTTTCAACTTTTCTCTTTAACGTTGTATTTTCTGGGATGCACGTTTCCTACATAAAATGGATGCTACAAACCATATTTTATGCCAGTAAAACACAGAAGAAAATGTTCTAATAGTAAGAACTAGTTTTATATTCTTTTGGAATTTGCTCCCTCTGTAAGGTTGTCTGTGATCTTTTGTGTCTATGGTAAATGTGTCGAGCGCACACCGTGGATGCAGTTGACACAGGATCAGAGTCCAGTCAGACCGGGGGGGTTTGGGTATGTATCCACAAACTGTGGAAAGCCCAGACTTCAGCTTGTTCGTCTGGATGACCGCACCTGTCACCTCATACTGCGCGATGCAAAGGTGAGACCACAACGGGACTCACCTATCAAAACCAGGGGCCGTGATCTGACGTCGTCCCGACGTGACGATAAGAAGCCACGGGTCGCATGAAAGGCACTGCACTGCATTGGGCTGCAGCTGGCGCATCCTTCCCGTAACCCGGCAAACATGAGGCAGCCGCGCCAGTAAGGCGCTCAGCCTGCTTCCCGCTTCCATCTGGTGAGGGAGCATCACTCTCCCTGCATGTCTGGGCCTCTTTCAGCCGCGCCGTGTACAGCCGGCCGGCCTCTCAGCATGAGCTGTGAATATTCCACCCAAGCACGCTCCCACGGCCACGTGCAACCCTGACATCACCCCAATGCAAGTAGAGACAAAGCCACACTTTTGGGGTGTTTCAATGTAGCTTCCTGCTGTGACAGCGGTGCATGCAGCTTTGCATGTGTGTGAATGTACGAGGTCACAGGGAGCCGGGGGCCTGGAGAACCTCCAACCACCATTCTGCACAGACACTACGCTACTCTGCTCCCTCCAAGAATCACACTCAGATTTTAGACATTTTTGTAGGGGACAAAACTATTTTTTTGGGACAGCAAGATCGGGGGGCCTCGCTCAGGGGCCCAACGGTGACATCACTCTGCCAACTCTGAGAACCGACAACCTTCCGACAACAGGCACAGGGTCCTAACCGACTGAGCCACAAACAGCCCACCCTAGATGAAATGATGCTTTATCTGCCATTTATACAAGAACAGGCATATTGGAAAAGGTGTACGTATCATGCATTTTTACATACTGAGATGTTAAAATACCCCACCCGAATCACACCTCACCCCCACTGTCACCTCAAAGTCGCTCTCACCCCTTCCCATTCCAGCTCACATGGTAGAAGCTACTAGTTTTCAGGAAATAATAGTTAGGTAAAGAGTGGGTCTAATGCGCCCCCCCCCCATGTCCTCATTCAAACTCCAAGTTCAGCAGGGGCAATCTGGGACATCATTAACCCATACTGACCTTTTTAACAGACAACAAACAGAATGTTCCTGAAAACCCTTCCCTCTGTCTTCCAGCTGCTTATCACTGACAAGGTTGTAAGGAGCCTGGAGCCTGTCCAAGATGGCGTAGGGCACATAGTGTGGGTGTGCCCTAGACGGGGTGCCAGGTCCAAAATACACACAATTCTCGAAGTACCACATTCACAAATGTTCCACCCAAGTGTGGACGGACACCAACAGGCTAGGGACAAAAGTCCTGCCTACAGAAAATAAGAAAACGAGGGGAAACTGGAAATGCTGAACACTGAGTTACGGACAGCCTCACGGAATCCTGAGTCACAGCATTGAGACCCAAAGGCCTCGTTTAAAGGCACTGAGTCAGTGTCTAATACTGTGATGCTGCTTTGGATCTGCACGGGGTCCGCCAGAACTTCTCGGTGAGCCGAATGGTCACCTCCCACCCCCAAAATAACTGAAGCTGAAGTATTTCAGCGCTTGTCATTAGCTATTTTTTTTTTGCATTGCTTCATTGCCTAGTAACAGCGGCAAAAGCCAATGAACGACAGCCATAGTCCTATACCGGGTCACTGTTCGATTTTAAGCACCATTTCTCAGGGAAATGAAAAACATCACTCGGCAACGAAAATAGCACATGGCTGTGTTTTAATGCGAAACTGAGAAAGTTGTGGAACACAATAAAGTTCCTACAGAGGACAGACGAAGCACAACCAAGACCCAACAGAAGCACCAAAACACAACACCAAAATGCGCCATCAAAACACAAGACCAAGAGAAGCACCCAACCACTGCATCGAAATGCAAGCACCAAACCACTGTACCAAAACACACCAAACACAGGAACATACTGTAATAATAACATGCTGAACTGCATTCAGCTGCTGTGTTAAGCTGCCACGCTGACATGTGCTTGATTGCTGTCTACAGGCAGCTCTCGGCATACACAAGACCGACTTAAGTCCAAAAGTAATTTATGCAAAAAATATCTACGATAGATGGAGGTTAATGTACTTGTGCGCTTTAATGCACTTTAATGTATTTAGTGTACTTCTGTACTTTATCTGTAAATTTATTTAGTATGTTTTCTTTAGTATGTATTACTGATATACAGTATATGCATTTGGTTTGTAGTTTTTTGCTATAAGATGTCTTGAATGATATCAGAAGGTAAATCCAGTACATAAAATGTAACTGTGGTTGTGCAAGGGATTACTATGTTAATGTACTGTATTCCAGTATTACTGTATTAGATGCCTGTATTAAGTTTGGTGACTGTGTCAAACTGCCACAGATGGACAGACAGGAGCCACAAAGAGCCTTGGGGGGCAGCTGCAGACTTACGTGGAAAACGCGCTGGACGTTCGGCGCCAACTTCTCCATCTCCAGCTTCCAGAGGACGGGCTGCGGCGAGTTCAGCACAAAAGCCAGGGGCCTCTGGTGGACCTTCAAGGAGTGTATGGGCTTCAGATGGAGGGTCACCTGCAAGGGGACAGTTTTTGTTACGTATTCATCTGGCACCGCGGCTTGAATTCCCAGAAGGCAGTGCACAGTTCAACGCCAACAGCCAACATTATTTTCATTTCGATAGCTTCACAAATACGACGGACGCCTGCATAACCCATTATCGTGCCCACAAACAAAAAGAAAGGTGTGAGGGGGTGACCCGCAGATGGGGGGGGTGTTTGGAAGCAGCAGGCGGCCCTCCGTGAACCTCGATCGACACCAAAACCAACTCTCTCCCCCCCTGAAGCAGGCTGCGACTCCATCAGCTGCAATAAATATCATTTCCGGCTTCCTGAGTTGAGTTTTTATTTTTCAGGGGTCAGCTGGCTGGGAAGAAAAACACTGGATCGCTCCCCTGGGAAACTGACTTAAGTGGCATAAGATGAGATGAGGAACAGCAGGGGTGATACTAGGTGGCGGCCAAACACCCCCCTACCCCTATGTCTGCCCGGCCCCCGTGGCCGAACGTTCACCCGGCTCCAAGGCTAATCGCATTAGGCACTTCCTGTGTGTGAGCTGACCTGCCCCCCGCCGCTCCAATCCATCAGGTCTCCCATCAAATTATCCCGATTCACGTTGACCTCCCGTTACACAATCATGACGGCTTACTGGGACTATCCCCACTGCAGGGACCGGGAGACAGAGGTCTGCTATGTTTTGCTCTTTCCATAATATTTTGCTTTCATTTATGGATGTGGATCCACAAAGAATATATCGTGAGTAGCACATAGAGAACATCCCTCAACACCATCGGGGAGTACAAGAGCATCGAGGAGAAGATCTGTGACCCCAACCTATGCTCAAGCACTAACCCAGGAAAAAATATGGTGAAAGCTCTGTGGAACATCTCTGCGTAGGAACCGTTGCCCACATCTGTTTGATAGGCAAACTAAGAAGGAAGGTACCCTATTGTAAGTTAAACCAGTCGTCCATCAAAGTCCTGACACAGACCTTCCAGGTGACAGAACACACCCCAGTCACAGTCACAGTCGAAGGAGACCTGCCCTTAAGGCTGGCTTACTGAATTTTGCAGCACATCCCATGTGGTGAAGGTTTCTATGGTGACGTTTTTGGTCTTGAGGTAATCCCAGAATGGTATGTCCTTTAACTCTCCACCTGTGTCACACTGCCCATACACAGGTATAATCACACAACCCCCTGAAGCCCTGCATACAAATCTGCTCATTGTCCGTTACAGACAAGCCAGCTTTGTGCCCAGTCGAGACCAGCGGGGACAGACGTACTGGCCTTGGCGGGGGTTAGGGCACCCGAGACACCCTAGGGGTCTGGGGAATTAAGCGACATGGCATACAAGGGAGGGGGCAGCTTCAAAGGGCGGGACACCACACAGAGGTCAATGGGAGTTAGCGGCTATCAAGCTCAGAAATGGCCAGAATACTCAAACGCAAGATGGGGAACTCAGAAAGGTGCAGGCAGGAGCGCAAGAGGCAGGACTTCAAGACCCAGACTGCCTGTGTCATTGGTTTATTAAAAAAAGTGTTTTTCTCTGCCGAATGTTTTGAGAGCAGAGCTAAATCTGCTGAAGCGATCGCGCTCAGGCCCCACCTCCAGAACAGAAAAACACACGCAGATTGCGGGCAGCCGTCCTCTGGAGCAAAATAGTGCCTGCTCACTCTGGCCGGGCTTCAAGTGCGGAGAGGCATTCCAGATTAAACAAGGGCAATAAAACCAGAGAGGGGGGGGAGGGAGGGAGGGGGGGAGAGAGGGAGAGAGAGAGAGAGAGAGAGAGAGAGAGCGCGCCATGGCGAGTAACTCGAGCTTGTAAAAGTTGTGGAATTTCACAATCGGACACAAATCATTCCAAAAGCATGAATTTTGCAGCACAAACGTAAACACCTTTTTTTAAGAGGGGACTCAGCAGCAGCGAATGGCCTGGGCCTCTGCACCTTCCCCCCCCCAACTCCAGAACCTGAGTCCCGGGAGGCACCATGGAGGCCCAGCGGTCACCACAGCAACCAAGATACATAAACAAGCGACAGGGGCCGTCCGCGGTTTTCAGGCGAGTGGTAGGGGCCCGCGAGGCCTCATGCCTGCGCGCGACTCCAGCGTCAGCAGGGAAGATCCGGGGGTCCGTGGCTTTGTGGAGCGGGAGCGTGGCGGGTTGCAAAGACCCGGGTTATGGCCAGAAGTTTTATGGCGTCAGAGCAGCGGGGTCCACTACAGCGAATCGTTGATGGCAGCGGGGTGGGGGGGCAGCAGAGTGGTCAGGATGGATCGTGTTACTGCGAAACCCGAACTCCATGCATAGAGACAGCTGCCGTCGGTCCAGCAGAGCGGCCGTTCAGGCGAGCATTCCTTGGCCCGGGCCTTCGGAAGGTCGAGGGCGTGTATATCGCCTCCGTGGACCTTGGGAAAATGCTACGGACACTCAGGATCCTTCAGCTACCTCCCGATCCACAATTCCCATCATGCAATGCAGCCACAGTGACAGAATCCCCTGCAGGAGGTACCAGATCATTTGAGCATTTAAAAGAACCTTGTGGCTCTGAAATCAGAGCTGTGATGTCACACTGTTGATGTCACAATCGGGCATGATGTCCCTCCCTGCACTCGAGAAAAAAATTACAAGCAACTCACTGAAAATTCACTGACTACTTAAACTCACTGAAAAGTGTAAAAAAGATCCGAGCCTTTCCAGTCAGTAGGTGATTAATCAAGGCCTCAGGGCCAGCGGGGAAATGCGCAGAGGCTGTTAACGCAGCTGCACACGGTGGCCCTGCCTACAAGTGTGACCCTGGCTGCTGGAAAATGGTGTTGCCTCTGTTGACAGAGGGAATAGGAGTCTCATTACGCAGGGAGCCCCGCTAACATGACAGGCCCCCCTCTCAGACAGTGATCCTCTGGCAAAGGTGGCTACCGCTGGCTTCCCACATGACCGCAGAAGCAACGATGATTGGAAAAAATATGTACTATAAATCCTCCCAAATTGTCATTGCTATAAATGACAACCCCCCCTCAGAAGGAATCTACACATGCCTCCACATGCCCTGGACACAAGCATCACACCCTGCTGTTCAGGTCCGATTCTGCTGACATGGAAGCAGCTACCCCCCCCCCCCACCCATGACGGTGACCAAACCTCCTCCAGCTAGAAGCAGCAAGGTACATGGATCTCTGAGGAACACAGAGGCAGACCCTCCACAACAGAAAAGACTCCAAGATAAGGAGGTCTTGAAGGACATGCAGAGATAAAGGACAATGATGGGGCTTCCGGACACTGCGACACAGCGACATGAATGCAGGCGTTAGACTGTCTCATTATCTGACTTATCGGTGCTCAGTGACTACACAAAAGAGAAAGAGAGAGTGAGTCAGAGACACAGAGTGAGAGAAAGAGAAAGAGTGAGAAAGGGAAAGAAAGCAAAAGAAAGTGGGGGAGAGAGAACAAATGAGAGAGCGATAGAGAAGGCAAGTGGGGGAGAGAAAAAGCAGGCGGGAGACAACAAGGAAGGGAGAGATAGTGAGAGAAAGCACAAGATAGAGAGTGTGAGGGGTGAGGGGGGCGAGAGGAAAGGAGAGCTAGAGAGAGCGAGACAGTGCTAAGAGAAACAGAGCAAAAAGCGAATGACAGAGAGTGAGAGAGAGCAAGACAGAGAAAAAGAGACTTTGACTTTTAAAAACTTCTTTATTAACACAAAAAGGCACAATTAATCCTTAACAGAGAAACAGACAAGCAGAGAGAGTGAAAGAAAGAGTGAAAGTATGGGAGAAAGAGTGAGGGGGAAGGACTGTGAGAGTGACAGCGAAAGAATCGGAAAGAGACAGCAAAAGTGGGAGAGAGACAGAGAGAGAGTGTGAAAGAGGAGTAAGTGTGAGAGAGTGAGAGAGCGACAGAGAGAAAGACAGACACAGACAGGCAAAGAAAAAGAAAGTGAGAGTTTGTGTATGTTGGTGTCTGCGTGTGAGCGTGTGTGTTCCTCTGTGTGTGTGGGGGGGTAAACAACCTCTTTATGCACATCTTGGTTATTTACAGGTCATTGAGGATGAAGAATGGAGTATGCTCTCTGAGGGGGGGCAGGGCCAGGATGAGGGTGGGCCGCGGAACGACGGGCACAGGGAAAAAAGCCACTGGTGGCTCTTTATCCCACCCCAGCAAGGCGATCCGCATCTGTACCTGGAGCCTCTCTGCTTCACTCTGATGGAAATCAGTCTGTCTCCAGTCGGTGGCAGAACATAAAAGCACTGGGAGATAACATGGGGGGGGGGGGGTTAATAGCAAACTTGGATGCAGTCTGTCTTTTACGGGAAATTTTTAAAGTTTTCGCAAATTTATACGGTTGGGTTTTTTGCCAGGTCAGGTTAAGTTCTTAGCATTAGTAGGGCGCTAGAGGAGGCCTCGTAACTGACAGGCCTCACAGTGAGAGCACATGTCCACATTCCTCCACACTCAGGGAAAACGACCTGCTAATGAGCCACACTAACGGGCTCAGAGGTGGGGTGCAGTGCAGACTTCAAACTCATTCAGTGTTCAAATGCCATCCTCACCCCACGACGTGACAGAGGCACTGCTGAGCTGCCTGCATTTCATGTTTAACCGTAGCGGCCGAACAGGATCGAACCCACATCGTGCCGCTGTCACCCCAGCAGCACGCAGGGTCGAATGTCTATCTGTCATCGCCTGTTTAATTAATTACCAGAGTCACTTCCTGCTGACATGCAGAAGACGCCACGGGCAGCGGGGGGGGGGGGATGCTCAGGGGTGAATCGTGCTGGGGAGACATGCCAGCAGAGCCAGTAACGCGTCCAGGCTCCGGTGGAAGAGGCGTAGGGGACAGAGCCAAACTCCCCCTGTGGGGCCCTTTACTGGCCCTCAGGGGCCCTTTGCCGACCTTCAGGGAAACATTTGCCTCTTGGTCTGGATGACTTCTGCTCCAGGGCTGCAGCTGTCTGAGGACCCCACCCGATAAAACGGTCTGCTGCCATCACAACTTTTGATTCTCCTCCAAAGAGGCTCCAGTTTAGATAAAGGTGGGTCCACGCAGGACATCAAACAGAGCAGCCTGGCCCCTTATTTGCCCCCCTTGTTCCTCCAAATCGTATGCGGAGGGCGGGACTCCGCCACACCAGGCACTCGCCCATTTGGCCTAACTCTCACCGCCGGGGTGAAAATACAGCCACTTGCCAGAACACTGTTATTCTATAACATCCTCCGTCAGCACAAAATGGCAGGGGAGAGTTAATATGTTTAGCTTGATAAAATAAAAGCATCACGCTGCTTCAGCAGATCTGATTTCCGTTACTCCTGTCCCCAGCTGGCTTGATCTGCAGTGCAGGGGAGCGGACAGGCTTCTCAGAGTAGAAACAACTTTGAAATTTGCGATTCCACAAAAACACAGAACGCCGTGGCTGCGTACCGGATCTCAGTCCAGAGGTATGGCCCATGACCCTCATCCCCGCAGGACAGACTGGTTACCTGGCAACACAGAGAGCCTCCTAGAGCCACGTTCTTACTGGAATATTCGGCGGACATAAGCACCGGGCCGAGCTAGAGCACTTGGCAATGACACAAAAAGAGATGAGGTCATGTCACAGCGTGAAAAAGACCTTCGACGCTTCGACTGGGACGGCTAAATTTAACTGGTAGGTGAGGACGGTACAGGCCGGCCCAGAACTGAAGCCTTCCATCTCTGATTGCCCCCATTTTACCAGCTGGGATACCCATTAACGCTGCAGGCTGCGCGTTTGAACTGCAAGCCACACCAAAATCCAGCCGCTTATCTGGAAAACAAGCAGTGCTGACCCCCACCTCACACACGATCCGCTCTGTAATTCTGTTATCAGATACCAGCACAGAATGACCTCTTTGTGCTGCAATCTCCGGGCTCATGCATGAGTAGCAGTGTTTACCGAGGTGACCGGTGACCCCACCCTCCGGAGGAGCCGCCATCAGGCTCGATTCGCACTGCCTTGGGAGCTTAATGAGCAGGCAGGTGGACGTCTCTGACAGGGAGAACTTCCTCAGGTGATCTCCTGCACCAAACGCCCAAAGCCGGATCCCTCAGTGCTTAACGAGGCAAAGCGATCCAGCCCTCCCGAAGCAGAGGTCCACCTCAAGCTAACCAAACCACCCGTCTGACAAGCGTACATATGGGAAAGAATTACACCGACTGCACTACACTGCAATGGTCTCTTCCCAGCCCTGTAACCTTTAGTTGAGGTGCAATATGCTTGTGCTGTTATTCAGTTACTGCAGCATGAAATTTATTAACTATAGGAATGTCAAAGGCAGGTCCAGAAATCCGGTTTCCAGCTCGTTAAAAAATTAACACCAGAATTGCTCTTGTTTATGGGTGCAGCATTTCATCTGAGCGCAGAATCCCAACTTTCCACCACAGGAAAATAATGGAAATCATAACTTTGGCAGTTTTCTTCCCCAGTCGTTTCTTGCATGAAGTTTGGAAAATAAAGTCTGCTTAAATTGTGGTCCTTGGATGGAGCTAACAGGAGCTGCTCTCTGGGTTCTCCAGGCCCTGGCACAGACGGCAGGACAGGCTGCCTGGTGCCAGGGCAAGGGAGCAGGGAACCGGGCAACCATACAGAAGATATGCTGAAGATCAGGCTGCAAAGACAGGCAGAAACAAACCAAGACCGGCCTGGGTGGGGCAGCATGCTTGGCCATGCATGGCCTTGGCAAGGTTGACCAGACCACCCCCACACCCTCTCCTTCACTCCACCTACACCATCCAACATGAAATACCATGTCTTTCACTGTTCAAGATGAGGTCATGCCAGGACAGGACATTAAGATGGCTGGTGCTGTTTGCAGCAGGGGAGTCTGGAGAGCCTGTGACCTCATAGGACAGGAGAAATCGGTATGCCGAAACCAGAAACCTGGAAGGTCTCAAGAAGGAATGGATATGTCCCCAAGAGCTTCAGGAATGTCAGCAACCTCTCCTGAAGCTGAAGGTCTGCTTTTAAATTCAGCACTTCTTCAGCCCGCATGCCTGCTGGCACCTACAGAGACTTGGTGAGCAAAGAAAACCATCACGGCGTGAAGACACAGTTTGGGATGCGTGAAGTTAAGGATTTGCGCGAGTCCATCAGAAAAAATCTACCACCAACTCCTAAGAGCTACAGGAAGCTGCTGCCTGACTCA
Organism: Pollimyrus isidori; assembly: GCA_019775955.2. NCBI lineage: Eukaryota > Metazoa > Chordata > Actinopteri > Osteoglossiformes > Mormyridae > Pollimyrus > Pollimyrus isidori. The sequence goes on along the minus strand of JABFDZ020000047.1, from coordinate 2,532,276 downwards.
GATTTAACATTCATTTTACGCTTTAAGGTTCACATCTGGTAACGAGCTGAATAAATGGCTTTGGTACAGAAAGTGAACCTCAGCAGACACTTTTCCAGGATGTGGAGAGGCCAAGCGAAGGCGGCATGGACAACGGCGCGTCACGAACGACGGTGGGGCCTGAACGGCACACGATGCGGACTGCAGGACACCATGCATGTCCAGGCCAACAAGCAACTTCCTCTTACATCCGGCCGGGTAATGTTTGAGAGGAGAAGATCGGCATGGTTGAAAAAAAAGAAAATTAAAAAAAACACACCCTGGGATTACTGACGGACCACTCGCTGACTTGGAAAACAAGTTGTCTAAGATTCCCGTCCAAAATAAACAAAGGAAAACCCTCATAAAGCAGGACAAGATGGATTTCTGGGAAGCTTTCTTAAAGGGCCAGCACACTTTCTTCAACTGGAGGCAATGTGACTGACATCAGTGAAGAAGATCCTGCCTCTCCACTGGACACCTGGGCGAATTCCCGAGCCTCGTGATTCCTTCACATCCCGTTCCGGGTGGAACAGATTCATCTCTGAGCAACTTGCAGAAGCTGCTTGTTGACATGTAGTCCAGATACGTGATAGCAGAAGAGTGCAAAACAGAGGCACCGAGCTATAAGCCACAGCGGAATACCAATGCTGCCCAGTGATGATGTGGGGTCTGAAATAACTTCACAGCCAGACACCAGATACCAGATATTTTACACTGTAGGTGTCTCAGTAAAAGCCTGGAGCAGGCAAGCAGAGCGCTACATAAATCAAATCACAAAGGGTTAACTCAACTGTTCAGAAAAATAATGTCCAGAGCTCTGCGGGTCACCCATTCCTACCGGCATCCTCTGGACAAAATCCACTTCTTTGGCATTCCTGAAGGAGACTGAGCATCTCCAAGCTGAAACTTTATAAGGCTTCTCAGTTTCCATTGCAGCCATTTGGTCAACGGCAAAGATCAGTAAATCACTCATCTTCCAACTGTTTATGTGTGCAGAAAATATTACTTTGACACAGGGGCTTGTCATCAGCAGACAGCCAATCCCAGGCTTGCCACTGGAGTGGGCAATAATGGCCGCATCTGCCACCCATGGTCATGTGGGAGCCAATGAGAGCCACAGGATCCTGACCGCTGAGTTCCAGCTGTCAGATGTGTGCCTCAGTTTTATGGGCAGTATCTAATCTCTAGGCTGAGTCTTCATGCTTGAGGACTGACCAGCCGAGACCGTAGCACCCAAACTGGCTCGCCTGCAGAGAACAACACAGACAAGCAAGCTTGTCCGGGACCACACAGGCCCGAAGCAACAAAAAGGAGTCAAGTCGAGCCCAGGACCTCACAGGCCCGAAGCACCAAGAGGAGTCAAGTTTCATAAGTCTTTAGGAAGCCAAAGAGCAAGAAGTGAAACCCAAGAAATTTCTTCATGGTGGGAATTAGCTGGTTTAGTTCACGTGGACCAGGACCACACTTCTGGGTCCCACAGACACAAATAAAAAACAAGATCTCCTCAGGACCTTGAAAGAATATAGAAAAGACTTCAGCGCAGACATCATAGGCCGCTTGACCCTCATGTTCCTTCAATATTTTGGCTTCCAAGGCTAACAGATCAACGATCATCAAGGTCCTCTTCTTGGCCCATCAAGAGTCAAGTGCAGGTACAGGGTGCAGAGACATAGAGGTCCTTAAACACCTGAGTGCAGCACCTTATCTGTGACCCGCAGCTGACAAAGTGGAGTTAATTTAACTCCTCGTAGTGTGTTTCATTCCTCGCAGTGTGTTTAACTCTTCACAAAGTGTTTAACTCCTCGCAGTGTGTTTAACTTTGCCTATTTACAGTGCGTCTCAGCACGGACTATCCCCAGCATAAAAAACAGAACTCCAGCATGCATGACGAAACCAAAGAAAACCAATGCTGTCCTTCAGGGGACCCTGCAGTGGGACGTCCAACTCAGTTCAACGCAATAATCTGCTTCTACAAGTGGGATTCAATTTCACCAAATCAAACAAATGATGAATCAAGATAAAATGATGAACAATGTTGACTGTGAACAAAATTGCTCATTACAGAGGATAAATGTTTGAGCCTAAGAGGAAACGATCCAGGTCACCTTTCTTACATCTTCTCTGCCCCACATTCTTCAATAAAACAGGCAATCAGGCATTAGTTTCTTAATATGATGCAACATGTATAGAATTCGCTTTTGGTCTGAATCCCAGCAAATGCCTTAAAACAAAACTGGCAAAACAGAGACAGACAATAAATGCTTTATTTCCAGGAAATCATGCTTGGCGTGCCAAATATCTACAGAGAACATTCTGATTGAATACTTATTAAAACAGCATGATTTTACAATTAACAATTTCTCCTTTTTTTGGTATACAAGCAAGCATTTTTATGACCATTTGGTCTATAATTTACTGAGCTCACTATGCTGAAAAACAGGTACAGGTATCCAAAAATTCAACCTTTATAATCATCCAAACCAGAGGCAAGAGGCAGTAAGAATATAAGGCAGTTACCGCTTTTTAGCAAAATGCAGATTATTCCTCAAACACTAAGAAGGCAAAATTATAACCCCTGGCTTCAACAGATTGTTAAATTTTAAATTTGTACATGAAATAAGAGGTTTATATCTGTATATTGTGAAACAAAGTTGTAGAATCTGACTTCAGGTGAGTGCATGTGGATGTGCATGGGCACCAACTTGAGGAGTAAGTACACATCAGCACAGGTTTTCTGCTGTGCGCCAAGCATATTAAATGAGGGGCACTTAGTCTGACGCAAAGCGTCTCTGAGATACCATTTCCGCTGTTTATCTGTTAACATCTGCCCAGAGTTTTACGTAAAGGTCTGAAGCAAGGAGTAAACATGCTTTCCATTTATACCGATGAGATCTTAAACTCTCCTTAAACACTCTATCTGAATTATAAAAGTAATTAATGACTCATTCCTGTGAGGAAATCAGAGCCCCCCCCCCCCCAACTCAAGTATTGAACTTGTCCAGCTTATGGCTTCACTTTCAGCACTTAGGAATTTGAGACGCTCAACTGATCATGTATTATGGCAGGATTCTTTTATGGAAACCAAAGACATTTCGATCAAAATCGGAAGAGAAAAGAAAGCGAAGTGGCACCCGAGCGTCCGTGATAAGCCTGGACAGCGTGTTTCGCACGTAGCTGATGGGTGAAGTTTAGATTCGAACATACTGACAGATATTTCCTCGGGCTAAAAGCACAACTGGTGGTGATTCAGAGGGAAGGCGGCGAAAACGGCTGAGCATCGCTGTGCGGCGTCACTGCCCATGTCAGCGGCCTCCCTGCGTAACACAGGGGTGGATGGCTCTAGCGGCCGATAAGGCCAAATGAGGAAATCTGTGCCGCTGAGATAATTTGTAATCTCCACAATCATTTATGTCGAAATCTCACCACTTTACGAGATTTCAGCACAGACGGTTTCAGCTGTTCCCCAATGCGGTGCTTTACATATCATGGAATTATTTATGTTTTACCCCCAATGAAATGATCTGTGCATGGAACAGATGCCTGGTTCTGTTTTCTTTACATCATTACTACAACGGCTCAAACGGATTTTAGATTCTGTATTATTGCTAAGCTTCATGGCTCTCAGGCTGGGGGACAGCTACCTCCTTCCCCCTAGTGAAATTACCAAGATAGCATACATCTCTATTCTCCACCATTGTTTCTTGCTGCACAGTCGCTGGCCTCAATCTGATCTCTTATGGATGTTTACATGGGAGGCACCTCGGCCTGCTGCCACATGAGGGGGGGTAAAGGGGGCAGAGAAAAGATGCCAGAACGGGGCAACACAGGCCTCCGGGGGCATCCCCTGGCAGGAAAAGAAGGATGCAGGGGAGGAGTAGCAAGAACAATGTTATCTATCTTCATGCAAACGGGCGTGTGATAGTTAGGGATCTGGTGACATCAAACCAGGATGGCTTAAACTTAGTATACAAACTAGGAACTTGGTAAATATCTACCAACCCAATACAGAACCAATGTCAACTCTTAGCTTCATCGTTAACCTCTGTGAGGTGTTTCTTCAGACTAGCATTCATTAACTTTGGCAGATGCTCTTACAAAATGACCAGCTAACTGTCTAATTCATTCATGCAAGGGTTACTGGAGACATTTAAGCTGAGCTTCATTGAGGGACAATGACAAGGGACCAGGCTGTCCGGGCAGCCTGATTCCAAGGGTCTGTTCTCGCCGTAAGAATGGCCTCTTATCACTCCGCATCAGCGGAGCAGAAAAGTACGAGAAGTACAGGGTTCATGGAGCAAATTAAATCCTCCATTGTGTCCGACGCTGGGACAGATATTCAGTTTCAGCGCAATTTAAGCCCTCGGCTCTCAGCCGCCAAGAGAACGCAGAACCTTGACCCACACGGGTTGCCCCTGCTCCCGTCAAGCAATAGGACCTCTGCCCTGTCACAATTGGGGCAAAACAGCCTAGCCAGCCACTCCCAAAATGGAGTCTGAAGAATCCTGAGGGTGTCAGCACCAAGGCTACAGGCAGGACTGAGGTCTCGCACTTGGATGTCACAGGGGCCTTGTTTGAGACGATGAAAGAAGCTGAAACATTTCTCACCACCAGAGAACTGCTGCGGTCAGCATGGAGAGCTGTCCGGCCATTACCACAGTCATCCTTTAGTCATGACAGGACACCTCCTACACCTTTGCTCCTAATTAAATGAACCCACTAGGGCACAATGCTAATCCCCTTAGCCGGTACAGGCATGTGTTTGTGCAGTGGAGAACCTGCCGAGGGGATTCCGTTCGGGCCAAAGTAAACCTGAGCCGCAGTCAATGGCCACTTATCAAAGCAGGATCGCTTCACCTCGCTTCAACCCGGCAGGGCTCAGAAAAATCTAGAACATCCGGCCTGACATAAATGTTCACTTTTCCCCCAAGTCTATAGGCCAACTGCAGGGAAACAAGGTTTCAAAATGCAAAACCGACAATATGCCAATGAAATTATTCGTCAACCAAATATGCGCAGGTTGGGTGATGCCGTACCTCCATGGTCTTCTGCAAGCCGCTGTTAGGGCCGTTCCTCCTCAGGTTGATGATGTGTACTTCCTGCGGGAGGCTGACGGTGCCCTTGCTGGCACAGCCAGATAACGCAGTGAAGCTTTTCAGCACGGCCTGCACCGGGTGGCCCTCGCCAACGGGCAACAGCTCACATGCGCTCCGGGAGAACGGGCCTGTGGGGGCAACAGACCAAAGAAAGGATATACCTTCAGAAAGAACAAGATATGATGTCAACAACAACAAACTTGGGCATCTAACTATTGGCCATATCCCAATACAGCCTACGGAGAGCAGAGCTGGTTCTCAGAGGGTTCCAGGCTATCCAGCAGATACCCCTACCAAGAGGACCTGCCTTTCCTGTCACGTGACGCTCTTGATCTCCACCTTCCAAATCAAACACATGGGGCATGCGTGAGGAACCAAGGGGGCAGGAAGAGCTGAGGTCATCTTCAAAGGCCTCTGGAGAGACGGGGACCGACTGCATGTTCAGACTTGGCTCAGAAAGCACAACGCTGCTCTCCTTTACGAGCGCTGTGACATCCCCCTCTCCGCACCAATATAAGGAACCTTTTGTTTTACCTTTTTGGGAATTACTGTGTTTTTTTATGCACCACTAACTTGGGTAACATCCAAGCAACAGTCTATCAAGTCGGGGGAGGGTCCTTAAACTCCAACAGGTTACTCTACATCTCCTCTTCAACTTCTTAAAGGGCCTGAATCCTCCTTATTTAACAGCATGTATTCATATCATACATTCCACCTGCTGATTTAATTCTAATATGGACCTGGTCAGTGTCAGTCATGGCTGTGGTCCAAAAACAGAACCACCCGAGAGTTATGTACGGAATAATTTTGGTGGCAAACAATACAAACAATGTTTTCCTAAGTATTGAGTAGCTCCTTTTGTGGAAAACAATGAGGGCCACGCTGCATGCAGCTGGCCTCCAGGCATATGGACGCAGAGGGGACACTGGGGGGCGCCATTAATATTTCCCTAACATTTTGGCAATACAATGGCACAACCGCAACGCTGCACGACTTGGTGTGTGAAGGCACTCCGGAGAAGCAGAAAACCAGAGAAAGGAAGCATGACAGCAACAAGAAATTCCTTTTCAAGAAAATCTGAGTAACATCAGTGCTGGTGATTCACAGATAAGCTCATAACACATCCTCATATCAGGCCTCTCGGAGGAGGTCAATGAATCCAGCAGACACTCAGAGAGCTGCAGACTTCTAATTAGCGGGGGTAGGTGGTCCAGTGCACTGCAGTGTCACATTTTAACCACAGAATCCTGCAACTGAGCCACACTCCGACCTATCGCTGCGCATCCCACCAAAAGCACGCAGACACCAAACTGCGGATCGGCCATTATCAGCTAGACAGAAAACAAGAGGCTCCCTTGAAGATGGGCGACAGATAATGTTCATTTTTTGTTTCATCCAAGTGCTTCCAGACAAAAAACAAAAAAGTACATCAGAAAAAGAATACGTAAGATTTGCGAGATAACTATAGGAAGCCCGCGTTTGTTTTCCAGCGCTAAAACAAATGGGATTGAATCGGGTAGCAGTAAACAAGGCACGTTCCCAGGCTCCGAGGAATGTTGTTTTTGAAATGCAGGGCATCTATTCAAAGCCACCCTGGCCCAAATGGAACAGGGGCCGTAAAGGTCACAAGCCAAACACCACCAAGCTGCAAGAAAAGCCAGGGACGCCGCATGGGTGAGAATGGTCCCACTGTGAACTCAGGCCATCCAGTGCATGGTGTCCAACTGTGAGCTCGGGCCGCCCAGTGCATGGGGTCTCACTGTGAACTCGGGCCGTCCAGTGCATGGGGTCCCACTGTGAGCTCGGGCCGTCCAGTGCATGGGGTCCCACTGTGAGCTCGGGCCATCCAGTGCACGGGCAGCCTTGCAGAAAAGAATCAAAATCCTGAAATTTCACGTCAGATCCCTTATGGATTTTTCCAGTGTGTCGCAACACACATCTGGCGAAACCATTCATGACAACCTGACCCGTAGAGTAGAAAACCTGGCAGGGATGCGGCACACGCACCCCGAGGGGCTCTGGGACACGCTCGGGGGTGAAGAATCAATGGGGCTTTTCACAATGCGACTCTTCCTGAGTGCACTGGCAGTATCACAGGGATGACACATCCTTCTCCCTGTTATTCTAACTGAAAGAGAAGCAAACGGTGCATAAATGATCTCACATCTGGAGCAGCGATCAGTCCGTTGAGAGGACAGCCGTAAGGGTCCTTTATCCGCCTGCCAGCTTTGAGGATGGTTTATCTCTCCTGCCACCTACTCACCATCCACCCTTAACCGGTCCCTGTAGCCCCCAGCTCAGTCTAGCCAGGCTCAACGCCCACCATGGGCACATGAGGGCAAGTTAAACCCGGTTCTAATGTCTGTGGCTGTGAAGCGCGGCATGTGGCAGGTAGGTGTAAACAGAAACCAAGATGGCCCCCACCATCGGAGAGGTGGGCGGTTCCTCTGATATGGACTGAAGTCGGGCCCTGAGAGGCGGCGCAGGAGGCCAAAAGACCTTCCCAATGGTGAGACATACTAAACAGCACCTTCCTGAAGGCCTGGGAGGGGATGGCCTATCAGATGAAGCCAAAATCAGCCACCTCAACATCAACACAGAGCACCTACGCAGCCCCAGCCGACAGCAGAAAAACACTTACACAGCAAGAGCGCTGTGTTTACTCGCCCAGCAACAGAGCAGGTCTCAGAGCAGCAAATGCAGCCATTTCTGTTGCCGCTGCTTGGGGGGGCAGCCTCTAATGGCCGACATCACTGGCACCTCCTCTGCAAGAAAAGCTCAAACTGCATTTTACAACCATACTACATTAAAGCCAACTGGCTCAAAGTCCATGAGTCAATCCTGGTAGACATCTTTACTGGACGCGTGGTGCCCCTCATGTGGGCTGTGAGAAGATGAGACTGAGATGTTCAGCTGTAAACAGACACTGAAGTATTTAGGCTCTGCTGTCAGCCGTCACACAGAAACAAACTCCCAAGAAAACTTGGCTGAACTTCTGCAGAACTCGGGTGCCATTCATTGGCTTTGGATCCACGACAGCAAATGCGATAGTGATTAAAGGGTATCAGTGCCTTCCTAGCCACCTGCAAGCCAAGCAGTGTAGAAAATCATACAGTACAAGATGCTCTTCAATAATTATCTGTGGATCTATTAACATATTCTGTCATAAGACACAGAAGAACCGAGGGAAAAAAAAATACTAACATATCGCCTGCTTCAGAAACATGTACTGAAAAGCTCCAAGGTCTTCAGGCACTTCAGGTGGTCAGCCTTACGGAGCAGGCCCTGGTTGGACTCTCGCGTGGTGGATGACTGGCGAGAGCAGGAATGAAAACAAACCACGGGGCGGTGTGTCCGGTGGCCGTCGTATGGAGGCATGCAGCCGGGATCGTGCAGAAGGAGATTTCTGACATCACAGGAGGACTCCAACAAAAACAGTGTAGGGCTGAAAACAGCCAATCACCAAAATAAACACGGTGATCAGGGATCAGAACACTGCTTCTGTCCATCTGGCTCCAACTTCACGACCCGCTCCAGAAATAATGGAGTGAGACTGAGACTGAACCCCAGACTCCCTGACAGTTACGGCATGGCAGATGCCCCCAGAGCTCTCCAAGAGCGTCTCACAGCAAAGCCATCTTTAAAAGCCCGTGCGGAAGTTTAACAGCACTTCACAAACACAGAGGAGCAGGAGTGCGGGAAGCAGCTCACCGGCCGCCACATACCAACCCCATGCTGACTCCGTACCACGCAGGCGAGGCCCCGCTAAGAGCGTGGCCCATAGGCGGGGGAAAGGAAAGTGAGAATGCTGATCTGATGGCAGTGTTGCTGCAGCATGACACGTGTAGTTTCATTATGACGCCTGGGGGAATCCAGGCTACACCAAGGTTAGCAGGCGAGCACATGGCACCCATGTCCCTCATAAACACACACTGCCATCGTCATGGCGAGCAGAAGAATGGCGCCGGTCCTACCTCCATGTGACACCGTGGCGTGGCGTCAGGAAGACACCGTCACACCAATGAGAGAGCTCCTTTCGGAGATACCGGTGTCATGTGATGGGGGACTCCCCCAAATATGACCCCACAGCCTCTGGGCTAGAGAGACAATATCGCTTGAGGGGTTTGGGATTTGCCCCTCAGGACGCACTGGTGCTACAGGGATTAGTTTGATGTAATCTTATAAAGTGTTCCGACTATTTCATCTTCTTCGTCTGCATCCACACGATAATCGTACAGATGCCCGTTCGTGAGCCGGATACCAAGGCATCCCTCATAAACGTCCCCCATCGCGAAGCACACAAGCCTGCCATATAGAGCGCTCACAGAAAGCCTTGGGATGCTTGTGTAATTCTGTGACAATGTTACACATTTCTTAGCTTCTAAAAAAAGTCCATTGACAAGCATTGTTCACTGTATCTTCTGCATGGACATATTGTTTTATGAACTATCACGATTTTTTTGACAGAGTCATTCAGTTCTGTTCTTTCCATTGCCATTAATTGCAATCATAGTCACTGACTCCCAAAGGGGGACATTAACTACAAATGGAGCTTTGGCGAGGACAGAATTTCACTGATATACAGCACAGCAGAAAAGAGCCTCATTTCACCAAGATGGCAGAGACAGGAGAGTTCCTACTTTCTGCTGCACTCTTCTCATCGCTCTCAAAGTGGGTAGGAGCCTTACAGTTAATTCTACACAATGACAGGAAGCTTTATCTGGACATTACAGTAATTCACATCATCAACGTGGGGGGGGGGCACGCCTCCGGGTTGTGGTAACGCTCTTTTGTGAGCGCGGCACGTGTTAGAGTCGTCGGGTGAGTAAAATATGTGCATTCGGCAGCACCGGGTTGTGGAAGCAGGGGAGGACCGGAGGAAGTCGGGGGTGAGGAGGGGGGGTTGAGGATCAAGAGGAGGCCCAACAAAAATCAGGGAGGGAGATGGTAAAACTCCCCAGACCAAACATGAAATCTGAAACACGACCGTACCCCCAGAAGGGTCAAAGGAGATTCACCGACATAGGGAGAGAGGGAATTTGCCGGAAGGATAGTTCCTTTGAACTTGGCGATTGACCTAAAATTAACAAAAGAAATTTTGATTTTATAAACAGAGATTCCAGTCATCCACACAGCACTGAGAAGATCTGCGAGAAGGCTGAAAGTGGGGTCTCCCAGGCGGGGAACAGAGCCGGGTATAAATCCTCCTTCTGGGGGCCTCAGAGCCCGACCCCCATGCCGGCTCTGAGGGCAGGTCACTCCTTGAACCGGGATGAACCAACCGGGACGTAAAACAATCCACCAAGGCCTAAAGCCTGCAGAGCATCCGTTTGATTCCCAGTCTGAAAGCGGCTCTCGGACCAAAAGTAGAAGGCCTCAGAGGCACAGGGGGCACTCCCCAGAGGAGAGACAAAAGTTCACGCTAGGATCAGAAGACAAATCCAACTTCTGAGGTCTCTCAGCCAGAGGCCACAATTCACAGAAAGCGCAGAGACTTTTTTTTTTTTAAAACAGTTAGAAACCTTGGTAACAAATGTTAAGCAGACCGAGCCGAGGAGCCGAGCAGAGGAGGAGCAGAGCAGGTCGAGGCGAAGAGGAGCAGAGCGGATCTTCAGGGAATCCCCTAGGGCGTGCAGAATAGGCTCATGCACACAGTGGTGGCCTCACCTTCCCGGGGACTCTGAAGACGCATCACTGAAATGCACAGCACAAACACAGCGTCCTGCAGAAGAGGCAGCCGCTGGCACAGTTCTATAAGGCTCAGACATTGATCTGGGCCAGAGATTCTAGGGGAGATTAAGCAGAAGCAAAATCAATTCGGGGTTTTATGTTCTGAGTCGGCCTGTTTGTCTAGGAGACGAGACGGCCAGTAAAAGGGGATTATTACTGGGTTCCAAACTGTGCCCCCCCCCCCCCATCCACAGCCTGGAGACGCAGGGTGTAAATCTTGCGAGCCTTCGTGCTGAAGGATGACACCATGGTGAAGAAGAGACGTCTCACTCGGGCAGCTGTGAGGATCAGGAACACCCCCCCCCGTCACCTTTAAAAGAGAAGAAATGCAGTCCCCCCCGGTCCCCCCCTCCTCTGAGAATGCCCTTCCCTCAGACTATAGGAAGGGTAACGGGGGGTGCAAGTGCTGTACCTCACATGAACGGCACCTGGTCCATCGCGAGTGAGTCAGACTGCGTGGTCCGGAGACGGCCATCTTCCCACCGTGCTGACAGTGCAAGGCAGCATTTATCTAAGCGGGACACTTTTACTCAGCGGTGAAAGCGGCGGGAGAGTTTCAAAGAAGCACACCCACCCCCACCACGCTGTGGCCTCGCGCACAGACACAGCACAAACACCCCAGTGCTCATGGCGATGCCACAGTCTGGGATCCCGCAGCACCAGCAGGCTGGATGACGCTACAGGACTGCCCCGCACACCGGTTCTTGTAACAGGAAGCCGCACGAGTGCTGATTTCACTCACCGCAGAGCGAGTGAGCTGACTCTCCACCCACGGCGGGGGATGCGAAACAAGCGAATTAACAAAAATGAACAAGAAACCACCTCAGCGTGCAGAGCCCAGGATGACAAAACCATCACCGAACAACATAAAATATAGCAACAAAACAAGCTCATGAAGAAAAACAGAACAAAACGACACTCTGAACGAAAATAAAAGAGCACGATAGGAGTGAGGAGAGCCTGGGCCTGAGGCCATTATCTGGAAACACACAGTGAAATCTTCCACTGTATCTTTCCACTAGTGCATGATTGCTGAAATTATGGGATGTGAGGTAAAGGAGGGAGAAGGAGGGAGGTTCCTGGGCAAGTCATGGACAGTAGCTGTCGGGTCACAAGGGGTCAAAGGTCACTGAATAGCATGCAAGGGTCACACACCTTCAGAAGGTGAACCCAGTTCCCCTGGAGGTTTACTCAAGTGTGCCTGTGAAACCGCCTTCCAGTCATCTTCTCCACATCAGAAATGTGCGAAGGGCTCCTTCGCAGTTTTCATGCTTTTAAATCTTTTGTTTGACCTTGAGACCTTGACAACTCCCCACCTAAAAGGGCAGGAATCCCAGACTGGGGGGCAAACTGTCTGAAAATTGAGGGCCTCAGGCAGGAAGGTATGTAAATATATCTGTCAAACATTCAAATATGCAACAAAGAACTAATCTGACAACACTGAATTGACCAATCACAGAAGATGACATCATATTGAATCTGCTTTCATGGGGAGTCATGTTGTGCGCTTGACAGCAGCCAGCAGGTGGCGCAGTAGTTTAGGATACTCAGGGGTCTGCTGGAACAGTTTGGTATTTAACCTGAACTGTGTCAAGAAAAACAGCCACATAAACTACCAAAAAAAAAAAAAATCTATGTAAATGTAGGTTTATCCACAAATCCTTTTTAACTCTTGGAGTGTTACTGACAGAGTCTGTGTACATGGAGTTATCAACAAGAGCAGAAAGATATGGAAAATGTGACAGGGGCCTGGCAAATGGAGCAGCTGGATCAAAACATCTCCAAACCGGGGGTGCAGAGTAGTGGAAAGTGGAGTGATCCAGCTGGGGGGGGACATCAGACAGTAATAAATGTCCTTTGGTTTATAAAAGAGGAAAACAAATGTTGTACCTGTCAGCCTGAGCAGGCCCTGCTGAGCAGGAGGGGGGGGGTCCCCAACCTGCCACCTGGGCTCTCCCTGTCACCGGGGACCCAGGGTGAGCAGGCCTCTCTCTGCTCCAGCCTCCAGCGGCTGGCCGAGACTCGCAGCTCCCCAGAATACAATGGAAAAGTCCGCATGGCCACATCTGGAGCACATTACAGCAAAACCAAAATCATTCACTGGGCCCGCTTACTCAAAAACGCACACGTGCACACACACACACACACGCACACACAGATGCATGTTTTCCATGTGCCTGGAGAAGGTGTCAGGGACGAGACCCACAGCTGGACCTACAGACCACTGCTTCTTATGTGTCTGGGGAAGAAGACAGAGCCTGAGTCTGTGTGCACGTGTGTGTATGTGTGTGTGTGTGTGTGTCTGTTTGTCTGCATGTGTGTGTCTGCGTCTGTGTGCACATGTGTGCGCATGCGTGTGTGTGTGTGTGTGTATGTGTAGCGGCTGGGGCCACAGCTTGTGCAGGCAGCCAGGTTTACCCCCAGGGGCGCCACCCTACATGAAAGGCCCATACAGGCTCACTGGCCAAACCCCGGAGCATGTAAAGAAAAATTTTCATCCAGAATAAAAAACGTGCTGCGCGTCAGCTCACTGACCATCTTTGTGCACATCTGGCCCAAGCCCCCTCAAACGGCACGCGAGGCTCACACACCTTCAGAAGGTGAACCCAGCCCCCCAGGAGGTTTACTCAAGTGGGCCCGTAAAACAGCCTTCCAGTCATCTTATGCGGACGATTCGATGCTCAGAAGGGCTCAGTCGCAGTTTTCATGCTTTAAAATCCTTTGTTTTATTGTTTTCTTGTTTTAATTTATGTTCTGTGTTTGTCTTAAATGTACGCACCAAGACTGTCAAGGCAGTGGGCAGCCCTCTCCGTAAAAGCTCACTTCACTCGCCACAGCCGAGCTGCGCCGTGCTCCCGGTTCGAACCGTGCCGACCTGCCCTTTCTGTGGGACCAAGCTATTCCCACCTTTGCTAAGGCTGCAGAACACGGATACAGTTCCCCGAGTTCCCTGTTCTGAAATCCGAACAGGCTGACTAGCTGGCCAGCTTCAGAGTGGCACGGGGATCGCGGTAAACCCCACAACAGTCCGGCACCGGCATTCCGGAGGGTTCCAGATCCCGCTAGGACTCGCCGGCGTTTCTCCAGGCGGCCCCACAAACAAGCAGGAATGGAGCCTAAGGGCCTCGCCTGACCGCTTCCTGGCGAAGCCAGTCCAGCGGGCCTTGGCGCCCCTAGATCCGCTGCCGTTCTGGGGACTGTCAGGGGCTGAATGGGGATGTGTGCGTGGTGCAAACACATGCATGCAGGCTCACGCGCACAAAATGGAAAAAGTCTGCGGCACACAGTTCCAATGAAGCTTAAATATTCATGAGGCGCAAACAAGCTGAGGGGGGCGGAGACACGCACCCAGTGTGCTATAAGGACTGCACCTCTGTGCCATGCAGTCATGCACGTGCCCCTCCCAGGCAGAGGCCTGGTACCAGCCGGGTCCCGCAGCTGGCCGAAGATCAAGCCTGTGGGCAGCCAGGACGGTTGGCACCGGGGCCGGAGAGCCAGTCAGGAGGCGGCATCTGGCCCCAGCATATTGAGGAGTGGGCCCTCGCCGGGGGCCCGTGCAGGGAGAGGGGAGACGAGGGGAGGGCCGCGCTCCACACACGTATCCGATTACGCCGATTGCGTAAGATGCCGTGCCGACGGGAATAACGGAAATAGAGAGGGCGGCAGAAAATCGGGAACAGACATCCCTCAGAACAGAGTGCAGAAAGATGATTTCGGATATAAAGTGAAAGACAGAAAGCATGTATATATAAGTACAGCATGAGCATCGAGCGCCGGCCACAGCACCACCCACCCTGCCACCACTCTCTCGACATCCTGTTTAGCAGAGTGCTGCCGGCACCACATACACACCGATAACCTAGTTCTGTGATGAGTCAGCATGGCGTCCCACCGACCCTGGACTTTCCTGCATCCTTTGTGAGCAGCCGTGCGAGGGACGTGTACACTGGTGACAGGAATACGCTCCTGCTGAAACCCCCCCCTTGCCGATGTGTTCGGGGCTGCCGGCCGCAGGCGGGATGCTGGTGTTTCTGGCACCGCTCCTACCCCAGTCCGGTCCCCCCCTCGGACTCACGCCCCACCGCTGCTCAACAGCTAGGAATATGGATGTTGTCCCGGTCTGCTTACGGACGGCGTCTGGCGGGAATCTCGGCTCAGAGTGGGTGGAGGCGACAGAGGGTCGTGTGAAGCCCAGCGCCAATGAGCGACAGAGGCAGCCATGCTGCACACAAATTGCCGCCTTACGTAGCCGTTCTCCCGACAAATCCTGAAGCCTGATGTTTACACAAAGGAGAGGCGATGGCCAGGGTACCGTCCAGGGGCTCTGTGCTCTAACTTAATTGTGACGTCTTCACCTGGGTCGTGCCAGCTGGTGATGTCCAGCTGGTCTCACTGGCATTTCAGTCAGGGGGGGGGGTGGGGTTCGCCACATGCCCTATGGTGCAAGGTTCTCAAACCAAGATGAAGCCTGATAAGTCTAGAAGTTCGGTAGAAACACCTTGGGTCCTAATTAAGACCCTACCACAGACCTGATGAACAGATGGAAGGTTACAGAAATCCTAGAATTTTGGTGATCAGTGGTCATTGTTGACACACCACAGCACACATTGCACAACAACCCACATGTGATGTTTATACACAACAGGGGGCAGCTAATTCAGTGCCTGGGGGGCAGTGCTTGGGGGCGCTACCTTGCTCAGGGTACCTCAGTGGTGCCTTGCTGGTCGAGGATTCGAACCAGCAATCTTTCAATTACCAGTACATTTCCCTAACCATTAAGCCACCCACTGCCTAGCGATGCTCCCATGACCTTAGGGGGGAGGCAGGCCGCTCAGAATTCGGGGGGAGAAGACAGGACTGGCGATGCAGACGGCACCCTGACAGGACGAGCTTCCTGTGGCTAACCAGCAGCTATCGGCAGTGATGACAAACGAGCGGTACGGACATGCTGAAATCAACATTATGAACAATTAACAAATAAAAAAGTGACACACAATGACAGATAGACTTTTTAGGTTCTTGCTTTGTTAGAAGGTGCAGTGTACCTACTGCTCCAATCCTGCTCACACTGGCCGTTGACTGGAAGCTCAGTATAGCTGCACTCACTGACAGTATACTGTATATGCTTGTAATGTGCTATTTGCCTCACTTTAGACAAAAGCGTTTAATAAATAAGCCAATGGTTAATGTAGATACACTTTTTTGTGCCTATGTATGGAATATCACAGAGATGAGTACTCCTACATGTGACTGTGGACCTTAAACACCCACCTCACATCCAGGACCTTAAACCTACAGCCCCTTCAGCACCTTCAAAGCGGCTCTCCGTCAGCTGGATCTCACGATTGCCCTTCCTCATCTGTCAAATGGGTGTTGTGCAGCTCAGAACGTCCCTGGGGTTTTTAGCCACACCCCCTAGGCTCATTATAAATAGACATCTAAAAGGTGAATGCGGTCAAATTAAGGATTTAATATCCTATAATCAAAAGCGAAACCTGCATTTAGGCGTCTACAGAAACACAGCCCAGACTGCAATGGCGGCCTGCTAACATTCCCGTATCAAACTCCTCTCATTAGCGTTCAGCGTTTCTTTGGCGGTTTCTACTGCAAAACGACAGGCCTGATAGACAACCCTCAAATACAAAAACATTCAGTGTCCATCGTTGAGCACCCGAATGGGCCACTTAGGGGTGATTCTAGGACTTTTTAAAGTGGGGGGGGGGGCATGAGTGGGGCCATAATTCACAGTACAGGGTCAACCTTATCATTAGCCAATGATATGTCTTGATTCAGTGACTGACTGAGGAGGAGACATTCTGGGAACCAATCAGCTTTCAGCTAGGGCCAGTGCCCCTGTGGTCCCACCCCTGTGTACACCCCTGGGGTCAGCAGAGCCCTTTTGGGGAACATTTATTAGGTTTCAACATCGTAAGAGTGCCAAGTAGCATACAACCTGTAACAGGCCTTTCAGTATTTCCAACTGTGCTACAGTAAAATTACCTTATGCTAATGACATTCAGTATGGGGTCCAAATTGACCAACTAGCTGCACCCAGAAGAACATACCTCAGTCCTTGGGGAACCAAAAGCTGAATGATGAATCGTGTTCACACATCCAAGCTATACACCAAACCCTAACGCGGTGGAAATTGTACCGTATCCTCACCGATCCGAATCCGAATCTCTCCTCATCGAATTCAAGGGCAACATAGTGAGGAGGTTTCTCTATAGACCAGAGCCAGGTGAGCAGATAAATCATCAAAATAAAAATCACAGGGTTTGCTGTAGTAATTAAAAAGTCATCTGGAGAACGCCCCACTCATTTTCACTAACTCCCCCCCTCGCTCAAGGTGGTACAGCTCACCACAAGCATTACTCATCATGTGTAAGGGGAGATGTTGCAAGAACATTATGTGTCCCATCATCTCACTTCACGCCCACCCCCCCCACTGAGAATATTAACCAATTTGACTTCAGCCTGTTGAGTGAGGAAAAACAATGCCAGCCCAGCCAAGACTAGAGCTTGTAAAAGGGGGAGGGCAGAGAAGTTGAGCATGACCTCACTGTCTCTGTCAGAAAGGGGCTGGGGGGGGCAATTAGCATTACTCAACACGTCTTTTCACCCAAGTGAGTCCCAATGTTATACTGCAATGGCAGTTCAGTCTAGTTTTCTTAAACTTCTATGTATATGGTGGACAATGATAAATAGCAGAACTGAGAAATCAGGGAAGGGACCTGGAGCTGGCCCAGGAGACGGGGCTGCTGGCCAGCGGGGACCCGACACATATCTGGGGACTGGAATTTAAGCTGTCAGCACTTCCTTGGTGCTGCTCCCAGAGGACCTTGTGCTCTTAAAAGTGATGGAATGGCAGCTGGGTACATGGAGTGGGCGTTGGGTCAGCTTCCAGAATGGAAAGATCATTTCTGACTGCCCACACCAGCACCCACCAACAAGTAGCCATTGTTCCAGGGATCGTAGTCATCCCCCATGGCACTTTTCAAATTGAATGTTTGTCAATCTACATACCAGCCGCTACAATGAGGAGTGCTTTTTGATCATCACCTCTGGGTTAGAACGACTCCAAAAATTCCAGAGGTGTTAAGGAAATCACAACAAGGACTTTTTCAGAACTCCAAGTGGTCCAAGCCTTACCTGCAGAGGTTAAGGGGCAAAGGATCTGGAGAAGGAACAGGAAGGGAAGGTAGTTGGCCATTCTGGTAAGGCTATGGTTGTCCAGGTGCAAGAATGAAGGAACAACTTCTCGTCTTTCACTCTCAGGTCACCGTCTGTGGAGGAACAGAAAGTACATCACAAGTATTAAGTCAAGCTCATACACAAAAGGCACCACAAATGACACATTGAGTATGGAGATAAATGAGTCCACAGTCCAGCCATGTGACCTCTGTGGTGGTCAGTGGTCTTCTGGGAGAGTCTGTGATGTCCGGAACAATGAACAATTAGTCCATCCTACTCAACTGAGCTATTGAATGTCTTTCTATTCTGTTGAGTTATTTAATTTCAAATTATTCAGGGTTCTGTGGTAACCTTCAGGGCCATAACCTTAGGGCTGACAAAGCCTTAGAGCTGAGAGAAATAGACATGTCCCACTGTCACCCCAGACATCCCATCCTGCTCTTTTCACCAATAAAATTCATTTGTGGTCCTGGCAGGTCACCGATGTCAAATTAAAGATATAACATTTTGAATTTACAGCACAGGGCCCAGCCCTTGTTCTGAGCCAGACAAACTGCTAGCTTTGATGAGTCACCAAATTCTTTCAATATTACTCTGGGACTCAAGTAAAACATACAGAATAACCAGCGCAGTACCTCATTACCGATCGATTAATCACCACTCAATTCTGACTGAATATGAACAGCCGAGCAACGACACATCAACAACACATCCCCAGCGACCTATAGAGAATGTCCTTCCCATGTGAAATGTCTTAAATTTGGTCTGTCGAGAGCACACCATGCACAAGAGACCGTTAGAGCTACCTTAATAAGAAGCAGAATGGCGAGTCCCACAGCACCGCGGCAAGGCGGACACGGACCAACCATGAACATGATTCCCATCTGCCAAATCAAGAACATAAGAATTCCCATGATTCAGCCTCAACTGAGCCAACCCCAGTCAGACTTTTAGGCAAGGAGAACCCACTGGTTCCTGAACTCAGAGTTAAATTTAGCAAGCGTTAATCTGTCGATGATCCAAGATGGCCCCTGAAAAGAAAGGGGATAAACCTTGTCATTCTGGGGTGAGCATGACCTCTGGCCCTTTCAGCTCAGATGGGCTGGTCACCTCTTGTGGACTGCTGGCGAGATTATCGCCGAAACGCTCATTGTCAAAGCACCAGCTTAGCTAATGACACCATGTTAAGCTCCCCCACCCCACCCCCCCAGAAAGATCCTGCTTCACTTCAGTCACGGGTGTGAGCGAGTCCTATGGGTCCCATTTGAGTCCCATGTTACTGCAGCATTTTATCAGCCATGCTCGAGCGGCACGGCTTTCAGGAGAAGGAGTGAGAGAGGGGTGTGAAGATGAGGACTCGGCCAAGGAGGTCGGGGCACAGAGGCCTAGAGGCAAGACAATAAACACTGAGCAGGGCGCGCGGGAAAGCGTCCAAATTACGCAAAGATCGGCGCTAAAACCTCCATCATCACAGTCAAAGTCGCGTCCAATGAGCAGGACGGCCGGGGAACGGCAGTGATGTCAGCTCAAGCGCAGCACCAAGCAGCAGGAGTGCCGCTCGGGGGGGGGGGGCGTGGCCACTGTGGACAAAGGGCCTTTTACGCACTGACAGCTGCAGGAGATATACGGAGGTTTTGGAATATCTTGACAAATATTGCACTTCCAAACACAGAGAGCGAGGGGGTGATTCATCGTCCGCAGGGGTTAGCCGTGGGGGATTCAAACTTCAGAGCAAGGGAATTTCTGCGCTAAAACATGGAGGTATATCCCTATCTCCCCTTTCTTCAGACTGAAATTAAAAAGTGGCCCCCAACCCTAACTCCAACGAAGGCCCTCTGGATATATAAAAGAACTCAGGGGCACGAGAAACAAATCTTAGTGGTCATGGGGGGGCTCCATTGCACACCTCACAGGGAACAGGGGCCGGAGAGGCCGACACTAAAACAGACCTATGAACTGTCCTGTTTCAACATACAATCTTAAAGGGGTTCAGAACCCCAGTCCTCCACTCAAATAATATTACTCAAAGCATCCCCACACTGGCCTGATCCCCCCCCAAACGTCAGCAGAACATGGACCACACATAAGCCCAAGGCGCCGAGCCTGGGATCCACATCGGACCCAAACTCTCCCCAACTGCACAGGAGTATTAACTACCACGAGGTACTGATGAGATGGAGAAACCGTATATAGGCAGGTCATCAGGCTGGGATATGCTAAACCATTACGCATTTTATAGAAGGGTCGGGCCGGGCCGGAACAGAATAAAAGCAGGGCTCCAGCAATCCGTGGGCCACAGAAACAAAAAAAACCCTGGCCATACTTCGATGGGGTCACTTTTCACTTCCCCATTCTAGACACAAGTGGCTAAACATTATCAGAGGCAAAGAGAAGAAACACAGGTCCAAGGTGACCCAGAAGCAGCAGGCCAGACGCCCTCCTCATCTTGAGGTTTAATCCTTAGGGTCCAGCTCGGGCAACATATGTCATCTATTATTACGGTATGAAGTTATGAAACAGGAAACAGACCAGATATCCCAGCCACCCCCCAACCATGGCATCGGTTAAGAACACCTTGCCAAGAGTTAGCCCCGCCCCCTAGCCGCAGGTCTGAAGAAGAGAGGCCAGAGCCTGTGCTACAGCCCCGCAGGGGACGTTAATCAAGCACAGAGCGCTTTTTCATAAATAACCAAGGGGCCCAGCCTAAACAACGCAGGGATGTCATGTGTTTATAAGAGCGGATCTGCTCCTCTGCTCAGGGCCTCCTCGGAGTACTCCCTCACACACCAGCGAGGGACTGCGAGTGACCTCACCCCCCGGCGAACAGCCACCAGCAACCAGCTGCGAGGGCCCCCTGCAGAGCGCCGCAGTGCCGTGTGACTCACGCACGCACCCACACGCTCCCCCGATCAAGCCTGGCAAATGCACCCTGCCTCACTCTCAAACGCTGCTTAAGAGAAATAAAGCTCGGACCGTCCCTTTAAAAACCCCAGCGAGTGCAGACGTATGTCCGCATGAGGAAAAACAAGCACATTCAGGTAAGCGCAAACATTAATGCTGTCCCAGCATGCAGGCCCGTTGCTAGGCAACACCTTCCATGCCATACTCTTGGGCTGCCTGTCACAGGTCCGTCGTCAGTCAAATCAAACCAGGGGCTAGTGCTGTGACAGCGAACACGTCACCTGCCATTAAATAAGTTCACAACGGGCCTGACGGTTACAGCACCGGAGGTGAGAGCAGCTTAGCTACAGAACAGGACGAAATAAATAAGGAAATAAGGAAGCAAAGATGGTGGCACCGGAGCCTGAATCTCACCTGTGGCCTGAGCTCACGTCTGTAGGACAGAGAACGAACGATCAACAGGACGCTTTCACACCCAAAATAAATATAAGCAACACACAGGCCCCTGTGGGCTGGACAGAACTACCGCCCCGCCATCGCCATCTCATATCCACCTTCGGAAAAAAGATATCTACTCAAATAAACATCCCAGAATGGACACGTGTGTGGAGTGATCCTTCCAGAACCAACAGGGGGAGCTGGACAGAGGAGACCTATGACTGCAGAGCAGTAAAAATTATACAGAGGCAGGAAGAAGCTGAACTCGAGGGAGGCCATCATTCGATTACTGTATCTGAAGTTTGTCCACGCATGTATGAAGTGTAAGTCACCCTGCGCCATTCATGTGGAATCTTCCATTCGGGCTCACTCACACACACGTGCTGCTCGTGACTTATCTGAAACGTGCGTGTGCTTGGAAGAGGCGGCGTGTGCATTTCCTACTTTGAGGACCACGAGCAGTACAAGTGTGAACAGTCGTCACGCCGATCACACCTGGCAGAGACATCGATTACGCCCCTCTGACAGCTACAAGTCAGAATAGGTTTATCCACACACCGCTCAGGAATCTGAATACAGGTAATCACTTGGTAAAACAGCAGAATGTTTCAGCTTCAGGCATATTTGTTAGTCAGAAACAGATGAATGTTGTTAGAATTTCATGGGTTTTTGGCACATGCTGTCCGACTAGATACATCTAATTTGTTCTGGTTATGACACTCAGCCAAACAAACAAATCATAATCTGTCTCCGCAGCCCTATGAAACATCTTAAGAAAAATTTCTCTCATGCTTCCTGTGACACATAAAGCCACTTTTCTGCAAAGACTTTTGGGCACAGTGGGTCATCTGCATTATGTTCAGCTATTGCGAGAATATTATCAGTAAACATACTGAAACCTTGTGACACCATTCGTAACATTAAAAACCAGGCTGCCTCGCTGTTTCTAATGGGCTATGCAGGCCTGTGCACTTCACGCAAAAAGCAGAAAGTTGGTTTTTACTTTTGCGCCCATCATGAAACATCTGCATCAATGTCTACATCAAAACTATAGCATTATTTCCAGCAATATTCTGAGCACGTAAAAAACAAAACCTGGAAACACGCAGCCGGAACATCTCGTATAAACGCTACCAGATGCGTTAAGACGGGCTTTGAATTGACAGAAAATAGTTGGCATGATATCTGGCTGTGCCAATCGTTGTCTTGGAGTTGCAAACAAAAAACAAGCCAACTAAAGACTCCCAGGTGGTGGCTCTGTGTGTGTGTGTGTGTGTGTGTGTGTGTGTGTGTGTGTGTGTGTGTGTGTGTGTGTGTGTGTGTGTTTGTGTGTGA
>JABFDZ020000047.1:2489911-2501219 GCA_019775955.2 Pollimyrus isidori | reverse complement strand
AACATTACAAGGGGCTTTATCATGTTTTACTGTTTCACTTATCTGTTGATAATAATAACTTCCTGTACTTGAGTATGCCGTCACCAGTAACAATTTTACAAGCCAACAAATACATTAAATGTAGAATCCACACATACACGCATTCGTAATTCCATCTTCGTCCTGTGTTTTTTTAACTTGGTTTAAGTCTCCGCCATGGCTCCATGGGTGTGGAGTGTGCATGTTCTCCCCCTGAGTCGTGGTTTTTCCTCCAGGTAGGTTCCCCCCACAGTTCAAAATCGTGCTGAGGTTAATTGGAGTTACTAAATTACCCATGTGTGTGAAGGGTGTGTGAGTGTGCCCGGTGAAGGGTCGGCGCCCTATCCTGGGTTGTTCCCTGCCTTGCGCCTATAGGCTCCAGACCCCCTACGCCCCTAAATAGGATAAGCAGTTTCAGAAGATGGATGGAAAAATCAGCCACTTCATACAAGCAGCACGACGATTGAGAAATCCTAACCCTTCCGCGCCCCCTTGTGATTAAATCGTACTATTGAAATGACGCGATGCTATTCACATCCCCACACAAACCACTATTCTACATTTACAAAATATATGATTTGGAGTCATTCCCAAACTAGCCAGGATAAACAATGTGCGCGTACTGGCCAATAAGACCCTAACACTTACATTTGCACACTTCTCAAACTTTGGGTGCATTCCAGAAATGGGGCTGAAAATAATTTGGTTGAAAGAATTGTTTTTTGAAATAAAAGAAATTTAGATAACTTGGAAAAGTGAATCTTCCATCCTGGACAGGTAACCACGCAACCAAATGAATAGGTGAGTGGTGAGTAAGTGGGTAGTGAGTAGGTGAGTACATTAAATGTATTTTTATATGTGAAAATTGGCGACAGCTTGTAGTCCACATCTGGCCAGACTTTTAGTGGGGTGGGCTGGACCCCTACCTCAAATGCTGCCCAGTACATAACCTGCAAGGTCACAAAATATTCTCTTTACATTCTTCACGTGATGTTGTGCTGCACACGGCCAACACAACTGTCCCCACACTCTGGGACATCTAATCCTAAGTGAAGGTGCAAAGCCATCATGGGAATGGAGATAAAACTGGCCCCCTTGCTGTGGTGAATGTATTCAGGCTTTAATATGTCAGGCGTGGATCACAGACGGACTGTCAAACCCGACTCTCTCAGATTAAGCGGTCAGCTAGTGGCAGTGCCCACCAGCCCCATCCATCATGGGTTTCAGTGCCACTATCACTACAGGATGTTAGACTTGGGTGGGAAACCTGACTCCAGCGCTGCAGGACTGCGCAACACAACACTTCCACGATTGCTTGGAAAATTTGGCAAAAGAGACTTTTCCAAGGCGAACCCTTCAGTAGAGTCCCCAGAGGCTCTCCGAAGTCCCACAGCATCACCCAAGAAACGGCGACTGCGACCACAGCAGCGACCACTACTCTAAGTGCCCTATTTCTACGCCCGACGTTAGTCATTCCTCAAAGTGTCATCTTCCCACACCCAGTCTGCTCCCAGCCCAGCACACAGCCCCTCATTTCCTGACTCGACATCATACTATATGCTCTCTAGGACTTCAAACGCAGTGTGAAGTTGCAGTTGACCCTTCTGCACCACCAACCTTTGGACGCAGAATCTTGCTGAGTTCTAGATTTGCAGCTTTTGGATCACAACAGAAAAAGATGGATTTGTTTGTAGGAATACGTGTTGACATGTGGGGTAATTAAGGATGATTGATGCAGTATACA
The DNA here is from genome assembly GCA_019775955.2 of Pollimyrus isidori. Classification (NCBI taxonomy): domain Eukaryota; kingdom Metazoa; phylum Chordata; class Actinopteri; order Osteoglossiformes; family Mormyridae; genus Pollimyrus; species Pollimyrus isidori. Next base: position 2,499,457 of record JABFDZ020000047.1, on the reverse strand, counting down.
TAAATCTATTTCCAATAACCACTTTTCCTGTTAGTGACGTCCCAACGGTAAGAGAAGCCTTAGGCAAGAAAAACAAATGAATCACTTCAAGTGCTTCAGAACGTGCTTCTGTTTCTCTGAGATGTTACGGAAATCCATAATGTGAATTCATCATTCAGCCCGGGCAAAGGTTTTGCTCTTTGCCTTACACAAGACACTGAACAGAGCGCCTTCCCATAGCTTAAAAATATAACAGTTTTAAACAATTTTCTTTTAATCTTAAATAATTTATTGTTTCTCATTTTCAAAGATAGGCCTAAACGACTGGAAAGATGAATGGATGGATTTCTGACGCATAACGGGATTAAAGCGAAACGAAATGCTGTATTAAACTAATTAATAGTAGTACTAGTTATAGGGGCAGTATTAATATATTTTTCCTGAGACTTGCGCATGTTACTGAGTAACACCGCCTGTATTCGAGGTTATCATACATACTGGTTAACTCCCTAATTTTAAGGGCTTAATTTCATGAACCTGCAATCGCAATACCACCCCACCCCCATACACACACGCAGGCGTGAATCCTGACGTCTGACTCGTCTGCGGCTGCACTCGAGTTCATGTTGCGGGGGTCTTGGTCGGCGCTGGGGTGTCATCGGGCTGTTATGAGGGGACGGCGCTGCCTCCGTCATGCTCTTTCAGACGCCGTTAACCGGTTAACGGAGCGAAAACCGTCCGACGACGTGACGCGCGCTGTTTTGCACACTGTAACGTGAAGATGGCGAGGCTGCTCCGCGGCTTGCTCATGTTTACGTTCACGTTAACGGGCAAAATCAAAGGCATCGGTTTCTGGTCCCTGATCTACGGCTATTGTGCGCTGTGCACCTGCTGTGTGCTGCTTAAACTTTGCTGGAGCGCGATCGCGAGGCCATCTCGGGCGTTTCATTGGAAAATCCGAGAGACTGCGCCTGCCTGCCTCAACGACACGTCCTTGGGAACCCACTGTTATGTCAAAATAAAGGTAAGGTGCTCCTTTTGCCCGTTTAGATGCGCATTTATGCTTGGCGTGTCCCTCCCCCACGATCTCGGTAGAGCCGTCGGAGGACGAGACGGGGGCGGCCCTCCGATCTAGCGGCCCCTTCGTAACGCAGTCACCTTATTTCCAAATCGTCTAAGTTATACAACGCGGTGCCAGCCTGCCCCCTTTCGTGTATTGATTATCCAGCCGGTGCTCAGGACAGCTCCTCACCCCCCACTCATCCCAGAGCCGTTTATTAAGAAAAGCTTTTCTGATCCTCCCCGCAGAACCCCAGGTCTGAGCCGGTTCCCTTATATCGGCTCCATGCAGGCTTTACTCCCTGCTGTTATGGGAATTGCGGCTCCCGTAGTTTTAATCTCGGTCAGCTGTTCCAGCATCGATTTCACTACCTTTACATCTGTACACATACGCAAGATGCGACTTTTAAAATACAACCATTTAATGGTTGATGTATTATGATTGATATGAAATATTTTTAAATATATATTTTGCATTCAATTTTGGCCCCTATATAATATGCTGCATTAACCCGTATTTTGTTCATCTCGTCGGATGTAGTTCCTTGATACCAGTAATTAGATATTCGCCGACTGGAGCTGCAATTAGCTTTGACTGCTTAACTAGCGGAACCGAAATCCCCAGGTTTAACCGAGACATGTTTAAAATTATTAAATAGCAGGTTGCACGTTTTCATGCTTTATAAAAATATAAGGCGGCGCGGAGGCGCACGGCGTGACCTTCAACGCGGTGATGGCCGAACCGGTACAGACTTAGGTGTGGTGAAAAAAAAACCCAAAGTTTTTGTTTTACCCATAAAGGCAGCGTACTGAGTAACGTGTTGTTGTTTTCCCCTTCCTCAATCCCAGGAGTCTGGCCTGAGATTCCACTACGTAGCCGCAGGAGAGCGGGGAAAACCTCTTATCCTGTTTCTCCACGGTTTTCCCGAGTTCTGGTAAGACATTGGACAGTCACAGATGCAAAACAGAGGCGCTGTAACTGGAGGAGAGATTCTACGGCCCCTAAAATGTGTACATAATTGTATTGGTTTAGAGAGCTAAAATGATTAGCTTTCACGGGGCGCAAACCCTCTAGCGGTGCCCCTGCTTCAGTGTAATAAGATCAACAATACATATACCCTTACTATAGAAATCCCGGAACATCTTTCAGTTTTGAAGAAATTAAGCCAAATTCAATGTAACTGTATCTATTTTATACAGGATTTTAAGTCCCATCTTGGTTTTAGTATAAGATTTTGAAAGATGTGATAGAAACCAGGGCTGTGTTCCAGAAACACAAACTCAAAATGGGTTAGGGTTAGTTCGAGTTTGTTTGTTGTTTTTTAGGAACTGGTTTTGTGCAAATAGCACTTCACTGACATACTATCCCTGGATGTGTTCTGTTTCGCTAGAAACCTTTGTCTCCCAAAATATCTTTAACAGAATACCAACGGAGTCTAATTAATAGTTCATTTGCATCTGACATTTATTTTAATAATTCTAAAATCCAGAACTGACATCTGACTGAAATAATTAGCTCAGATTCCATCAGAGATCCCAGTTTTGTATGTTTACTTTCTAGAGGTGATCTAGGTATTGGTACTAATATAATTTAATTGGTATTGATATGCTGTCTGGATATGTAACAGCCAGTCATGTTGTGTAGAATTAACCGTGGTATTTGTGTACTCTCTGGAAAGAATGGATCCCAGTAGCCATATTAAGCTAATCATTGTTTACGTGGCTCATTATTAATTAAACGTTTTATATGAAATGGATAGAATAAGTGGCCGGACGAAGACGATTAAGCAAACAGGAAGTGCCTGAGAGCCGGAGGGCATGTGAGATTAGAGACAGCCTGAACCCATAGTCCGCTGTGCCCATAGTGATTAGCAGATTTCACCTTATTCATCTCCCCGATCTTTCGGTTTCCACTTTTTGCCTGTTGCTCTCTGGCCCATAGATGGTGACGCTGATTCCCTGCTTCTGTGATTCCGGTTAGTGCGCATGTATGTGGAGATCTGCATGTAGGAATATCCGAGAGGAAGTCTGTAGGGGTAGTCAGGACTCACTCTGCAGAAGCTCGACATGTGTCCTCCTCTTTTATCCACAAGGACGATGCTCACCGTGTCTCTACTGCAAAGGTCACCACGGTCACAATTCTTGTCTCCAAGGCAACCGCATCGTCATTGAAACTACGCTTTCGTGCAAATTTGCACATAATTCCAGACTGCAGGTTGGGGTCTTTGCAGTTCTCCACCACCTTACCGTTTATTCCGTGCTTCACTATATTTACCTGGTAGTACTGAGGGCACCTAAGGACGACAGAGAAGGGGCTGCATCAGGGAGCCTCTCTGATATGGGATTCAACAAACAAACTCATGCAGAGTAGTCCAGTTTCTTAACAGGAATTTATGCAAATGGTGCTACTAGAGATTGAATTATTTTTTAAATCTTCTGGTTTTGGATCCCCTGATATTTTTACTTCCATTCAATTACAAAAAGTTCTTGAGAAACTTGTTCTTCAAGACAAAGTCCTGGAGCACTGACTCTGTCTCACTTGTGCTCTGTGTCACTTGTGCTTTCAAGCGTCACTTTCGTGCTGAGTCATTACTTACACTGCGGCATCTCCTGGTGCCTTGAATCGTTAAGGAGAAAGTCTGAGGACATTTGCAGCCACTGAACAAAGGAGAGACCAGGTTTACCTGTAGGAGATTTCAGGCCAAACAATGACAGCTGTAATTATGTGAAAAATTATTGGCAACAGTGATCTTACGAAATCACCAATTCTGGAAGATTAATTTATAGTTGAACTATTAGGATTCAACAAATGCAGGATGGAAAAATACTTCACCACGACAGAATTTTAGTGTGCTTTCCCAGATAGTCGACGCAGACTGTTTTTTCACAGTTCTCTTTGTCATGCTGGTGTAGCGGTTTAGCCTCTTGACTAGCTGGCTCTTACCTAGATCGGCACGCAGAGGAGCCCGTCACTTCCGCTCCGCACTGTCTCCTTCCCGCAGGTTCTCATGGCGTCACCAGCTGAGGGAGTTCAAGAGTGAGTTCCGGGTGGTGGCCGTGGACATGAGAGGGTACGGCGAGTCAGACCAGCCCACATCCACTGACAGCTACCGCATGGACTGCCTGCTGACCGACATCAAGGACGTCATGGAGTGTCTGGGTGGGTCCCAGGATCTGCACCAGCACCTCAATACCTGCGTGGCTCACCCACATCTCCGGGGGGCATCAGAGACATGCTCTGATAGGTCTAGAGCACCTCTCATAGTTCAACTGCTTCTCAGTCTGGGCCACCTTCCAGAACAGAGGTCACCCTCAGCTTTTATGGTCCATCTTGCCGCTCCTCTCTGTCCTGACGCACACCCTTGTTTGGCCACGACTAGGCTATAACAGATGCTTCCTTGTGGGCCACGACCTGGGTGGCTTTGTGGCCTGGCTGTTTGCCATCCACTACCCCGAGATGGTAACCAAGCTCATCGTCCTGAACTGCCCCCACCCCTCTGTGTTTGCAGGTATGTTTTCATGCGCTTCGACCTACACGAATGCAGCAACTCATGCCAGCGATTACTCAAAATGTCTTAATTTTTAAGACAAACCCTGATAAATGTTGATGCTGACCACAAGCTATAAAACATTCAGTTGCTGAGTCTACCAAATATTTCTCTCCATAAACCCATTTTTGTTGTTTCAATCCCCTTTATATTACCGTAAATAACGGCAGTGGTCCTGTCATGGCTGGGGGGGGGAGGGGATTATATGACCAAAGGGGTCAGTGAAACTATCCGTCATTGAGTACATGTGGATGTGTGTTAAGTGACAATATCTATACACAAAAATGTGCCAGCTGGAGGTTAGCTGAAGGAAAAGTCCACAGTGGGCAATCATTAACTCTGCAGAGGCCAAAAGGCATTACAGAAATGTTCTCTGAGTCCCCTCACTCGAGTCCCCCGCCGTCCCACTTAGACCGGTCTGTCATTTCAGATTACACCCCCCGACACCTCAGCCAGTTGGTCAAGTCCAGCTACATGTTCTTCTTCCAGTTGCCCCGCCTTCCCGAGCTGGTCTTCTCCATGCACGACTTCAAGGTGAGCGGTGTGTGGCGTGCCCGCAGAGGTTTCCATGGAAACGGACCAGGAGAGCCAGACCCGGATTTAAAATAAAAAAAGACCACCTTTTACTAAACAATGCACACACATGGTACCTGTCTTTTACTTATTTATTCCACATGTTTTTTTCACTCGTTCCTGACCCACAGAAGCACGTAAGCAAAGGTAGCTATTTCAAAGGCCACATTATAATTCAAATCGGAGGTTTGTAACGGCACGTTTTTACAAGACGCAGGTAACATGGTTTGAAAGCCTCGTTAATGCTACATGCTAACACAGCCTGAATGGAGATTCCTGAATCCTCCCTCTCTACCTGTGACAGGAAGCGCTGGGGGCAGCCCACGTGCGGCTCTGCCCATCAGGCACTCCGCTCTGGGTCTCGGTCTCAGAATGGGGAGGGGGCAAGCATGCAGGGTCCAGGCCCAAGGCTGATTTTTAAAAGGCCTCGTCCAGTGTCTCTCACCCAGGCCCTTAATCATCATGGAAACCGTGCCAGCAGTCACCGTGACGACGATGATGTGGCACACGCGTGTGGCCGGCCGGCAGCCCCGAAAATCCAGGCACGAGGAATGGGCAACATGGCGGGGATTCATGGGCGTGACCCTCCCCCCCTCCCTCACTGACAGTGTCTCCTCCTATAGGCTCTGAAAAGCCTGTTCACCAGCAGCAGGACTGGGATTGGCCGGAAGGGCAGCGGGCTGACCAATGAGGATGTGGAAGCGTACCTGTACTACTTTTCCCAGCCAGGGGCCCTCACAGGCCCCCTCAACTATTACAGGAACATGTTCAGGTGAGAGAGGCGTGGGAGGCCATTACTCATCCCTTTATTAGGCATGCATTATTTTCTATTCCTATGGCACCCTCTGCTGGCGACATGCATTCTGACTGCCCTCTAGTGTTCTGCTGCAGTATTGCAAGCTGTTTCAATCCCTCCGGTGGCATTTCATGATAAAGCAAACAAAAAAGATGTGAGATGGAAGGACACTCCACTGGCTGTCTGCTAACATGCTCCCTGTGACCGATGGAAGCAGCTCCACTGGCCTAATGATCTAGCAAATTGAACTTTCAGTTTATCCCTAGAAATAAAATTGCAAAAAATTTAAAGTGAAACTAAATTATATAAGATGAAATAGAAATATATCTTTAAAATAAAAATGAATAAAACTGGATTTCAAATGAAAATTGAAAATAAAAAAATAGAAACTAGATTTAAAAAAAATCAAAGCTATGACATCACTGGTACAGACGGGGATCCCCCAGGTGTGCTGTAGATGTCGCTTGTTTCCTACCAGCACGCCAGCCCTGAGGCGGAGGGACGTCCGGTGTCCCGTTCTGCTGCTCTGGGGAGAGCGGGACGCCTTCCTGGAGCAGGACATGGCAGAGCAGTGCCGCCTCTACATCCGGGGTCACTTCCGCCTCAATGTCATCTCCGGGGCCAGCCACTGGCTGCAGCAGGACCAGCCCGACATCATCAACACGCTCATCTGGACCTTCCTCAAGGAAGGCGAGAGCCGCAGGAACCACAGGCACTCGCTGGCTTAGACGTCCGCCACAGGCGCCTGTCAGAAAACGAATAAGACCCACACAGCGCTGGCAGTGAGGACAATAGTACAGCCTTCCATTTGACTTACTTAATCATCAGTTGACAAGCACATTTTTATTGGAGTCGTCTTAATTTTTTTGTTTCGTTTTTGTTCCGTTGCCTCAGTACTTGTAAGTTTACCAATAGGGATAATCTCCCTGTCAATCGTATTGCATGGTGCCTTTGACTGACCAAGGGGGTCTTGACGAAAAAAGAAAAAAAAAACAACAACAACATTTGCGTGACCGAACCCATGACAATCACTGTAGGCATCTGCTCCATTTCCCAGAGGGACAGGACTGTGAGGCCTGTGGAGGAATTTTCAGGAGACCCCCCCGCTACCCTTGTGTGAGGTTTCTGCAGAATGGCGTGATGCCTCCCCAAGCTCTGCACGCCCTTGTTAGCTGTGACCAGGAGAATCTCATCTCCCTGGCCTTCTCGCTCCCCCGCTATCAGGTGGTGTCGTCTTAATGAATGTTTTTACTGGTACGTTTAATTTTCCCCCTCCTTTCAGTTACCTTGGCCTTCCTGTAATACCAGGTGATGGTTTAGTATTGTAAGCATTTTGTATTTATGTCCGAACACGGCCTTTATTATTTCAATGAGAATTGTTTTCATCATTATAATTTTCTAAACAAATAAACAGCAATGAAAGCGATGTTTTCTTATGATGGTTGTAATATTTTTTTGAGCAGCATAGCTCTCCATCCTCTCGACGGGACTCACAACAACATTATAAGACCACCTCGCCATAGGTCACCAAGTTTTTGCATATGGCTCTTACCCGTGACTTAAAGGGTTAGGTTAGGTGTGCTACTTGGTAACCTATTCAAAGACTAGTAATCTGAGGAGAACTATGAATCTCATATTACAGGGAAAGTCCAGCACTTCCCAGAAAACTCGGTTATCTACATGGAGATTATATTTGTGGGAAAAGGTTGGTTAGCCCTGCTTCACTTGTGAAATCACCAGTATCTATGAGGCCTTTGCGCCGTGACGCTACCTTACCGATAGCTGATCGGCTGGGCTCAGGAATCCAAATCGGAGTGCTAGGCCAGTCACAGCCTGACCGTACAAAAGGCAGGAGGGTACCCACATCGTTGGCGCCTGACAGCAGCCATGATCAGGAAAGCCTAAAGTCTATCTGACGTCCTACGCTGTTGTTAGCCTTGACACCATCAGCGTGCATGTGCCTGTCTGAGACTCGCATGCACTGCTCAGAGGTGATCCTGAGTTTAACGATTCGTTAAAGCAGCAATAAAGCAGGGATGTAATCAGCTGTGCTATAAAAATAACGGACGATCCTCTCCGACAAATACTGTCCCATGGTCCTCCCGCTTTTCCTGGCGAGATTTGCGGAAAATACAGTGGATTAATATTATTACTTTATATCTTACTCAATATTCTCATTTCCTGGAGTAGCTGTGGTCACCCCACAGAAACAGGGCCTCTCTACGGACATCAGATGCCCTCATAGTGTGAAAACAGCCCGAAAGCGCAGTAGAGTCAGTAGAGTGTGATGATTCTGGAGGAAGACGACTAGATGCCTTTAGCTGTATTAACCATCATTTCCTGTGTCTAAATCGACTTATTTTTGCTATTGGTTCTTTTTCTGCAGAGGTGAGGCTCATGTTCCCTTTGCATAACTACATACTTCTGAATAGATTTACTTTTTTTCCCCATAAAAAGTCAGTGATAAACTGACAAGCAGCAGAGATTTGAATGTGCTTAGCCTGCGAGTGGCCAAACGATCCCCACAGTTTGCAACGAATACAGAGACGCATTTTCTTCTGCATGAGGGACACCAACGTCAGAGGCTCAGCTGCCACCCAAGTGAGTGACTTAGTGATTTATTTATTTTTTTGTGTTTCTTTTTCCAGCCTCCGCGAGAATAAAATTCTCAGCCAAAGCCGCCAGTGTGTTGGGCTGCGGAGTCAGTAAAAGCCTGGCAATTCTGACTGGGTGTTCAGCAGCCCCTGCGGACCTGGCGGGGCACAGATAAGAGGTGTCAGTCCCAGCCGCCTGCCTCGATTAGGTTCGGGCCCAGAATGTGCTGCCACTGCCGTCCCCGTTGCTATGAGGCGCGCGGTGTCTCTAAGGCAGAGTGAACAGCTGGCACACAGGATCTGCTGTCAGGGTGAATCAACGCATCTCTCTTCGCTGCATCCGCTAGGAAAGGACCGCCTTCATGCATCACTGCCTCTTTGCTGCATTTTCAAAATTCGCCCACTACCCTTGGAACATCAGAAAAACAGGTTTGTGGGTCATCAGTCTCACCTAGTCCTTCTGACCTTGCTCTGATCTGTTCCCTCTTCAGGTGAGCCTCTGTGCTGCAGTGCTTTTATTAGCCACCATCTCCTGTGGTATTCCGGGCAGAAGCCTGACACTCACAAATTATTTTAAGTAGTCAAGGAATAACACTATGTATAAATTCTTTCAAAACTGTTTAATGCATATGCCAGTCCCAGCAGCATCCAAAAATAACTGCACCATTTAAACCCTGCAGTATTTTGACTAAACTGTGTTTGTTATTGATATCACTTTGCTTAAAGACAGAGGGCAGTAAAATCTCCACGAAGGGATGGAAAATAAAATAATTGAGTCTCTTAGGTCTTCTCAGACAAACTGCCCAGGATGATATCATTAAACCATAAACCCCACTCTAATGATTTTGTGTAAAATGACTGTGATAGGGGGTGGCATGGTGGTGCAGTGGTTAGCACTGTTGCCTCACACCTCTGGGACTCGGGTTCTGGTCTCCACCTGGTTTCATGTGTGTGGAGTTTGCATGTTCTCCCCGTGTCGTCGTGGGGTTTCCTCCGG
>JABFDZ020000047.1:2469089-2485929 GCA_019775955.2 Pollimyrus isidori | reverse complement strand
TCAGCAGAGTAACTGGCTTACCCCCTATCGGTATGGTAACCAGTGTATCCTCTATCAGCAGAGTAACTGGCTTACCCCCTATCGGTATGGTAACCAGTGTATCCTCTATCAGCAGAGTAACTGGCTTACCCTCTATTGGTATGATAATCAATATATAGGGTACCAGCTGGTTAACTGGCCTACTCTCTATCGGTATAACTGGTGCATCCTCTCTCAGCAGGGCAACTGGCCTACCCTCTATCAGCACAATAACCGATATGTATCCTCTATCAGCAGGTTAACAAGCCTACTTTCCATTGGCATGGGAACCAGTGTATCTTCTATCAGCGGGTTAACTGGCCTACCCCCGGCTTTTTCCCAGCATGCTTCATTGTGGTCCTTCTCCTCGGACCTGCTTGCCCCCGGCCACCATCGGTCCGCTCTTTGCACTTGGCATTAATCTTTTATGAGGGAACAATGCCCCTGTGTAGGGTTTCACTGGCAGTGGAAACAGACGGCCCGTTTGCCGGCCCACGGGGAAATCCCGCAGCAGCCCACAGAGGGGGCTGAGAGACTCAGAGCACACTGCGTCTATTCAGCGTTATCAGCCACTCAGAGCCTGCCTTTCCCAGGCCCAAAGCTCCGTTCTGTTCTCCTTAAAAACAAAAAAAAAAAAAAAAAAAAACTGTTATGCCCCCCCACTCCATTCGGCCCACCACCACTCATCTTTATTCAAGAGAAACAGAAAGCACCACTTACAAGGGCAGGGCAAGCTTGTAACCCGGGGCCCTTCAAGTTGGAGTGGAGCCTCCACAAGACCGTGTGCCACCTCACGCCATGCTGCGTTCTGATTGGGCGTCCATATCTGAGCGTTAATAAAACACCGACACCTATTCTGCTGTAGAAAAGCAAAACACAAGTCACTGCATATTTGACTAGAACGGAGTCATAACCAAAAACGGGTCTGTTAAACTTGCCTTGACATATTAACTTAGTTCAATCATACTCTGGTTTGAAGACAGCACCATCATTCTCTTACTGCATGTGAGGGTGAACAATCAAAACGAGGCTCTTCTTCTCAGTTCAAGTGTCATAGTTTTCTGCGTATCGCCTTTTTAGGGTAGTACTGTTGATGCTGCTTGACCAACGATGACAAACTGATGCACCTTGCAGGGCCCCACAGTTCTCTCCCTGGTGGGGGGTGGCAGACAGCATAGTAAGGATAGGGATGGGACCTGTCACATGCCCCCACAGGCCAAGGCATTGGGGAGGTTATTTTAAAAAGAAAAAACAGGTGCATTTCTGGAGCACGGGGGCTTGCTTTTAGGCCCCTAAAGCTGCTGTTTCCAGTAGCTTTCTGCTGACCACCAGTCTGAGGCAGCCTCAGCTGAGCCCGACCGTGCTGTCAAAGATAAATAGGGTCAGCTGGGCAGACTCAGGGTGTCCCGCGCGACAAGAAGGCATCTGCTCTGGAAACGTACTTATGCTGTTTGCTGCATCCAGAGCTGTTGCCTCAGTTAGTAAATAATGAGTCTGTCATGCAGCGCCGGGATCCGGGTCGCGTTAACGCCCCCAGTGCACGCACTTAAACGTACTGTTGCTAGGCATCCGCCGGCGTACCTCCACCAAGCTGCTCGGGCTGACACCGGTCGATTTACCCGGCCCGGTTCTGTGGGCTTGGTCCTGCTGACATCACAGCATAGCTCTCCGTCCTCTCAACGGGACTCACAACAACATTCACCCCCCCCCAGGGATGACCCACTCCACAGTTTCACCATGGAACCTGCTCGGGACCTGGCCCCCTCACCCACCCGGTGTGTTACACCCCTTGGGGTACGCTGGTGTTGCCCAGCTCCTGGGACCTCAGCTCACATTAAGGCAAAAAGGACACACAGATATATGCATAAGGCAATTCCCACAGGCATGGAAGTGTTAACCGGCTGCCATCTACTTATCACTATCACTATTTATTCATCTCTGTTTATTTATCACTAACAATTTATCAGACTGCAATATATTGTACATCTGTTTCTAGCACGACTGCACTATGTTGCACTTGCAGATTATATGCAAAACTGAATTTTGCATGACATTACACGTGTAATAAAAAATCTGATCTCGGCCGACTCGTCAGGAGTGTTGGTTAGGAGGAAAGAGCAGCTTTAACTGGGCCAGTTAATGAGGGGTCCATGACTATCAGCCATTTTCCTAGGGAAACGCCACACAAATAACAGACCATGCACGAGCCTCATCACAACACAACCATGAATAACATGACTAGTTCTGTTGTAGACACCACACAAGCCTCAGTTTTCAAATAGGTAGGTTCAGCTGCAGCTATACCATTTGCATGCATGGTGAGTTGGTGACTATGACCGATTACCCAGAATCCTATGTGCTCGTGGAGTTTTATAAAGAGCACGATCAAAGAGGCATATAGGGTAACGTGACATCCTTTTGCAGCACCACGGGACACGTGTGCAGCACGTGTCGGCTTGCATGTGAGCAGCGTGGCCACAGCTGCATAGTATGAGACGGGAGCATTCCACTCTCGCCTAGCATCATATCCAACAAGACACAAGGTCCTATGAAAACACCCACAGCAGGCACACAATCCCACTGGGGGGGTGGGAAAGGATTAGTGGTGCGATTGGAGGGAATCAGATTCATACGGCCTGTTTCATAATAACCAACACACACCCCTCCATGCTGAAACAATATGGAGAGACACTCCTACTCCTCAGGAAGTATCTGAGAGCGGGAACAGAAGAGCGTCTGCAGAGATCTCATGCAGCACAGCCAACAGCACTCAGACCACGCATTTGTGTCGGCCCCTGAGGTTTGGGAGCCCTCTGTTGGCCACAAGCAGTCACAATGCCAGGGAGGGGGCACAGATCAAAGGCTTTCCTTGAAGAAAGAGTAAAAGCAGGATGGTGGGGTCCTGCTTGAGAGGGGATTGTGTTAGTTACTGGGGGCTGTAGCCTGTAGGTGAGGGTGGGGAGGAAACCACAGGCTGTTTTAGCACCAAGCCCCTACTAAGCGGGCAAGAAACACTCATCACTCAAACAGCCACTCTGCTGAAAGGTGTCGCTTTTGCGAGTCACAGCGGACTTCCGACACTGAGACAGCAGAGCGGGAAGAGCCTGTCCCTGTGAACGTGAATAAGCCAGGCGGCGCACGTCGGCCTGAAGCTGAGCCGCCTCTGTGGGGGTGCCCTACGCCACTTCGGCTCGTCGCACCTGCGCAGGCGCAGAGATGCTGCGACCCGCTCCTGCGCATCCGGGTGACCTCGGGAACCATCGCTCCGATTCGGCAGACGCCTCAGGTTTTCCGCGGCGTGACGGGAGTCGTGTGCTGATTCGACTGTGGGCGGCAGCCTTCGGTGAGTCACGGCAAGCTGTGAAAGGATGGGACTGCGGGGGGCGGGGGCACAAGCTTATTCAACTGCAAGCCCACCCCCGTCACGGAGCCCGGCATTGCAGAGGAGCTTCCGTCAAAACATACCGCTGATTTTTGCGATGGGAGGGTGAGATAACTGCGTTAGCTGAGGCACAAACATCCGTCTGGACTTAGTGATGGCTGATCCGATTAAGGCTGCAGTGATCCACCACAACTCACCGGAAGCGTACAGAAGAGAACATGCGTCACAATAAGGAAGATCTAGAGCCGCTGATTCACCTGGACTCCTGGAGCAGATTTCAATACAGGGAGGAAAGGAAAATCATTACGGGGCCTCGCAATTACCTGCTGAGCCACTCAATCCAAAATCATCTATGACAAAAATTCCCACTATGCAACAAGCCTCTTGATCATGTGATCGATCTAAGGCACAAGCACTGACAGCCCGCTCCCCCTGCCCATGCCTGCAATGCTCCCAAACTACAGGCAGAACAGGAGGTGGCAGAGACAGGCAGTTCAAGACTAATAACCAGGAAAAGCTGGTTTTCCCCTGGCTGTCCCAGCTCTGGGCCGGATTGACGTCACAGCAGATTCCCAGAACTCCCCACTTCTCCTGGATCCAAGGGCAGGCTGGCTTTGATGTTTCTCACATTCCAGGGTCTTTTTATGGTGTCACAGACAGCAGTAACATACAGATGGGAGCCAACATGCTCATTTGGTGATTTCACAACCGTTTAGGGAGCAACTGGTAAAGGAAGGATTGAAGTAAAAACCGTTCAGGTTCAAATCTGCTGAAAAAAGGAGTCAAATAAGTCCACCCAAAACAATCCAACAAATTCAACCTCCTTTGTGGTGAACTGAATATTCAAAGAAATAACACAAAGATGAAGAGTCAAAAAGAAAAACATGACTGATACCTGATACCTGATCGGGCCACCGAGGGACAGTGATGGCCACCTCTTGGTGAACAAAATGTCTGCTGGTGAAAACATCTCAGCATCTGTGTAATGTTCCTCTGGCTCCTAACACTGCAGAGCTGCACTTTTTAAAATGGATAAACTGGGGCTCGACTGACATGACCATCAGAGGTCAATATCCAGCCTAATGTGAACAGCAACGACTAGCTGGAACTCAGCTTCTGTTGCCACGGGCAACCTAGCCGGTGATGATGACGGGGGAGGTTACTGGGGGCTAATGGGGAGTAAGCAAAAAAAAAGGCTCCACCCCCTCCCCACCTTGGGTTTCTAACACTCCCCCTTGGCTCAGTGCGGTTTGGCACAGATAAAGCAGAAAGGCCCATTCTCTCCCTCAAGCCTTTTCCACCGACTGGGATGAGTTCTGGCAGAGGGATGACTGCCCCAGACGTCACCGATCATTATGGGCCAAACTGCTGATTGTTTTCCAGGCAGAATTCGAGGTGACCCTCTCTGCAAACGGACCGGCCCAGCGGTCTTGCCAAGCAGGCCAAGACCAATGCATTTGGAACTGACGCATGGCTGCGGTTTCAGCCGCTGGCCGTTCTTTCCGCGGGATTTCCGCCAGGGGGACAAAGGCGCCAAAGAATTTTAGTTTCAGATCGCACCCAGATGGATTCCTGAAATATATCGAGTGCTTTCCTTTCACTTTTTGAGGCGTGAGACAAGGGCCAGCGGCTCACGGACCCCGCAGCCTCCTGCACTTATAAACAGGCATGAGAGGCGGAGCCTAAGCAGCCTTCAATCTCAGCTATGACATCACTGGAGTGAGCTTGGGGAGTAAGAAGATTCACGGGGGAATAATGATCCGTCGCCATGGAGACAGGCCTCCGAGCAGCTGCTGATTCGCTCCTGCATTTCTCCCACTTTCTCTCTCCCCCCTTCTCCTTCTCCCACCCTCCCTCTGCCGCTGCCAGTCTATGAGGTGTGAGGAGCAGGCAGGATACTCACAGCCACAGACCTCACTTCTCCAGACCCTGCGCACTGTCAGCTGTGTAGGGAGATGGCGCCGTGTTCCTCAGAGACCCGGGGAGCGAACCAAAGCAGGTAGGTGCCTGGCGCGGTCTGGGATGTTTTCTCTCTACGCGGTTAGAGAATCGCTTGCTCCATCGGCCGTTTCCTCCTCTTCCCCCTCCCCTCTCGCGCATTAGCGAGGACGATTCGGGCTGTCAGTGTGGGTTTTCACCGGGCAGGCATGGAGGGTGCTGGGCCGGCTTCGCTGGAAAGGAGCCTGGGAGCGTGACGGCGGGCTTATCCTCCTCACGACAAGGGGGAGCCTCTAAAGGCAGCCGAGGCACTCGCCAGACCCTCCATTGTGCGCCCGACACGTTGTCAGCGGCGACAGCCTCATTATTCTATTATTCCCAAAGCCGGCCCATTCTTCAGGGAGGGGGCAGGATGCTAATCCGGCGCTGAGATGTGCCGCATATCGACGTGAAATGTGAATTATTTACACGCCCGCTTCTGTGATATGTCCTCCCAGTCTAGAAGCAGCGAATCTGTGATCACATATTTGTATGGCGTGCAGGATTACGCTTCCTGGATTTCGGCTGGTGCTCAGGGACACCTTGGAAGCTACTCCTGTCCTACAGTAGGTTCCTCCTGTTCCTTTAGAGAGGTATGAGATATGTGTGCAGATAACTGACTCCAGCAGAGGTTAAACCAGTGCCTGGTTGTGGTCGGACCCCACGCACGACGCTGGGGCGTGTTTGGTGGAGGGGAGGGGCTGGGACGGCTGCAGCCGCAGTGAATCCGTCGTTTCCCCCCCGACGCGCGGGGGGGAATGCCGGGGTATTCTGTGCCCCCCCCCCCTAACAGTGGCACACGTGATCTCACCCGCAGTGGCTCCTGACCAAAGCAGCGGAGGGAGCGACGAGCCGAGGAGCCCCACATCACCAGAGACTCACAGGTGGGTCAAAAACGCGTGACACCGAACTCCGGCGTGCCATAGCCAGACCATCCGCCCCACCAGCACATTCCCCCAGTATAAGAATGGGAAAAGGTCACAGAACGAGACGATGGACATGGCGCATTATGAAGCCGTGCCAATGGGCAGCGAGGGGCCGGTGTGTACCTCGGCAGGTTGGAGTGACGTACCTGTATTCAGAAGGTCAGCAGTTTAAATCTCGACATCAGTAGAGTGATGTCACTATTGGGCCCTTGAGCAAGGCACTTAATCCCCAGTTGCTCCCCAGTCTAACCCTGCTTCCTCAAAAATGCTCACTACTAAAGGAATCTAATTGAAGTTCGATGCTGACAGTGTGGGCCTACTCTGCGTCGCACTGGACCACTCCTGATTTGGTATGTCAGAAACATCAGGTGTAAAGTCCACAGAGCCAGTGTGGGTGGGAGGTGTGGGTCTGGCCAGCAGAGAATGACATGAATGGCTGTGTAATGTGTCTCATTTTATGAGCTCCCTTAATGCGCAACTCCGCCCCCCCCAACAGTGTGGAATGAAAAGCCCTCCCCGTGGCTGCCTCTGAGACTCACGCACTCCGCTCCCCTGGTTCTGGGGGGACCATGAAATCCGACGGGCTAGGAGGACCTGTACAAACCGCCGTGTCGGCAAGGCCGGTCTACAACGGCGACACGGCCCACGTGAGAGACTGCAAGGAAAAGGCCTGGTCACCCAAACCGGGGGACACCACTCAGAAGACAAAGATGGCTGCCAGACCTAAGCCAGATCTCAACGGTTCCCCCAAGACAGATTCCCCTCGGCGAGAGAATGCAGCTATGGGGGGCACCACCGTGACCCCGCCCCGGGAGGTCAATGCAAGCAAGGACAAGAAGCCTAATGGGACGAGACCCAGAGCCCCTGGCAGCTCTGCCACAGCACACCCGAAGACAAGCAAGTCTAAAAAAAATGGCTCAGGGACAGAGTCTCCTCAGGGTGTGGATGGCCCGCCTCCCCTCAGCACCCCCACCTCCGGCAGCGTCTCACCTGAGAACAACTCCAGCAGCCCCCGCAGCGCCACCCCAGGTTTGGAGGCCTCACTGCAGCCGATTTTCTTCATTGCATTAAAGGGGCTTGGCTCTAGTGTTGGCCATCCATTTCTGCCCCATTTTCCATGTGTGAAGTGACAAGGGCCACTAGGAATAGCCATTAGAGCATGAAATTAGCCTCATTAAAAAGGCGGCACGCCGCAGCTCTTTGCCCGATGGGGCCTTCTTGGGGGGGTGGGCAATATTTCAATGGGATTTTCGCTCTCCAATCTCATGCTCAAACAGCCCTAGCCTCATCTCAGCCATGACAGAACTGGCATGAGCTGAAGGGCAGACGTAACATACAGACCTCTCATGGCCCCTGGGATTTAGCCCCTCTGTTCTAAGTGGGGGAGGGGGGGACACGGGTGAATCCATTGTCCCACTGACCTATTGTGGGCTTCCCAGATGGGGCCAGTTGCCCAGTAACCTGGCCCAAGCACTGGCACAGCCAGCAAACTACTGCAGGCCACTTTACCCTAGATCATTATTTCTAAATGAGACGTTCATATTCACTCCCCCGTCCACATCAGCCGTTTTATTACTGCTGATGACTCTCACCCTATGGTGAGAACTGGCAGGGCATATTTATGGATGCTGGCTCGGAGAGAGAGCACATCAAAGAGGAAGTCTCCATCCCGTGTGGAACACAGCCATGCCCGAGTAGGCCTGATCTGGGTCTGGTGGCTTGCTCCCACCGGCACTGATGGTCCCCGTCTCATGAAATCAGAAGCAGAAAATCCTTTTCACGATATGTGCATGTAGATTGGTTTATTTTTTAAGTGGACTGAACTATCGGACATGCAGCTACACTCCATCTTTGTGGGGCTAAGGGCCTGTTTTAGCTCAGCAGATCAATACATTTCATTAAAAGAGAAAATCATTTCTGGCCATTAATGCACAGTGCAGTAAGTCAGCGATAAAACACAGGCTGCTATCGGTCATTGCTTGAGCAAAAATATTAGTGTATGATATAGAAGTACAATATGCTTTCATGTGGACTTTTTTCCATGTAGAAAGCATTTTACCAAGAGTGTGATGTACAGTATGACTAACATGACACTCCAGGTCACTCCAAAAGGCACTGTTTCTCAATCCAGTGCTCAGGGATCCACAGACAGTTCATATGTTTGCCTTACTGGTAGTTGGGAGAGAGCAAAAATGTGGATTGTCTGGCAGGAGCCTGGGAGGGAGCAAAACCATCCAAAGGCCACTTGGAAAAACTGGTCTAAAATGGTTTTATGCATAATTTCAGGACAGCGGTCAAAAGCTGCTGCCAAGGTGTCACCTCGATCCCCCGTGACCAAGACACTACGGAAACCCTGCGATCCCACCAAGTCTAACAGGTAAAGGATCAACACTCAGCCTCAGACCCTGCATATGACTAGAATCAGGTGCATGGGTAAAGCTAAGGCTGACTTGGCTGCCCCACAGTGGTGAAAACTCTGAACTGCAAGACTGGTCAGTCACTACCACAATGGAATATTGTTTATTCTCACAGCACAACAAGCAGGACTGTCACAAAGGAGGCCAGCAAGGCCAAAACCGGAGCATCAGGCCGCCCCTCAACAGCGGCTCCGGGTTCAAAAGCTGAACCAAAAGGGAGAAGCACACCCACCAACCCAGGAGAGAACTTAGGTCAGGCATTACACAACCTACAATCCACACATTACCCATGGCCATTGTGCCAGTCCCCTATTAAGAAAAGAATTAGGCAGAAGGTGATGCTGACATGTGTTTACGTGCATGCACATAAAGCTGGTCGATTTTTCTGAATGCAGGTCCCAAGCCCTGTTCCCAAGCCAGCGGCACGCGAAAGCCCACATCCCCACGGAAAGAGGAAATCCCCAAGCCGCCGGCCAGGGACGGGGCAGCCAGCGATGCTTCCAAAAAGAAGCCGGCCAAGGCTTCTCCGGGTGCCACGACGACTGCCAATGGGAAACAGGCAAAGGCCGCCGCCGCCGCCAAGCCAGTGCCACTCGCCGGCGGGAAAAGCTCCCCGAGGCAGAAGGCCGCCGCTGAGTTTCCCAGCCCGAAGGGGTCGCCCAAATCAGCTGGGCCTGACAAACAGGCATCCCCCGGACTCAAGAGGCACTCTGCCAAAGGTAAGGAGACTTGCGGCCAGAGGAGCCCAGCCGCCAAGCTAACAGGCCCCAACCCCCACATACCCACTTCTGAGGAGCAGCCAAAGGGGCCAGTGGAGCAGGCAGAGAAATCCCCAGCACATGTGGGAACACACCGGAAGCCTGACGTAGCCACATTAGGGCCAGGCCATTCGGCCGAGACCTCTGGCCGTGCGAGTAAGACTCGGCATTCTGGCGGGGGGGCAGAAAACCAGAGGAAAGCCCCAGTGGATAATTGTGCCACACGTACGGACACCAGTGCCGGGATTGCAGCAGCGCCGATGCAAACCCCTCCCATGCTGCCGGGCCCGGCAAACCCACCCAAGGGCAATGAGTTGGCCAGGACACCAGGCAGCCCCGCAGGGCTCCAGACTCCGCCGGATTACTCCTGGAGTGGGTCCCACCGGCAGGTCAGCCCCGAGTCGGAATCCGCCAGTGCCGCAACCACCTCCTCAGACGACATCAAGCCGCGCTCAGAGGACTACGATGCTGGCGGCTCTCAGGACGATGACGGCTCCAACGAACGCGGGGTCTCCAAGTGCGGAACTGTCCTGTGCCATGACTTCCTGGGCCGTAGTAGCAGTGACACCAGCACACCAGAGGAGCTGAAGGTGTACGAGACAGCGCTGCGGGTGGAGCCCCGCCTCAGGGCTCGTGATGCACCCGACCCCTTCCATGGCCACTCCACCAGCGAGGAGGAGGTGACCCGCCGCAGGCCACGCTCCTGGCAGCGGCATGAAGATGCCCCCCTGGAGAAGGAGACCTGTGAGGACAATGCCAGTGCCCTCACTGTGCGGAATATTCCAGACCACCAGCTCTTTTCTTCTGATGAAGAGGAGGAGACGGAGGATGAGAGGTCAGAGGTGGAGATCCACACGGAGGTGGCCCAGCCTGCTGCCGTCCTCTCCCCACGCCAGTTTCATGGAATCGTCAACCTGGCTTTTGAGGATATCGGCGAGGTGGACAACGACATTCCCGCTTACCCGTCCACCTCCAACTTTCGCCGCTCTGTCCTGCTCTCGGTGGATGAGTGCGAAGAGTTGGGATCTGAGGAAATGGGAGTGCAGACGCCACTCCAGCGGTCCAGCACCACCACAGCAGGTGATGTCTTTGATGCCACGTCCGACAAGCCAGTGAGGCGTGTGTGTGACTCTTCTGATTTGCCAGGGAGGCGGGAATCCATGCCAGCCACACAAGGAAGTGCCCTGAGAGAGGACAGGGAGCTCCCGCAGGAGGGGCAGAATTGCAGCCAACCTGCGGGGAGTTTCAGGCCCACTGACCAGACCCCTGACCGTGAAGGCACCGACCCCCGGCCCCAGGAGAGACCCCGACACCTAGACCTCCAACGCAGCGAGCAATACACGGACAGTTCCCTGCACAAGAACCTGGCGCTCGAACCCACAGACAAGAAAAAGGAACCACAGCTGGAACTGTGTGAGCAACAGTCGTCTTCCCCAGCAGGTAACGTACAATCTTAGGACCCGGGCTTTCTGTGAGGCTTCTAAACGAGAAACAGTCCATCTTCCGCATGACACAACCTCCCCTAAATGCCCTGTCCGCCACAGCTCAGGCTTAGCTTAGCCTCATGCTAACAACATCATGCTAGCCTGCCCCTCCCATACAATAGTAAATGCTAGAATATGTCAATAGCTGCTCGTCTGTGTATTTCACATAAAGAATGGCACAATGATTGCGTTGCTATAAAAGACATGAATTCCTCATTTGTTTCTTTAACAGACGAAAATATATATTCTTTAGGCTTAGCTGTTTTATCGACACTATGGCGTCGTTAAGCCGATGTCCGTTTAAAATGGAGGTCTGCCGAAACAGCAGAAAGGGTTAATCTTCTTTGAGACTGAAAAAAACTTTAAACTTTTTTTCTGGAGAGACCTGAATTGAAAGCTTAAAAAAATAAATAAATGTCTCAGATGTGTTACTCTCTCCTTACTAACGGTATCTGCTTGCATGCTGCGTAATGCGCTGGTTAGTTGCATCTGGCGAGAAAGAGCTGTCTTATAAAACGCTTACCAATGCACTTTGATGTATCATACAAAGCATTTAAAGATTTGCACATTTGTTTTTAATACACACCATGACAGTTAGTCCTGCACTCCAGTGAATGTCTTGGAAAATGAGTCTCTTAGGCTGTGGTTAAAAAAATAAATTAAAAAAATGTACTTTGTACTTCTTAAGAACTCTGTATATGCAAGTAACGAAGTCTATGTACGATAAGCGGAATTTGTCGAAAAAGGGAGCAAATATGTGCGCCGCTCGGACCGCGTACGTGGGTGCGTGTATGTGCGTGCGCGTGTCCGCGGGACCAGGTCCCTCGCTGTCTGTCTGACCTGTTCAGTCTGTACTGCTCTCTGGATTTCCTGCATGCTGACTTCTATCATTTATGTTACTTGTTGCATTTTGAACCCCAAAACAGTGACATGCGTCCTAAGTAGTTTAGAATATGTGTGCAGTTCATTCTTTTGTTGGTCATTTCCTTAATTTCTGTTGTTTCTGCTGCAGTTGGTGTTTATAACTAGTAGATGATCATCTTCAAGCACAGCAGTTTTCACTGAATGCGGTAGTGCTCTGTTTTTCCCCTGTTTTATTTTACTACTCATTTGTGGTGCTTAAAGCGTGTTATATTTGATGTGCTTTAGACAGATGACAGATTCTGCCGTGTCTCTTTTTTCGGTCACACTTTCGCCTCTGCAAGGTGTTGGGGGATCAGACGCGCCCCTAACCTTTAATAAAGCCTTTGCCCAACCGCTAAACCCCATCCTCTTCAACCGAATCAGACGATCGGTTTAGCCAAAGCGGGTTCTGAAATGGCGATTGTGCTTCTGTATGTTTAAAAAAGGGAAAAAAAACATTAAAATGCACAGATTCTCAGAGTACCATGAAGCGGCTGAAGAAAGAGACATTCAGACTGATTCTCTGTATGCACCTTTAGGGCAATGCAGTCCACTGGCACCTGTTTTATTACAGATTTTAAGTATTTACAACGATGGAAAGCATTCGCAGAATCATGCGGTGTCCTGTAGCACCCCCTACAGACTGAACTTTGTAATCACTGTTTAGTTTTTTTTTCCTATTTCAACAAATGGCCAGACCAAGCTGACCGTAACCCTATTAATTAACTAATAAATGCGATCTATAAATGTAAAGAGGACTGACCCGTGGTCCGGTTTGTTGACGTTGACCATGAAACCCTCGAAATGCAGAGTGGACTAAGTTACTAAGGGTGCTAAGGGTGACACTTCCGCTTGTGTGGGTCCCGACCAGTGGCTCCAGTGCTTCAAATCTGCTTGTGTAAACCATTTTAGAAACGTTCACAGGCGACCAGAGTGGCTCTGACATTGTGTAGTATTGTCAATTGCTTCCAGGGGACTTAGATGATTGTGAGAAACTGGATCAAAGCAGCACTTTTGACCGCCGCCCGTCCAAAGTCCTATCTCCCATTTATGAGACGGACACGGGGGAAGCCTTTGAGCAGAGCATTGTTGGCCGGCGGGAAGAGCGAGAGGAGGAGAGAGAGACGGAGCAGGCGGCCGAGGAAGAGGAGGAAGGCGGGGACGCTGACGACTCCGTGAGCAGGCATTTCGCCGAGCGGGACTGGACGCTACTCCGACAGCTCCTCTCGGACCAGGACTCGAGTCTGGGCATCATCACTTGCGTGCCCGAGGACCTGAACCTGGCGCAGTACCTGATAAAGCAGACGCTGGCGCTGTCACGTGACTGCCTCGGCGGCCGGCCCCTCCCACCAGCGGAGCCGGAGACTTTCAAGCGGTGGGCAGAGCTTATCTCGCCGATGGAGGACTCCACGACCAGCATCACAGTGACCAGCTTCTCTCCGGAGGACGCCGCCTCCCCTCAGGGCGAGTGGACCATCTTGGAGCTGGAGACACATCACTGAAGTGGGCGTGGCCCAGCCCTGGGGGCGTGGCCTCCCTCAAACCACCTCCCCCTGGACCTCAAGTTTCGCAGCCTGGAATAAGAGTGGACGGTCACATTTTTGTTTTCCTTGGTTTTGTTCGCTTTCTGATGGACCTTAGAGTAAGAGCCAGTCGCTGCACCGCGTCTTCTCGCAGGTATCCTGCCAGCCAGCACTGTGCACTATAGGAGCTTGTTGCATGTGCATTTTTTTGTATGCTTAACTGTTTACTTGGTGTTGCTTTGACTTAATTGCCATCAAAAAGGTGTGTGACATCCCCCCTGACCCATTGCAGCGGTCTCCCGGGTACATTTCATCAGGGAATGGAAGAATGTGTGGTTTAAATTTGTTGGTTTACGTTCATTGTAGTATTTAAGGGAAAATAAAATGTGTGATTCTCAGAGGAAAGCAGCCAAATTAAACTCATAGAGGTTGTCAAGTGTTTAGCGGAAAGGCAGAGTTTTCACAGATACGTAGGTAGGGGTAGAAGCCCCTGCTACACTGCGACACCACGACACACCCCATGACAAACACCGCAACACAGCCCGTGACACACACACACACTAACCCGTCCCTGGCACCCCAGTTTGGAAAGATGCGGCTCAGTTTCGGCACAGAACCTTGGGCTCCTGTTCCTGATACGCACCGTGGGTATAATGTAATGCAAGAACTCATTTAAATAATGAATTGTCTTTAAAAAAGACTGCGAGTCCTGAGCTGCCATTAATAATTAAAGCGTCGAGGTATTTAAAAAATGAAACGAGGTTAATTTATTTAAATTAATATTAATTCATATCAAGATTAAATTGCAGAAAAATTGGATTATAGCTCAAAATAATCACTCATTTGTTTACTGTTGTGTTGAATCTTTTTCTGGCAGAAATTAATTTATCATGTCAAGAACAATAACAGCAGTGTATTAAAACGACGAAACTTTGATTGGTTTCTTATTGTCTTTATGTTCCAATGTCCTATTAAATTTGCATACATGTATATGTTTACTCCAGTTCTTTTGTTTGGAGTGCTTCAGATTGATTAGGTAATAAGGCATGCACTTTTCTTAAATGTATAGTATTATTGTTTAAAATCTGCAAAATCACCACGTGTAAAATCAGATAAATTATTTTTCAAAGAGCAATTTATTAAGTGATATCTAAGACTTTGTTTCTGAAAATTAAAACACAACCTGCACCCATGACTGGCACCAGCTACCATCACCTTGAATTATAGAGTCATTATGTGGGATTATATTGAGGCATTTATTTATTAGTTATTCTAAGTCGCCAAATGAATGTGACTGAAACAGTTGTAAGGTCACATTGGCGGTGTGGATCTGGACATTTGTCTCATTTGTCATATTGAAAATCAGGGTTGTTTTTGCTAGAAACTCACACATGGAGAGTATAAAGCAAAAATCAGCTCTTGTGTTACTGGTGAATCCACAGCAATGCCTTTATGTAAACCCTAGGGATCCATTTGGCCACCTTTATTTTGCATGCCCCCCCCATAGGAAAAACAAAAATGAAGAAGGGCGGATCACGTTGCTGCGGACGGAGGCCGGGCCTCCCAGCTGCCGGATCCCGGGGTCACATGCGCTCACCGCCGGCACCCCAGATTACTGCTGTACCACAGACACGGAAATCCGTGTTTCGGCGCCCACGGCCTATAGTGACTGAGGGTTTAAACGAGCACCGTACAATCTGTGTTTGAGCATCATAGTCAGTTAATGGGTGACACATTCAAGCAGATATGAATGGGAAATGTGCATCTTCACAGGATGCTGATATATAGACTTGACTGATGCATTAATAAGCCTGTTATAGATATTTGGTAAGAACCATCCACAATCAACAAGAAGCATCAGCCACACCAAAGTGCTTCATTTTCATCAACATGAACTTAATTCACCGGCATTGACTCAGCCTGGAACTCTATGCAGTTTCCTTTTATTTAAAGGGCGCTTGCAAGTCAACTAATATGAAGCTTCATTTCCTCTCCATTCGACATGTGCCCCCCCCAGGCAGCCAGCTGGTGCGGTGTCATCACCATGGGAGGGATCAGGTTACCAGAGCCAATGGCATTGAGCCACATGAGGGTGGGGTGGTGTGGGATTGGGTGTATGTGGCCAAGGAGTAGAAATAACTAAGCCATAGTGGTCGGGCCGGGGGGGGAAGAAAAGTCCATTACAGTTAGAAAAGGCTGGATTTTATTTTGAAATGAGGTGTTTTATAAAGACTGACATTTCTTGGCATCTAAGCACTTGCGTGCAAACATGAGGAAATGTGTAGCAATTATAATAAAGACGCTATTCCATAAATAAAAAACAATCACTCATACATAATCACTAGAGCGAGGATGAAACCATCAAAGCAAAATGAGTACAAAACAGGGCAAGTCAGGAACGCTCCTCAGTGATCTCCTCGATGCGCACCAGGATGCTCTCAATCAGGTCAAACGTGTGCAGGCCAGACTGCAGCACCTAGGAGACAGTGACGGGCTGGAGTGGACGGTGCAGGGTTCATGTGGGCTGCGATCTGACGGCATTCAGCGCAAAATAAACAGAGACAGGAGCAGAGTCGAGACTCACCTGGAGCTGCATCTCCGGGGTCATGTTGGGTAGCTGCTGGCTGTCCACCGCCAGGGTGCAGACCGGCGGGCTGGCCTTGGCTTCTGGGGAGACCGAGACACCATGACACATCAGAGGCCTGTGATCGGAAGGTTACCAGTTCAAATCCCAGGGTTGGGAGAGTTATATTACCATTGGGCCCTTCAGCAAAGCACTTAACCCCAAATCGCCCCAGGAAGTGACTGAAACTGCCGCTCAATATACATCACTTTGATAAAAGTTAATTTTACATGAATAAAAGGTATTAGTTTTAAACTTGGAAACTCGGGGCGGCGAGGGGTGGTCACTACCTCACCGATCGGGGCGGCGAGGGGTGGTCACTACCTCACCGATCGGGGCGGCGAGGGGCACTCCCCTGCCATCCCCAGCAGACTATAAGCGGACCGTACCTCGAGCTTTGAGACGCTGGCTGTCTCTGATGCTCTTGACCTCCATCTGGTAATGGGCCCTTGACATGTTGAGGGCGACACGCAGAGGCTTCATGTAACCATCCTCAATCTTGTAGAGCTCTGTCCAGATCCCTGTCTGGAGGGACAGGCAGGTGAGCCGTGGCCTAGTGACAGTGACAGTGACGGTGCCCCCCCCCACGGTGCAGCCTCACCCACCTCATTCTCATACTCCTTATCCCGGAGCAGCAGGTACCGTAGCAGGTTCAGGGATTCCATGATCCTAGGAAGCAAAGCCGCAGGAAAGCCATGACCCTGCAGAGATATCAGAAGCAAAAACACTCCTTCCCCCCCACCCACCCCCCCACGACCCCAACCACACCGGGGTTTACAAGAATTTGCGAAGGCCGGAGGTTTGGGGCAAAACCCAGCCGCCCCGGGAA
>JABFDZ020000047.1:2458727-2468989 GCA_019775955.2 Pollimyrus isidori | reverse complement strand
TCCTTCCCTCCCTCCCTCCCTCCATCGAACCATCCAACAGCGGTGTTTCCTCGATTGAGCTATGGCAGGAGTTTGGAGCCTATCCCATGCAGCGCGGGTAACAAGGCAGAGGTACACTTTGGATGGGATGCCCATCCATATCTTTGGGAGAACATGCAAACTACACAACCAGTGATTGAGATTTAAAGCCCTGGAGGTATTAGGATACACTGCTGGCCACTGAGCCACAGTGAACTTCCCCGTTCAATCAAATGTGGCCCAAGGGCTCATCACGGGATTCCATACCACTGCATAATCCAGCTGCCATGGCGGGCATGCAGACACGCATGCAGACACGCTTGTAAAGCATCCATTGGCCGACTGACACCTGCAGATGCCCCCGCAGCAGCTGCTGACTGACACCAGACACTGACGCAGCAGCTCCGCGACACCTGAGCACCCGGGGTTGTGGCCAGTCGCTGGGAATGCGATGGTCCGGCCCTGCTCACATGCATAAGTGATGCCCGGGGGGGCTCACCTGTCCATATTCTGTAGCAGGTCTGTCTCTGGGCCCTGGGGGAGACAGAGGACCAGGCGGAGCAGAGGCAACAGGTGCGAGCCAACGAACCAGGGGTTTCCGTTACCGGGCTGGGGAGGGAGACCCACACACAGAGTCAGTCAGTCAGGCTTCACTGCTGACTGAGCTGCCATAGATTAACATGACTAGCCAGTAAATGCAGACTTTGGTTAAAAGCAGCATATTTTACCCTGATATTTGGAAGCTCCTCAGCAGGTCTCCTGCTAGTCTCTACAGTCTACAAACCTCCTTGATCTAAAATCTAGTTTATACAAATCCATAAAAATCTGAATCTTAAATCACATTCTAGCTGAAGGAGTGACCTGTATGTAAAGGCAGCAAGACTGAGTGCGTTTAAGGCGGTATGTGACTGGGGTACCTTGAGGCCAAAGTCGATTTGGTTTTTAATGTTCTTAATCACGTAGCCCTCAACACCGGAATGGTGGCTGGTCTTCAGCATACACCTGTGGGGATTGGGGAATGGCTCGCACACAGGTCGGGACCCAATAATGGCCACAAGCTTGGGTTCGGCTGCCCATTCCTGACCATCCCGCCCTCCTTAAAAGCCGCCCGTTTCCCCGATAGGTGGATGCCGGAATCCCCAACGGTGCCGACCTGAAGAACTTGTGTTTGGCCTCCGGGTCGAACTTATCAATGCTGAGCTGGAACACAGACAGGCCTTTGGTTCTCTGTCAGCAGGAAGAAGGGGAGGTCACCGGGGTGGCTAGCAGCAGACACGCTCTCGGCGTGTGTACGTCCAACCGCGTGCTTACCAAATGCTGCACTGGACACTGGGTCATCACGTTGACCAGGTTCTGGAATGAAATGTGACCAAAGACACACAAATAAACGTTTCTTTATATGGAGCAGCTTCAAACTGACATCTCAACAGCATAAATCCGGAACATAAAACCCGCAACGCAGCACGACTCACCTGAGGAACGCTGAAGAAGGCTTTCAGATCCAGCAGCATCACAGGTAAGCTGTCATCTTCCACTCGCATCAGTGATTTCTCATATAAATCCTGCAACGGATGACACACTGAGGAGCTCGGCGGGACTAGATGCAGCGGGGAGGGGGACATCCTTCACAGACACATTATTACCAAGAGGGAGGCCATCTTGGCCATCTTACTGCTGCAAAATAGTCCAGAATTTTCTGTCCCACTACTTACCAGTCCTTTCTGTAATCGTGACTCCTCTTTCCTGCCAAAAGACAGACCACTGAATCCCTGATGTGTCTGACGTGTATATTACATGCTTAGAACTTGCGCACACATGTACATACCTGCTCAGTAGGGTATTGATGTACTCCATGTTAAAGCGCAGGACAAACACAGGGCTAAAACAAAAATATTTTTAGTAACAGATAACACCCCCCAAGAGTGTCCAGCACATGTCCCACTACATCCCATTTAACTCGCGAAGCTCCCAAATAGGGCTGATCTTCATTCAGAGGAAGTTTAGAGGCATTTCCTTGGTGTGGGGTCACATAAGGTTGCAGGAAGGGACAAAACCTGCGAAACAGTCATGAAATTCCAGTCCCATGTCACGTGATCCCCTTAGACACCCCCAGAAAGGACCCCTCCCCCCACCGTCGCTACCTGAAGACTGCGGGGAACATGTCCGTGGCCATGTGATGGACAAAGACCAGGTAGGCCAGGCAGGCGAGGGATTCCACTGGGTAACGGGCATCTTCCTCCAGAAAGCCTGGCTCCTTCTTCTTCAGCAGGTGGTGGAAGAGGAGCTCGGGGATGGACTCGCCGATGCGGCACAGGACGCCCTGCGGACAAAGACGCAAGACATTCCTCTCTGGGCACAACATCTCCACCAAAACCTCCATCACCAGGGCCACTGGCCACTCCGCATAACCGAGGGTGGACTGGGGGGGGCTCTTACCAGAATCTCAATGGCAAACTTTCTGAGGGGGGAGCTCTCAGACGAGTCCATGCCATCTTTCAGCTGAGCATTCAGAAGAGGCTCCTTTAAGCATTTCATGCAGCTGAAAGCACACGGCATTAAGCTGAGAAAAGCACTGCCCCCTACTGGCCAGGCAGTGTGACAGCACAACATGCACAGTATCCCCCCAAAGTTAGGGGAAAGATGGTGGGCTGGTGGCAGTCAGGAGAAACACAGCTGCTTTCAGTTCGTTTCACTGTATATTGCTGAAATAAGCCTTCCTGTATAAACGAACACGAGTGAGTCGGTTTTCAATATTCACCCATCATCCTGGTCTTACACTGAGATTGACTGTTTAGAGCAGCCATCTTATCCGCAAAGGGCCAGTGTGTGTGCATATCTTTGTGATAACCTTTAGGTCAGCTGATTAAACCCAAGGTGTGAAAACTCTTCATCAATCAGTCGTCTAATTAGTAATCTAATTAGCGAAAGCCTGCATAGACAGCGGCCACTTTCTAGATAAGACTGGCCAATCCTGCTTTAGAGTGTTTCCCAAGACGGCCATAGATAAGGCATGTGGAAATCTTCACCTTGTCACTTACAATTTCAGTAGTTCGGTCTTCAGCTCATCCTCCTGGGTGGCCTTAGTCTCCAGGCCCCGGGTGACCTCGTCCACGAAAGGCTGCACGAAGACCAGCAGGGCGGCGCAGCAGCGACAGAGGCCAAAGGTGTCGTCCTCCTCCTGCTCCCTGGTGTAGGGCACCGGCAGCCGGGCCACCTGGTTGAGGAGTGTGGCCAGGGCCATTCCCACCGAGGATGCCTTCTTTGTGCCCAGATCCAGCAGCACTGTCAGCGGAACAGCAGCAGAGAGTCAGCAGCAAAAGATGACAGGGTTAGGGCTTGCAATTCCCAAGATGACCAGAAGGGGCTCCATAACCCCACAAGTACAACGGCTCCCCGGTTACCTTTCTGTAACGGCTGGAGGAGGAGGAGAATGGTCTCCGCTATGGCGTCTGGATGGGCGTCTTCCACCTGCTCCAGCAAACCAATCAGTAGTTCTTTGGGACTGCAGACCTGATTTCAGAAACAACGCGCTTATTTATTGTGAAAGAATGATGTTTACCAGGAAGCACCTCCAAGATGTTTGTAGTTAGTGTTATGAGTGTTAATTAAGCATAACATGGGCAGCTCTGCAGCTGCACGACTCCCAGGTGGGGGTCGGTGAATATGTGTGTTTGAGTGAGGGAGTGTGTGTGTGTGTGTGTGTGTGTGTGTTTGAGCGAGTGAGTGAGTGAGTGTGTGTGTGTGAGTGAGTGTATGTGTGAGTGTGAGTGAGTGTGTGAGTGAGCGAGTGTGTGTGTGTGTGTGTGTGTGTGTGTGTGTGTGTGTGTTTGAGCGAGTGAGTGTATGTGTGAGTGTGTGTTAGTGAGTGAGTGATTGAGTGAGTGTGAGTTAATGAGTGTGTGTATGTGTGAGTGTGTGTTTGAGTGAGTGTATGTGTGAGTGTGTGTTTTAGTGAGTGTATGTGTGAGTGTGTGTGTTAGTGAGTGTGTGTGTTTGAGTGAGTGATTGAGTGAGTGTATGTGTGTGTTAGTGAGTGTGAGTAAATGAGTGTGTGTATGTGTGAGTGAGTGATTGAGTGTGTGTTAGTGAGTGATTGAGTGAGTATGTGTGTGTTTGAGTGAGTGAGTGTGTGTGTGTTTGAGTGAGTGAGTGTGTGTGTGTTTGAGTGAGTGAGTGTGTGTGTGTTTGTGTGAGTGTGTGTGTGTTTGAGTGAGTGTGTGTGTGTGTGAGTGTTTGTGTGAGTGAGTGAGTGTTTGTGTGAGTGAGTGAGTGTTTGTGTGAGTGAGTGAGTGTGTGAGTGTTTGTGTGAGTGAGTGAGTGTGTGAGTGTTTGTGTGAGTGAGTGTGTGAGTGTTTGTGTGAGTGTGTGAGTGAGTGTTTGTGTGAGTGAGTGAGTGTTTGTGTGCCTCGTTCCCTGCATTGGCATCCTGTCCAGGAGACCCCCAGTCTTGTGCCCAGTAGTTCTCCGTGACACTGAACCACACGAGGAGTCAGGAGACAGATCCGTATGACACTGACCTCCAGGATGTGCGTGAGGATTGCCAGGCAGTGAGGAAGACTCTCCTCCTCTTTCCTGAGAAGCACCTGCACCAGTGGGCCCAGGAGATTCCAGCCCATGCACCTGAAGATGCCCTGTGAGGTCAAACCACTGTCATCATCATCACCCTCATCACCACCCCCACCATTATCACACATAGATGACCTTATACTATGCTCCTGTTACTAACTGTACTTAGTCCTTCACACGTCCACCATAAGGTAAAGGGGCTGCTGCCATGAACACAGCTGCATTTAGTGACTTCTCACCCACTGTCCCTCCCCAGGCCAGCCCAGGACCCCCTGAAGGTTCCCCTAAACCAACATGATTCATATTTTCTGCAGATAGCAGTAGTTCCACATTTACAAGGGAAGCAAATTCACATTTCCACTGAAGTATTTACATTCTTTAGTACCATAAATTAATCTTCAAATGCTGAGCGGGAGTTAGAACTCGCAGACACTATCCCAAACAAAGGCCAGCTCACTTGGTTCTTCTCATCCTTCACTATATCCTCCAGCCGTGCGCTGTCCCCTTGCTCGACGCACGCCCGGCCTGCGCTCACTAGCATCTCATAGTCGTCCGAGCTGAAGCTGTCGTTCCCGACCGCCCTCTGCAAAGAGAGGACACGAGGGTATCTCCATCTGCCACTGTCTGCAAGCTGCAGCTGCACATCTCCGGGTCACTTACACATCTCTCGATGATGACCTTCAGCTCCTCCAAAGCCATCCTTAAATCCCTGTACCTTCACTCTCTCTCCCCGGGGGTGCCTGTAAAGCAGAAACACAAAAACGGTAAGGTATGCTATACCAAAATATATATTCTGCTAGCATAAAGAGCATACATGAAGCTAAACACAACTGCCTGGAATTTAGGACGTTATTAATCAGACAGACAGCGTCACGAACCCTTCTATTACAGCCGGTC
The DNA here is from genome assembly GCA_019775955.2 of Pollimyrus isidori. Classification (NCBI taxonomy): domain Eukaryota; kingdom Metazoa; phylum Chordata; class Actinopteri; order Osteoglossiformes; family Mormyridae; genus Pollimyrus; species Pollimyrus isidori. The sequence continues at coordinate 2,463,508 of JABFDZ020000047.1, read as the reverse complement.
TGACGTCTGTAAAAGTCTGTCTCTTAAATGCTGGTCCTCAGTAATAGGATTTGCGCAGGTCATTGCACTGCTTCTCCTAAAAGATGAGCAGATTAATCCAAGGCCCCGAGAGAGAGAGAGAGAGAGAGAGAGAGAGAGAGAGAGAGAGAGAGAGAGAGAGAGAGAGTGTGTTCTGGAATACTTTAAATCCATGATCGAGATGTAATTTTAATTACAACTGCAAAATTACTGCCTTCTGTTTCATAAAACATTTAAATATGTAACCATGCGCAGACTGGCTTATAAACGCTGCTGAGACTTACAGCGCAATGCACCGACACCCCTGGATAAATACAACCTCCTCAATCTAACTTGCACAGATATGTTTCACATAGTCTCATAATAAGTACATTAATCTGCTGATAACTATTTTAAAATCTTAAGTGAGTATTATACCAACAATCAGTCCGGAAAGAAATTAGAGATGCTGCTTTTGCGAACACAACTAACATACGTTTCCAGCAAACTGAGCCCCGTAAACTAATTAAGATAGCATGCGGATATAGTGCTTAAAAAGAAATACTTACACACATATGTACAAAACGTTAAAAATGTTGCAATGAAATAAGATTGGCAACATAACACGGCCCCTTTTCGTGGGGAAGCGCTATGCTACATGTCCGTATTCGGCTTCCGTATGCGCCGACGTCAAACGCCACGACACATCGTGCTAAGCGTGATGAGGTCACTTGCGCCCGTGGAAAAATAAGCATGGAAGTGGCACCGGGTAGCTGCCGAGCTCGAAAGCCGGGAAAGAAAGGTCTGATTCAGTGTCAGACAGCATGCAGAAGTAGCTGGATACTGATACCATGCTTATTTTGAAAATGTGCTTGTAAGCAGTGTAGTAATTTTTTTGAAGTCGATGTTGAACTCAAATTCAATGAATATGCATACAGTAACTAAACGAGACTTAAAATTAATTTGAAAGACTACGGAACTGGTATACAGTTTGATGTCAGGAAATATCACCGAGTTTATTTTTGTTTATTAATTAACATTCATGCCATATCACCTCGAGTTTGTTTTTATTAATTAACATTCATGCCATGCTCTGTCACATTTACACCAACAAGGTGTTTTTGTAGTTCTTGTCACTTTTTATGCACTTAAATGTTGTCATTATTTTACAGGTGGAAAGGCAGTTAAACCACAGACTGCTGTAGAAATAGCTAAAAGGTATGCAGGACCTGATTTCCTATTGTGTGTCGTGGACCAACTTTGCCGTTTACCGTTTCGGCAAAAGGGATACAGCATTACACTCAGTCAGAGATCAATACGTACATACACTTCAGATGACTTAATCACATGATATTTAGTTTCAAGACTTTAGTTTCGATGAAATGATGTTTGGGTAGATGGCAGACTGGTTAAACCTTGTGCCTGTGACCGGAAGTTAGCCGGTTACGTCTGTGAGCGTTTGAGCGAAGTCCTTAACCCCCAGCTCCATGGGTGCTGCTGCAGCCTTGGCTGCCTAGCTTACCCGCATCTGTATATGTGCCTTTGTGTCCTGGAGAGCAAGATGGGGTTGGCGAAAAAAGGATTTTCCCGCAAAGTGTCATTAAACTTGCAAAATGAACTTGACCTTAATGTGACTGTAACACGGTGCCTCAGTGGGCAGCACTGTTGCTTTACACCTCAGGGTTCAGAGATAAAAACCCACCTCCATTCTCCGTGTTGGAATTTGCATGATCTTTTTATGTCATGTGGGTTCCTCAGGCTAATCGCCTGTATTGCTTGTAGTGTGTAATCATCTGCTATGAAGTGGCGTCCCATACAGGGTGTCCATGCGCTTTGCCCTCTGTGCCACCTAGAACACGGATCCCCCATATAAGTAATTAGATGATGTGCTGATGACTTGACCCCCATATTATTGTTTTTTTGCACCAGCAACTTATGGTGTGCAGAGCTAAAGGTACGTCTTTATGTGGTTTAGTTCAGAGCTGTCACTGTGAGGCTTGTTGCAGAAGGACAAACAGCAGAGATTAATGCTGACTCCTTAGTTTTGACCCTCTAATTTTGACTTTCTATTGACTTGCAGGAGAGAGGCCTTGAGAGAGTCGCTTCGACAGAAGCTTGAGTTGGAGCAGAAGGCCCTTCGCATCGTAGAGCGCCTCCTAGAGGACAGTGTCACAGATGAGTTTCTCGTTGACTGTGTACGTTTTGTCTGAGCTCATATTTTTGCTCCCCAGACCACAGGGCTGCCATGGGCTGACTGATAAGAGGAAGTTTCAGTGGATAGTCTCTGATTCATCTTTTTATTTGCCCGGTGCGTAATGGTTTAACTATTTACTGAAACTCACAATTTGATCCATTTTTAGGCCAGGTTCATCATGCCAGCTAACTACACAGACACTGTGGAGGAGAGGTCAATTGCCAAGATGTGTGGCTATCCCCTCTGCTCAAACAAACTTGTCAACGTAAGTACTGCAGTGATATTTCCATGTTTAATCACAGCCATGCTTATTAGACTTCACATTATGGGCATTGGTAGTCGACAAAATTTTGTTCTTATGCAGGTTCCCAAGCAGCAATATAAGATTTCCACCAAAACCAACAGAGTTTATGACATCACAGAGCGAAAGGTCAGGCCTGGAACTGTTTGCCAATGCCATAATTACTGCAAAACCTTTCTGTTTCTGACGGCACTGTCTATGTTTCAGTGCTTCTGCAGTAATTTCTGCTACAGTGCTTCGAAGTATTTCTCCAGTCAGATTTCCAAGACACCCCTCTGGCTGCGAGGGGACGAGAGGTAAGGAACAATGGGGGGAGGGTGTTTCAGTCAGGGGAGGGGTTCCCTCCAACCTGAGGGCATGCGCTCACTGACTTTGTTGTTCTTTGTTTCAGGCCCCCTGATGTTCAGCTGCTGCAGGAAGGGGAGAGGTACGCCTGCAGTTTTCGGTTTCAGAGGCCGGCGGGGGCTGCATGCAAGTCCCCCTAAATAAGCCCTCGCTTACATGTTCACTCCTGCAGTGTTTGAGGCGCTACAGTATGTTGCATTATTTGTGTAAATCGGTCACGGGCAGTTTGATCTCCCTTAAATCCGTCCCAACACATTGAAGAGCAGTGGCTCTGCCAGGCAGTAAGCTGCCTCCTGGCTGTCATTGTTTGAAAGCCCCTTTGATTGTGGATGTTCTTAGCTGGTCCATTTATGGTTGTTTGTTCTTGCCTCTGGGTGTCTAGCTGACCCCTTTTGTCCAGAGTGGAAAGGTTCTGCACATCTGTTTAGCTAGTAGAAGTTGAGAAGTTCAATCTGAAAACCTTGCTCAAAGGTACAACTGCGGGAACCCAGAACCCTGAATGTGTTTCCACGGCATCCGGGCACTGTGGACCCGCCCACTCTGTGTTTGCATTCACAAAACTGCGGCTGGTCATTAAATCATATCGCACGCTGCATAATCGGCTGGTGTCGGGTTTTTCTTCGGGTGTTGAGTTGCACGGCCGCTAAAGGCTTGCCCTACAGCAGATGTTCCTTCTCCACCTCCCTGGTCTGGGTCAAGTTACGCCCCCCCCCCGTCGGCTTCCTGTTCCCCATAGAAGGCCAACGTGCTTGCTGGCGTGCTTTGAGTTTGAGATGTGTGTCCTGATTTGCGCGGCGAACAGCCCGGCGGACCGGTTTGAGCGGCCGGATTTGTCCGCCAGCTGGCTGTATGTTTACGTGCGTATTGCGGCGTGGCGACAGCTGTCGGTGGAGGCCGGCCGCTGGCGAGCGAGGGAGCGCAAAATGGAGCGAGGCCGCGTCCTGTTTGCTTAGCCTTTGTCTGGTATAATTGGAGACTGCTGATTTCGTCCTTTGAAATCCTCCTGTCGTTTAGCGGACGGGGGAGAAAAAAGCGGTGAGTGACTTTCTTGGCTGTGAGGCTGCAGCCTGTTCATGGATTTTCTTCTCCATTATATCAACAACAGAAGACACGGCACTGTTGTGATTTTTATTGCCATCCCTCACTCCTTCTTCCAGCTGCCTCTCCTGCTCCGGATGGGGGTCTGAATCTATCAGAGGCAGCACAGGTTCCAAGCCAGGGGTTACACCTTGTGGATTTTACTTGTAGAATATAAAATATGTGGTATGTGCACTACGTCACCAGATTGACCAGAGGTTGCAGGGAAGATGTAGATGGTGATGCGGTATTTCCGGGTATGTCCCTACACTGCTTTAACCTCCTTCGCCTCCTCCCCCACAAACACAGCGGCAGGTCTGGAGAAGAGGTGAAGCTTGCTGAGCAGCCTGTTACCGAGGGTGACATTGAGAACCCCAGCGCTGAGATGGTGCCCCCTACTGACTCCTCAGACAGCGAGGGCAAAAGCAGTGACTCTGAGCCGGAGTTTGTGTCCAGCGTGGTCTCAGGGGGACAGTCGGTGCCTATGAAGACACAGCCGGGGGAGCGGACCAGGACAGGGCGTCGCCCAGCGGACAAGAAGCGGGTGACATTTAGGGACACGACCCACACGGGCAGCATGGAGGCATGTACAAGTGTGGACAGCGGAGGGGCAGGACAGCTGAGACATGAGGGGGAGGAGGGACGTACTGCAGAGGAAACCTGCCTCCTCCTGAGCTCATGCAGCCTAGAGGGAAAGGGAGCACAGGCTATACCCCCTCTTCCAGGCCAAAGCCCAGAGCAGCTAGCAGCGAATGCCCTGCCCACTGTTAATGACCCAACCACAGCTAACACCCCGCCAACAGCTATTGTACCACCTACTGCTAATGCCCCACCCACAGCTAATACCCCGCCAACAGCTAATGTCCC
>JABFDZ020000047.1:2429256-2451285 GCA_019775955.2 Pollimyrus isidori | reverse complement strand
ATCATTAATAATTTCTGCCTGTGCCTGGCCGCTGAATGACAGAGGCACAGTTGGCTTGCGGTCTTTTTGTTCGGATCAGGTGAATAATAGATTAACTCCCAGCAGCAAATGAGCCAGCCTTGTTGGAATAAACCCCCACCCACCTCTGAGACAGACACGCACACAGCAGACGCTTCCTAACCTGTGCTCACCTGCTCGCTCTTACCCCCCCAAGTGAAGGCTGTGAGTGTCACCCCTGTCCTCCACACACGGGCTTGTGGAGCAGTGTTTCCCGGTCCGGTCCTTGGAGATCCGCAGCCGTACTTTTGCTCCCGATCAGCTCCCCTGCCAGACAGTCCACATTTTTGTGGGACCTGGGATTGAGCAAAAAACATGGACCGACTGTGGATCTTGGAGGACCGAATTGGGAAGCACTGATTTCGAGTGACTGTGCTGTAGCCCTTGTGGCCCATTTCAGCCCTCGAACCCGAACGCGCGGCTCACAATGAGCCCCATCCGCACTCCGGCGCGTACAAAGCCGTGAACCTTTCGCCAGGTGGGCAGATTCCTCCGTTCCGCGGCCTCTGGAGACCAGGCACCTGCTTCAGTTTGGAGTATAAACATAGTGCGGGGTGGCTAATCGCCCTGCCGTGGGGCTGATCAGGTCTCACGCGAGTCACTGCGTCTCTCTTCCTCTGTATATATTTCAGGTTTCCCGTGTCCAGTCTGAGACTAATTTAACAAAAGTCTTGAAATTTTACAAATTGGGAAGAACAGCGTCGTCTTTGTGCTGCTTTTATCCGCTAAATCCCTGAATGTCAGAATATTATAAAGCTCCCCCATTGCAGCCTCAGCCAGTCCTTATGTCAGTGTTCCCTGCCTGGAAGTGAAGCTCTCCGGGTGTCATGCTGACTTTGTTCGAACCCGCGCGTCGCATCTGCCAGAGCTGCAGGCCCTCGATTGTCTCCCAGTGTGTTTGTATAATCTGCAAAAGCGCGGCCTGCGGGGGTGTGTGATTTATTTATTTTTCGCCCATTTCGCCCTCCCCCCCCGCCTAACAGTTGATTGGCAGTCTACACACAGATTGTTTTGACGAGTTGAATTGTAGGTGTGTTGCCGCCCCATTGGGTGCCTGGGGGGGGCTCGCACAGAACTGATACAGGGACCTCAAAGACCTATCTACCAAATGTTGCAGGCATCTGAAGGCACCTTCATGGCTCAGGCTGGATGCTGCTAGGGTTAGGGTTAGGGTTTCAAGCAGCGTATCTTGGCCGTCCCCCCCCTCCCCCCGCCCCCCAATTTGGGTGGTGGGGTTTTCACACGCCGCAACCCGCCGCATCTTTCCACCTTGACACACAGGGTCCCCATTTTCGCCGAGAGCTTTCAAATCCGACTCCCGTAGTAGGATATTCACTCCTAAGCACTTTGAAGGTTCGTCTGTAGTGTGGAGACGGGGGGTTCTGCAAGGTGGCAAAATGGTCAATGGGGCTTGTAGGGACGGCCAAAGTATGGGTCACAGTCCCATTCCCAAAAAATAATGATTTGAAACTGAATTAATGGCATAAATGGCATTCACATCAGCCAGGCCTCGTAGCTCAGCATGACATGTCTCTGTGTTCCAGGCTGGCAGAGGTGTCCCCTGTCCTCAGGGGGGCGCTAGGGACCCCGTCCTCGGTTGGGTTCCTGTCTACGCTGATGAGGGAGCTGACGATCAAGGAGCAAGAGCTGCGGGGTCTGGTCGGGATCTTCCGAAGGCCGGTTTCCTCGCGCCACATCTGAAGGTCTTTTAGCTCTGCTCTGCTAAAAGGGTGGCACTTTGCAGACAGCCGTCCTAAAGGGGCCAACCCCCCCCCCTACCGAGCGACACCCAGCCAACAAGTCATCAGGACTCTCCTCCGCCCCATTGGGGACTTACTTGCCATTTTGAGTAACACTCTGCTTTTTTTGGTCTTCTGGACTCAAAGCTGTAAATGTTAACTTAATCGAATCAGTGGATGAGATTTGCAAAATGTTATGTTATGCAAACAATAAAAAAAGTGAAAATGGAAACATGACTGATGTATTTGCATATTTCTGCATTGCTATGCTTTGTCTACCGCTAGTTTCTGGAACTGTAATTAAAATTAGTTTTGCTGATACAAACTGAGGCAGTCATTGGTAAATCCCCCGGAATATTACTGATTCCGCTTTGACTGCATTTTAATGCTCATTATGGGATGGATCACGGAACTTTAGAGACCACTCGAGCCACAACGACATGAAAACGGCTCAGGGGTGTGTTTCAGCAAAGCTGGCACCATGCAGCTGAATGGGTCCGATTATCCTGTTGCTAACGGAACTCTGGGAAAGGCCCTCGGGGTGAGCACAGGTAGTGTTCACCTCCGGCTTGCTCTTGGGGGGTACTAATGGTTCTGTACCCCCTGATCAAGAACCAGACCCCCTCCAGAGAGACAAAAATGACAGCTTGGGGGGGGGGGGGGTCTTAATATTTTTCTTTTGTTATAAAAGATAACCTCACCTTGTAAGAACATTTTATGTAAATTGATTTTGGACACCCCTAAGGTGGACCATAACATTTTAACCACCTGGGTGCAAGAAGCAGCCAGTCTGTTGCGTCATTCATTCTCATTGAGTGACCTGTTCATTGTGTTCGTCTGTCATGGTACAAAGTAGCTCAACTCGACAGAATACCGGTATAATCCACGTTAGTTACGTTAATTAGCAGGATAAGCTAAGGTCTCTATCTAAACCAGGCTTATTTGGTGAGATAAAACCGATCATGGTTATTTTCCAAGGAGATGAACTCCCTATGTTTTCATTCTCTTTTTATCATGAATAAATTGTGTCTTTCTGAAATTAATTCACCACTTAGCCTGTGTGATTTATTAGGCTAATGTTAACACATGAGAAGGTCTAACGTTATGCTATGAAAACACATTACTATAAGTGCAACCTGTAGGGGCAAAAAAAAACTAGCTAGCAAATAATAAGCCCTATAATTTGAATTGGTATTAATTCTGCATTCCACAATTTCATATTTATAGACATTTTCAGAAGCTTCATCTTTGCCCAGATGCTGATTTGTTAAATATGCATTACATTTTATTCACAGACACAATATGACGAAAATGAAAGATGGAGAGATCGGATACTTTTTTGGTGGTAAAAGAAGAGTAATTAGGAAATATTAGTGTTAAGAGCTGCAGAACATTACACTAAAAGTATAGGTGCAGTTTTGCAAACTTAATGTGTATGATGGAAAGGGGTGGTCAGCAGAATGCAGGAGAGGCACAGGAGCAGGGAGGTGGCAGGATGAGGACAGTGTTCAGTACAGTGTGCAGGCAGCAGGGAGGTGGCAGGATGAGGACAGTATTCAGTACAGTGTGCAGGCAGCAGGGAGGTGGCAGGATGAGGACAGTGTGCAGGACCAAGAGGTGAGATAGAAATTAGGCTGTACTTTAAGATCTACTGTATCATCAAGATAGATATTAGCCTAATAGGTAAATATTTATTTCTGAAGGCTGTTGGATCTAGGGGGACTGAGAGGGTAGGAACAACACCAGACTGCTGGACCAGACCAGGCTGTTTGTAAATTTATAGGCCTACTTCTAGGATAATTCCGGGAAGTTATCAAGGCCAAATTATTTTGAATTGGGATAAGGATAATGCGATCTTCTGTATTGATTCTCATTTTGTTGCATGTCCAGACCGTGACCATGTGTTGCATACATGTTAGTAAACACCCCTAGCGCATCTTGCACTCTTCGTATTGACGGTAGCGGATGGTAATGGTAAAAGAAGTGTTATGAAGGCAGTACCCCCCAATTATGAAGGGGTAATTCGCACTCTGGGGGTACTGGGTACTGTAGAAATCGCCCTGTATAAATAAATTTCAGCTGGACTGAATTATGTGTATTACGTCACCTGCGCACTGACCTGCCCCTTGGAAAACGGGAGGCGATTTAATTACCAATCACGGTTTCCCTCGACTGGCATAATGTCTGTTATTTCGCCTCCTTAGTTGATGGATACGCTTGGATCGTGAGAGATTCCCCCCGACCCACCAGCCATTTGATTTAGAGGAACTGAAACACTCATATAGAGCGTGGTTTCAATCAGTGTCCGGTAAAGGCCATCTTATTCAAGGGTAAATGTGTTTTCTTGAGATCCGGGAAATGCCATGAGAAATAGGCAATTTCAGAAAGAGGATGTGAGAGACTTGTAGTTTTTTTTTAACTGTAAGGAAGTGGCCAGAAACGGGATGCGAATTTATTTAAATATAGACCGTTTCAGGATGCAAGGTACATTATAAACATTACTTCTAAATTGTTGTATCCATTTGAACTGTGTTGCGTGTAATAACTATTCATTGCACTCCGAACTTGTTGGTCAAGTAAGTCAATTAGATACAGCAATTACCGCAATTAACAAAAAGATAAGTGCGCGCTGATATGTCCGTCACGCATTCGTAACCCAGCTTCTCCGCTGCTGATACCGGTGTGTTGTGCAGTATTTATAGTGAGGGATGTGGCCGGGATGGTGTCCCAGTGAGTCGTGATCGGGGCGCCCCGATCGTACCGCAGTAAGCCGGCCAGGGTTTTTTTTTTACTAACTACATCAAAGGCTACATCAGGTATTTTGATTTGTTTATGTCCAAGATTCAACCAAAACAGGACTGTGTCTGTAGAATGTGTTTCTGATTTTCTTTTATGGGCTACGATTTTCCGCGAAGGGTTTATCATGAGCACAGTGGCGTGTTTGGCGTCCGCTGAATTACCGGGGGCTTTTTAAAAAGTCCAGTACACACTTCGATGTCGGCTGTTGCCCCTTCCCCCCGGGGACACTTTGTGGCTTTGTGAAGAAGACGTGACCGATGTTGTGAGCATAAAGGGAAGCCCTCTCAACTGTAAAAACGGCGTTTTTCCATTTGCCTGCAGTTTGCTTAACACGGGGACCCAGTCAGCCTGTTTAAAGTAAAAACAACTAGAGAGGTTTGTGAAAACAAGCCAAAATGACAGCTGTCACTTTATGAATCTACGGTTAGGCCTACGTGTTTTTGCTGTAGAAAGTGGCGTTTCTGTGTAGATTTAAACAGCGATGCTTTTAATTACCAAGATAAAAATCTTAACAGTGAGGCGTGTCACCAATAATATAAAAATATCATATATATGGAAGCACTGTAACGTGATCAGCTCTTCCGACATAACGCGCTATATTGAAATCCTGCTTTGGTGAACCCTTTAGAAACTCTAAATTATTAATAGGAAGACAAAATCTGTCCCAGAGAAGTTGCCCTTTATGACAATTGTCTCGATGAACGGTTTCCTTTGGGATTTTCAGAGAAAGAGCTCTGGGCTTGCAACCTGACTGAAGGCGCTGGAAGTCCTTATAGCCTATACGTATACCAATAAAACGTCATTTACCTGGATTTCATATGCTCTTATGTTTGTGTTATGGAAATAACGTCTAAAACATTTTGCCCATCCGCCTGGATTATTTAAGGGGACATAGATCATTCGTGTCGTTTCATCGAGAAAAGACTACCTTCAGCATGTCGTAGGCCTATAGATTGTTAGGAATAGCAACCAAATCAGTATATAAAAGTAAAAAGCTCCCAAAGTCAAATACTGCCCCTCCTTTATACAACCGTGAATCAATCACTCTGCTTTCCTCCTGAGAATGAAGCCGTCCGGCGTTGCCATTTTGTAAATGTATAGTTTATGAGGTAAGTTGTAAAAGTGACGCCATATCACTCGACTTCCTTCACATTAAGTTTATGGATGTGAATCTTTGTTTGTTCAGTGTTTGTTAATCTGTCTTGGTGCCTGAAAATATTTGATTTGGGCCAGATGTTTCGCGTGTGTGGAAAAAATAGCCTCGGATTCATGGGCAAATTGCTCTGAACAAATTTGGAATATGGACGGTATACATTTCAGAGATTTTTCTTTCCCTGGTATGATAATGCAGGCCGATACTTGACGGCTGTTGAGAAAAAAAAATGTAACTGGCAACTATAAGGAAGTAGGCCTATTCTTTTTTAATCTCCGTGTTTCCAAATGTTTACGGAAAGCCGCCGCAGAAATGGCATTAAAAATGTATACCTGAAACAAACGTGTAGCATGATCCAGCTCTTTCCTCGGTGTCTATTACGCCGGTAAACGAAGGAAATAACAGTGGAGGCCTTGATGAATTATTACAGGTGGAACCGCCATTTATTTTTAACTAGCCCTATCCACCCCCATTACCACCACCACCACCTCCATGACAGTGATAGGAATAATAAAAGAAAATCATCCTTGTGTTTCTGTTAATTTACGGATGCATTTCAGTGAACAGTGAACAGATTTAAAAATGTACAAATAATAAGCGCATGTAATCCATCAGAAAAACATAAATTTGAATAGGAAACAACGATATTAAATTTATTATTAAGATGCTTGATGTTACGTGATAAGCGAGAAACGTTTTACATTACTTATTTAAAAGATTTATTTATGGACAAAATCTTCGAACGACAGCAGTATATCTTAACAACAATTAATGTTATTCTTTATTTACAGCAACGTTTTCAATTATTAATCACTCATCACTCAGCATAGCATTATCTTAAATTCAGTAATTAATTAATCAGCTTTATTTTATCTAATTAATGAAAGCTTAAAGGAATGATTAAGAATGTGCAAATTGTCTGAAATGCATGACGTTTATGATAACTGTTACGACAATATTTAATCGCATCTTTCCAACGTCCATCTGATAAGATAAATCAGTAACATTCATGAGACTGTTGGGTTTCAGAGTTACAACCGCGTCGCGGCTCGTAGTCTTACATTATTTTTCCATAAACATCATTTTTGTAGTGCCTGTTTTGCCAGCACCTGTAGCGTTTATTTGAAAACAAAGTGACAATCACTTAGAAAGCGGTGATTTTTCTTTCACCCGTGTGCATATGCAATGTTTTATAATGTACAGCGTCCGATTATTTATCTGACAACATTTGGGTTTCGGGCACATACTCCAAGAACAAACCAGCTGCAATCTGTTTTGACCCTCAAATCATTCCGTTTGAAAATTATTGCCATGCCGATTGCGTCCGAGGTGCTCTAAACAATAGTTATTTCCCCGTCATATATCCGAGGGACGAAAGAATCGTGGATGCTCTGACATTCGACTACTCTCGTTTGCTTATGGACCTCTTTCTGCTCGCAGTACTCGCACTAGTGTTCAGTGTAGTTTCTCTCTTATCACTAAAACGTGAGGTTCGCCTTCATTTGAGTCCGTGCTGGGTCTCCTTGTGTCTTCTCAGATCCACCTTGCGCTGAAAGCCTTTACCACAAAGGTCACATCCAAAAGGCTTGAAACCGGTGTGCTTGCGGCTGTGGGTAATGAGGTTGGAGCTCTGACTGAAGGCTTTTCCACACACCTGGCACTTGTGCGGCTTCTCGCCTAAAAACGCAAAATAAAACAAAGAAAAAATACATCGGCTAAGATTAAGCACAACATTGTGTATATGTGCCTTTATTGCATGTAAGTATGATGACAGTCTTTTTAATATATGAATTAAACTCCTGATTTACTATTTTTCTATTTTAATTTCCAGAAATTTATAGAGATAAAGACCACACGGTGCTGCTAGAAGCCGATTTGTTCGATTTGCTTGTTTCCAGAGATAAAACTATATAAGTACACGTGACTGCTCCAGTCGATTTCTCATATACCGTTTAAGATGGCTCAAAAAACTTGTTCAAGAAAAATTGTTCAACTGACAGATCAGGTTGACCTTAATACCACTATGCTGAAAAAATCATAAATATTCTGACATTGATTCATTTAAAGTTTTCAGAACACCGACGCAGGTTACACAGATGCTATATATAAATATCAGACAGTGTTCAAAGGCGTAAACACGTCCGGCGTTTAAGTGTCTTGTAGCTTTTCATAAGTCAAATGTCCGGACCCGATGAACATGTTCAGGAATACGGCTGCTTGTACCTCGTGTGTCTCACCTGTGTGAATGAAAGTGTGTTTCTTCATGTCTGACTTCTGATGGAATCTTTTTCCGCAATACTGACATGGGTAAGGCCGGGTGTCAGAATGAATGAGCAGATGCGTGGACAAAGTGGATGACCTTTTGAAACTTTTACCACAAATTTTGCAGTCGAAACTCCTTTCCTATGGGAACATAGAAGAAATAATTATTTTGTTACTATCCGTGAAATATTTTCAGTATATATTCATTGCACTTGTTTCAGTGTAGCGTTTTATGGGTGCAGTTGTGTCGTTTCTCCTTTGAACGAAACAATAGTGTCTGCTTAAATGTACTAGACCATTTATAATTTATCAGAAGCAACATGTATAGTCGTATTTTCCACGGAGTCGCCGTTCACCTGGGAATGCACCGCTTTGTGCTGCTCCAGGCTCACCGCATGACCGAAGGTCTTCCCGCACATCTCACAGGCAAAAGGCCTGGTCCCGCTGTGAGACCTTCGGACATGAACCTCCAGACCGTGCGGCGTGGAGAAAACCTGCGTGGAAAGAAGAACGATTTCATTTCGTTTGTAATTAGACGGCGTACAGTTTATTTTTAAAATGCATTTAAACATTTTGACTTTTCAGACCGCAGGAAAATGAATAATTCACACCTTACTGCACTTGATGCATTTGTACGCCCCGTTCAGCAGAAGCCGGCTGCAGAGCAGGTCAGACTCGGCCTTAATGTCTGGTACCTTACTGTGCAGGTTGTGCTCTGCATATAGGCGCGGCGTGCTTGACCTTTCGAACAGACTCGTCGCCGAGCCGTAATCATTGTACAGTCCCGCAACAGAAGCCCGCTCAGTGAACAGAGAGGTATCGGTACTCCGGTCATCGTAGAGGCCCAGCGATGCACTGCGATCCCGGGATACTGGGTGATGTGGGTACGTTTGCTGGACGAGATGCCTGAGCTCAGACCCGGAGTAATTACTCCAAGCACAGGGGCGGAAGGGGATTGCAAACGGGTGGTTCTCGTCCACAGTTTGTTCGTCCACTGTGAAGGACTTTTCTGAATCAGCTGCGAAAATACAGAACTTGTGTCAGATTTCGCCATAAATAACATAATATCGAAACATTATTGAGTGTGCAAAAAAATATACAGGCTTAACGGATATATAATGACGTCTTTCATGTACAGTAAGCTGGAGATATTACGTTAAATAAAGGTGAATTCATACGTTTTATATAATAGCCTAAATAAATCGGTCATATTTAATTACGTATAAATGTGCTAAGTAGATTAAATATAAAACCAAAGTAATAGTAAACTGCCTTACGGCGTAATAAGACGTTGACAGCTCGAAAAGGACTGGACCATACGCCATATGTCTGTCACGTGATCTGTCACAGGTCGTCGGTTTGATTCAGCTCCTATAATCAGCACTAACCAAGCGACTCGCACGCACCGGGTGACGCCGATGGGGACGGCGGTCTCCAGTAGTCCTCGTAGTCCGGTGACCGGCCGCACATGCTGCCCTCGCAGCTGAGCGGTGACTTGGAGGAAAGGTCAGCGGTCTCCACCAAGTGAGATGGCGGGGAAACTCTGCCCTGGGCATCGATAGCCAATGAGTCGGAACAGCATCCCGATTCCACCGAACTCTTGTTTTCTAATAGCCAAAAGATAGAAGGGATGAAACCTACACGTCAACACAGAGGTAATCGGAAATTAACATTACTGTGACAAGAATAATGTAATAATATAGTGCAAAGTGAATACGAAACTGTAATTTGTCCGGAATCATAACAAATTAGCGGCATAACAATTCTATTAATTCTGTAATGACTCTAGCGGATATGGTTTCATTAAGAAGTATTACTAAATTCATACAAGTACATTTAAAAGGCTGAGTTTAAATATAGGCTACATGGCAAATATATATATATATATATTAGAAAATATTTAATATAATTTATACCGACCAATCAGAGTATATATTAAATCATTTTCAAAGGTACATTTTTTGTGGATCTTTTCTTCTACAAGTGCCTCATAAACAGTAAACAGACTACTTTCCATGTGGAAATATATCATTTATAAAATACCACACAACCGCCACAACAACATTTAGTCGGGAAATTTTGAAAAACTTTACCTGCACATATGTGAGCTAAAATCGTGTCTAGCCTGCTATAATCATCTTCCAGGGACCTTGGCTGGTGGTAGCTGTGAGCCCGTTTGCTCTTCACCAAGAATGACCTGGGCATTTTTGATCCTCTCCTTTGGTGGCCAAACTGACCTGCGACTCTGCTGTTCTGCCGGTCCGCAGGAACAAGCGGCTCCGTCTTATCTTTGGAAATATTTAAAGACCATTGGTTGATGATTGCGCCAGTAAACTCCTTTTTTTCTCCTGTCTGGCAGGGGCTCGGGCGTGCGCAGAAAAGCCCTGTCGTTTACCAGGTGTTACGCGGACAGGTGCCCAAAAGAGGCAACAATCCCATAGGCTCTCCCGGGCTTGTGATTGGTCTCTCAGAGGACAAATGCGAGCAGCCCTGTCAGATCCGACCTGGGGGAATTTAAACGGATGGCAATCAGGATAAGTGACACACTGCTTTAACACTTTGTTACCGAATACGGCAACAATGGAGATAGAAGTGGAGATGCAACGGGAAGACCACACGGTGCTGCTATAGAAGCCGATTTGTTCGATTTGCTTGTATGTGACTTCATGGGACCAGACTGTGGGTTCAGCCGTACTGTATTTCCGATGTGCAAAAGCAAATTAATTTTATGCAAAAAATGAATGGACTGAATTCGCAAGTATACGGCGAATTAGCAGTTGGGGTTGTACTTATAATCTTTACATTTAAATTTCGACCGAAAGTGTTTACTTTTATATAGGAATAGAGACTTACTATACGTTTCTCCAGTCATGTAGGCTTTACAGTATACGTTACAGGATAAGCATACCTTTTTAAAAACATTGTTTTACAAAACAATTCTGTGCCTATTTAAATGAATTATTTTGTCAGGAATCTGAAAACTTTAAATGGAGTACACTCAGTGCTACCTGTGCTTTACTGGGCGCAGTTAGTAAATTTCCACAAAGAGGTGCATCATTTTGAGGAAAACTAATTTAGGCAGAAGACACCCTGTGAGCCCACGCGCCGAAGCAGCCTCCGTATAGTCTCGAGTTTCTTCCTGAATTACGTGCGTCCTGAAAGTGTAAACAGAGCTACCTTGTCCGTCTCTCACACGGAGTGGGCGCTGATAATATCCAATCTAATTATATACACAACACTGACTGCATTTACATCGCACGACAGACCGCAAGACAATACCGACCCTATTGCTTTCCAGCCCTGTCGGCTGTTTTAACATTTTCTTTGCCGCTATTAAAGTCCTTCATATTCATTACTCACCGTTAGTCAAGAGAAGCAATCGAAATATTTCTCATGGACAGCTTATTTTTCTTTTCCATTAATCTTCATTAGGCGTAGAAAGCCGTGCTTCTAAAACATTTGTAAAATGCGCTGTTGCACTACACTGCGATTTTGATCAGGATGAGCATTTGGAAGGTGGATGAATTTACATATGATTTTGATGTTCTCAAATTATTTTTCATGATACACAAATTATTTTATAGAAAACATTCATTCTTAATATCCGAAATGTGTTAACACTTAATGTATTTAATTAAGTAAAATATGTCAAAACAGCGATTTGCCCGTTTAAGAATTCACAAATATTTGGGATAGAAAAGTGGCATGAAAAGATTTTACAGGGTCATTTAATTACATTTAATTAACACTTTATTTTCCGGGTAAATGTCTGGCCGAGAGCTCACGGCATAACTGTATAACATTCAGTAATGTTATTCAAGAATTTATAGTAATTTTGTGTTTAATGGCAGAAAATACATCCATCAAAGACACAACAATAATTTAAGTTCAATAAAATGCAGTGTGTTCTATATATTTGAACTAACTTTAATAGCTTTAATTGATTCGTCAAAGTTAACGCTTACGACTTTTACACTGATTGAAGATATAGTATTAGTTCAGTGTCTATTATTCAATGTGAGACTCCAAATACCAGAACAACCCAAGGAAACCTAGGTTCCTCTTTTTCACATCAGGGTAGATTTAATATTCAAGACCTTGAGGACATCCGCCCTCTGTCGATGACAGCGAATTATTACGGCAAACCGTGTTCGGAGAGGGCTTGAATGACAACCGAAAGGAATCGCCAATGGATCTAAATTTTCTTTGATGAATTGCAAAGCATTCTTTCAGAAAAAAAACATCTAATTATACCCCACTAATTATTGTACGAGAATGTGCACCAGTTTAAACAAAAATTGTCGGTAAATTTCAAGGTATACTCGTTATCTCGCCACCTTTATAAAATGAAATAACGGACCGAATATTTCGTATATATATTGCGGAAAAGCTTCCACGGACTGTTCCGTTCCACCACAAGCAGTTTATCAGCGGTAAGTCCATCAGTGTACATACAACCAGTGCTGCCTGTTAAATAAAATCAAGACAGCGTCGCGCATTCCGGCATTCAAGGTTGCCTGAGGATTAGAGTACATAGGACTGATGGGAAAAATATCATGCTGTTCCACCTGCTACAACAGAGTACATAAAAAAAACTTAAACGCGAATGCTGGAATCGGCCGATAATCGCTTCATCTAACTCGTCTCCGTGAAACAAACTACTCACATCGTGACAATCGACAGTCATGAAGAAATGCAAATTTGTCTGCGTGTTTAACTTGAGAACTTATTCAAATTCAACTATTTGAACAGGAAATTTCTCACCTACGTCCCAAAATCAATCACTTCTAAAACAAACAATTCAACACCGAGTTTGGTGTTCGTTGAGTTAGATAAAGGTGCTTTTAGTCTACTAGATTACCGACAACCGGTCACTTTGATTTATTTCGTTTTTATATTTAATGTGATTAAATAAACAATACTCTTATACACCACCGCAACGATTTGAGGTTACACGAAAAGGTTCTGAATACACACAGGCTTACCTAAAGAAAGCGATTTCAACAGAGATCAGTAGCGCTGAGGGTTTAGCTCTGCGCAGTTACGCGACTTGACTTGAGTTGTCCCAAGTGAATAAGAAGCTCCACAAGTTCAGCCCCTAAATAAAGCAAGAGAACTTCCTGAACGTTACGGTTCTGCAATACGTTTCATAAGAAAAAGGGGTTTGCAACCATTTTATGAGATTCTGAAACTGGATGGGATCGTCGCTTCAATCGATTTTTAATTATTGGACACTTGCACAGTAAAAATGATTTGACTTCCGCTAAAAAAAAACAGAAAACAAAACTCCGCGTTTCTACTGCGCACAGATTTACTATTCAAATGTGAAATTGGCAAAATTTTTGTACGCGAAGTTTTGTGCTTCTGAAAACCTTGACCAGCTCCGTATTTACAATACAATGCATAGAAAAGTATCTTAGTTTAACAACAAAATAACTGCAAAAATTGTTGTGGTACTAAAATTTTATTTCGACAAGAAAAGCCTATGCACACACACTGAAAACACAATAACAGTGGATTCAGGTCTTAGATGTCACGGTATAATTAATAAAATAAGAATGTAATTTTCCTCATCGAGGTGCGTGACATGAATTTTTAATTACTGAACAAATGTGTCTAATCAGCATCGAACCGTCGTTTCTGGAGAGTTCCATGGATTCTGTCATTAAGGTTCTGATTAATGTTCTATCACTGCCGTCAGTGGCACCATAACCAGTCAGTTGGTTTTCGTTAAGCAATGACTCTAGATCGCACGCCGGAACAATTTTATTTTTTTTTTAGACATGGACTCCCACAGAGAAGCATCATAACCCAAAGGAGGCGATCTGGTTATATTTTCTCATTTCCTTTTCACCGGGGGCGGTTTTATATTTAGGGGTGTAGGTGCGGTCGTAACTTTTAAATGCTGTTCGCCAAATTAAATTGCCATTACTGATTTATTCTTAGCAGTGACTTAAGATGTGTTGCAAAATACCGTCTAAGTGTGAATACTGATTTTTTTTAAACGGTTCTTATTTTACAAAACTTTTATTGCCGATTTTGTGCGGAGCCTCGTAAACACACCTTGGTCTGTGTTGTTCATGTGCACGAATCTTACTTTTCACTAGGTGGTCCTTGAAACACTGGAAAAAAATGACGATCCTGCGTGGAAATCTAATTTTCGGACAATACCAAATCTAACGAGGACTGGTAAAAAAAGGGCATCAATTTACTCCCAAACTGGGATTGGACGGCTCCATTGTAGGACTCCGTAAACTGATGTTTTGTGCGCTTTTCTATTTTGTCACAAAAAAGGTGAATTTGGGCCATGTAGTTACTGTAAATCCATCGCACCAGATAATAGTGCTAACAGCTCACATAGAGTAGTCACGGAGCGAACAAACGTTGAAAGGACATTCTGAAGACGCAGCAATTGAGAGAAACTACAGCCCGCGTCTGGCGTCTTAGTGAGAGTCAGGCTGTTTTCAGCTTCACACGCTTTCGGCAGATTTCCTCAAGCCCTTGTGGGACGCAATTCTGAAATATTCGTTTAATCAAAATTTAGGACTGATTTTATAGAGCAACGTATTGAAGCGTAAAAATAGCGTTCCAGACGCCTACACGGCCCGCCTCGCGTTAACTCCATATAGCGCTGAATGTCCGTACCACGAATTACCGTCCCAGTGAAGAAAAAAAACACAAGACCGAGTCAATGGAAAAAAAATCATTTTATTAAATAACATTTTATTTGAAACACATCACACATAGTGTTTATTTTAAGGTCGCACTGGACTTTGCCCAACACCAACTATTAGTGTTGCGTGGTTAGGTGACACCTGTGCCGTGGGCTGGGACCATCTATCTGGTGAAGACCGTTATGGGGTCTGGAAGCAGGACATCATGAGGACAGCTGTTCACCAACCCCCCTCCCCCCTCAAGAAAAGAGAAAAATTACTGCCCCTTCGTCACTGCTTGCACCAAGAAGAGAAGGTGTAAGTTTCAAGCGGGGGGGGGGGGGAAGAGGGTACATTCTGGAGAAATGGAGAAAGTGTGAGGTCAACTGAAGAGAAACCCCCCCACACACCCCCAGAATGTAGGTGGATTTAAAAAAAAATACTTTTAAGAGCCATGTAGTTGTGATGGGCAAAGACATCATCTGCCCGGGGGGGGGGGGGATGAGACAGCAACATTGCATTGTGGAGGAAACAATGGCTGCTGCCCCCTCCATGCCCCGACCTCCCGGAGGAGGTCCCCCCTCTGTGTGAGGGGGGGGGGGGTCCCCTCTGTGCTTCGCCTACCTTGCCCGTCCCGCCTGTGCCCACCATTGATTGGGTGAGACATGCATTCTGAGACATGCAGCTCATGATGATCCTCCATCAAAATCTTAAAATCCTTCCTAGTTTCAACTGAGCATCTCATAAATCGAGATTAAAAAAAACATATATACAAGTGTACAGGATTAAAAGGGATAGTGAGAGCGCTGTGTTTAGTGCATCAGTGTGCATCGGCCCTTCCCTTGCTGCCCTGCGTCACCCCGCCCCGCCCCGCCCCGCCGAGCCTGTACCCCCCAGCGCCGGTGTGTCTGTGTGCTGCCTCTCGCACCCTAACTGGGCCCTGACGGCCCACATCGCCGCCATTTACTTTGACATCGGCTGGTGATTTCATGACCTTCTGGGTTGTGCAACTGTGAATGGGGGGGGGTGGAGGGGAAGGAGGGAAAATCAGACAATCATTTTGCAACACTATTGCTTCAGTTCTAACTTGATTACATCCTCTTCAGCTACCTGCTACAACTGATTAATGTTGCACCGTGGATCATGACTGTAGAGAAATGAAAATTTAAACGAGCCTTATTTTTACGCTCACCCAGAGACGCCGAGCAGCACGTAGAGAGAAAGACACGCACACGCACGCACACACAAACCACAGTGTGGATGCTCTCATAGCACGCTGACATCATGCATAAATAAAACGCTTACAAAACGTTGCTCCTCAAAGCTCCAACGGCTCACATAAGAATAGCTTAAGGAATGAAATGTCCCTCAAGACTAATCTGTACAATTTCTGCAGATATTTTTTTTTTTTTTAAAAAAAGAGGCCTTGCTATCTTCAAGTCACGGTACAGACAGAGCGAGGGGGGCTAATTAACACACCTGCGACATGTCCACAGCGCCACATGAAAGGGGTCACATGGAGGCCGGCAGACTCCCGCCCGAGTCCTGAAGGCCCTGTTCCGCGCCGCTCGTCTGACGATTGTTGCTTTGATCATCGCTCAGTTAACACACTTCTCATCCCCAACACACAAAGTCGTCTTGGTCGAGAAGCAAAAGACAGAACTGATAAAAACCAGTATTGCACAAAATGTCTCCCCATGTTGTACCTGGTTGTACGCTGCACCCCATCTCAGCCGTGCTGCTTCCCCCCCAGCCAGGGTCGGCTATGGGCTACTAGCCGTGCTCTGCGAGGGGCAATGACTCATGGTGACGGTACAACAGTTTTTGGCAAAGTAAGGCAGAGAGGGACAGAATACAACATAACAGCAGCTGTAACAGAGTCCCAGGGTCCTCTCCCTGGTCAGAAACGCAGAAGCAGTTCGGATCTCGTGAAAACGTACAGCCTCCAGATGGAAGGAAGTGTAATTGTCAAAAAGAAAAAAAAATCATCCACGAAGAGGCGCCCCTGACTAGCAGAATCTCGCCCCGCCTCCCTCCCGGCCTTCTTTCCCACGGTTGGCGGGGGGGCATCAGTGCTGCCTTGCCGGCAGTTACACAGTGGTTGTCTTGTGGGCACTGGGTGCTTCCGCGGGAACAGAAAGGTGCGGGCTGCCCTCCTCGCCATCGCTGTCGCTCTCAGCCAGGTTAGGGTGCAGCAGAATGCGCTTGGCATCCCGGCGTGGCACAAACGGGCGGGAAACGGGCAGGCACGCCGGGTCGCTGGCTGCGTCCTCGTCCGAGGAGTGGTACGACTCATCGTCAGCTATGTAGTGGTTGACGATGTGGATGCTGTCAAAATCGAGCCGGCTCGACGATGCCCCCGGGCGCCTCAGGCATCGGATCTGCAGGGGGGAGGAGGAAAATGGGGGGGATGAATGAGGTGACGCGTGTAGGGCGCCCCCATCAGGACGGGAAGACTGAATACACGCACTGATCTGTAGCACGGTGGTGTATGAGGAACACGCATGTAGACATGCAATGTTTCGGTTTCTTAGACGTGTTCAGCCAAGGGCTCCAATCGCAACCACAGCACATCAGACGGCAAATTTTAAAAAAGCGAAGCATCAAAAAACAAAAAGAAAAGAAAATAAATGAATCACATGGACAACATAAGCTCAAGGTTTGCCAGAAGGTATAAAACCAGGTTGTCACTCTAGAACATTCCAGAATGCATGCAAGGGACAGGGAGAGGCGACCAAACTGCGACGCTCAGCATCGATCACACCGCTGTGTGGTGCTCAGAAAGCAGAGAGCAGAGCAGAGTGAGGACGGTGCCGCATGGCAGAATGTTAAGGGCAGGGGTGATGCAGGCTGAGCTGGCGTGCGGATGAAGACCAGTGCTTACCTGCTGTAGTCTACCTCACCACGAAAGCCAGAGGGGGCGGGGGTGGGGGGGCGAAAACAGCAATTTGGGTGCTTGTGACAGACTCCATAGTTAAACCCCTAGCACATACACTGGAAGCACATTCACTCCGACCAGAAGTTCACAGCAGGTGGGAGATTCAGGAGAGACGAACATAAGATGAAGCGCAGGGCTGAGAGCACAATGCTGAGAGTCTCCATTTAACATCTTTCGGATTTAGAGACGTCGTTCTAGGCGTGAAAGTGAGACGCACGGGAACACGGGGGACCACGCCGGCGGGTCTGTGTCAACACCAGTGAGCGGCATCCTGACATCTCCCAGTTTGCCTGCTTGAACCCGAGTCACGCGGCCCCTGTCAGCTGCTGATGGATACCACGTCGGCCTCTGAAGGGGGAAATCCACGCAAGTACACAATGATAGTTAAGAGCATCAGAACGAAGACCTAATCAGAGCTGAACGGGTTCAAGTGTAAACGTGACAAACAAACTCACTGGTTTTTTGAGTCAGAACAGGAAACCAAACGACTGAAAGAAGAAAAAAAAGCAAAAAAAAAAAAACACTGCGGACACGGCGCCTTCACCTCTCGATCGTCTCAGATTAGACCAAGTCGACGTCTGCTCAACGCAGTGCTGGGCCTCCTGAGAGGGAACGTGATTGAAATTAGCAGCGCATGGGAGCCGCAACCAATTGATCGCGTTTTGCCTTTTTTTGGTGCCGCCTTGAAATTGGGCTCGGTAACAGCTGGGCTGGGCGGCCCCACGGTGCGGAGCTCGTGCTGACTGATCAGCCTCGCTGCTCAGGCCTTGGGTCTATTTCTGATGCTCAGACGGATGCTGCTCGGTGCTGCAGGCCATTTTTACCCATCAGGTACCATTTATGGCTCTGCAGAAGCTCCACATTGACATCGTCTTTCACTTCCACTGCAGCACGCAGCATCGTTTCATAACCGAACATGCAAATCTCCTATGTGGCAACTGTAATAACGCAGCAAGTATGAGGGAACAATTTCACTCTTTGTTCTGGACACTGGGTCCACCCTGCGGATTCTGTGCTCTTCTGGTACGTGCGTTTGGCCCTTGAACCCAACACAGTTCAAGTCCAGTGAGCTCGGCGACACGCAGGCAGGATAAACGGCAGGGGTTGCAACACACGATGACAGGATGGGTCTGGGGCCCATTGTTGGCCGGGGCACTAAAACAGAAAGTGCCCTGAATGTTAACTGCCTCCACAATGGTGCCTCACCGACGGGTTAATCCCACAGTCCGGAGTAAAGGGAGAGCATGTTCAGCATAACGAGGGTGTTGTTGACAGGGCAGGAAGCGAAGCGAAGAACAGGGAGGATTCAAAAAGGAAGAGCACATGGCGGGTGTTACATGGTGTTAGAGGGCGGAGGGCAGATTTGTGGGACCGCCATGACGGTCTTACTAGGAAACATCAGTGTGAGCTGCTCCATCTGCCTGCCACCAGGCTTTTTGACCCGCTGCAGGAACACGGCCCGCTGCAGGAACACGGCCCGCTGCAGGAACACGGCCCGCTGCAGGAACACGGCCCGCTGCAGGAACACGGCGCGCTGCAGGAACACGGCGCGCTGCAGGAACACGGCGCGCTGCAGGAACACGGCGCGCTGCAGGAACACGGCCCGCTGCAGTTGCTTATGCTGCCGAGGAAATAGACGCGAAGCCTGAATCCATACCCTAGTTTACTGAAAACCTGGGCAAGCAGCTCATAGCTTCAGGTGCTAAAGCCGTGACAGGAAATGTGCTGTACAGTGGGGGGGGCACACCTCGATGGAGATCGTAGGAGATGAGGCAGGAGAAGGTGTGAAGGGATCGGAGGGGCATGGATATGCTCCCGCTCAGGCCTGCAAACACCATGTTGTTCTTCTAGGCGATAAAGCAGCAGACTGCGCTGGTGCTCCTCCCACCGCGGCACTGCAGCCAGCAGGAGGTCAAACCCAGGCTCCCGGCTTCAGAAACAGGTAGTGGGTTGCAGGGTGGGGCGGCTGAGTGTCAAGGTGGCAGCGTAACCGCAAGGCGTCGCGGGGAGTGCTATCTTATCTCCTCACAGGTTCCCCTTGGCCCACTGTAACCACTTAAATCAGCACCGGCAGAAGGACGTGCCCCCCCCGCCGTTCGACAAGTGCCGTCTATCAGATCCAGCTTTCGCAAGCCCCCCCCGACCACCCCCCCAGGCCACCCGAGGCCCCCACAAGGCCCAGCGAGCCTGAGCGTCTGCACGCACCCTGACTGCTCAGTGGAGATAGGGCACAGCACTCAGCACAATGCATGATTTACTACTTTTCAATTTAGCCACAACGGGGCTTTTTTTTTCTTTTCTGGTTAAAATCTCACTGCATCCTCCCCAGTAAATCATCGATCCAAAGCAGTGTTTCCCGATCCGGTCCTTGAGGAACCGCAGACAGTCCACGTTTTTGCTCCCTCCCGGATCTCAGCAAAAGCGTGGACCGTCTGTGGCTCCCCAAGAACCAGGTTGGGCTCTGCTCTAGAGGCAGTGGACTGGCTCAGGAGTGAGAGCAGGAGGCGTCCATCAGACGGGCCTCTTCGTGTGCCCAATGAAATATCCCTAAATATCACACCGCAAACAGAGCTATATATGGGACTGTCTAATAAAATGGCTCTGTGCTACTGCATTACGCTCTTCAAAGCGAAGGAACCAAAATGAACAGCAAAATTGAGGGAGAGCGAGACCTTGAGGATATGCACTTCACACTATATGTGCCCGTATTCAATTATAACGCCTACTGCTGCTCTTAACTCTGTTGCAGTCACCATGACAACCAAACATTGATGTCACACCTAGGGCATTAAAACAACAGATAAAATGTGCCTTATTGTCAAAACAGATGCGTAATGAGCAAAATGTGAATAATACAAATTAAGGGGAGATTAAAAATGTATGGAAAAGGTGGATGGGGATCAACTGGTTTTTGAGTGGTACTTCACAGCTGATGGTTGGGGTTCGGCTGGGGAGTTCGGGTGCCCAGACTGACCTGCCCTTCGGAGCTTAGACACTGGGGCATTTTAAGAGAAAACAACAATTTTCCTGGAGGAGAAACCTGGTCAGTTGAAGCTAGTTGGCCCAAACGTCCAAGGCAGCACCTCCCCAGTAACAACACAAGGCTCATAGTAAAACCAGTACAGTTACACTCATAGTAAAACTCACTGGCTTGGTGCGGCCAAAATGGCGCCAAAACCTCAAGCAAGTCACAGATGTCAGACAGAAATCAAGAAGAGAAATCTGAGAAGGTCCTTCTTATGTTTTCACATCTACTCATAGTGAGAGACATCAACTATATCATTCCGCAGTTCGATATATGAAACATTTAAAGTGATCTTGAGTGTACTACCAACCAACCACGTATCTGAGCTGCAAGCGCCGGAAGCTTCCACCCAAGCTGACTGGTGACCTGGCACTGAAACTTCAAATCAGTATCACCCACAGAGCATCGGCGCAATGACATCTAACTTCACTGAATGACTGCGTCTGGATCAATTACAGTTACTGACAGATTCATTAATGCTCCAATAGCACAGCTACAACCACAAAACCAAAGAGGCACAGAGCATCATCGGGACTGTGGTTACCCACCCTCTGAAAGTCATCTCTCGGGTTATGGAAAAGTTGAAACAGGTTTTATTATCTTTAACGTGACGCTCAAGCCTCATAGGCTGACAAGTCTTCCTGAGTCGATGTCAGGGTCGTTCTGAAGTCTGTTTAGCATAAAAGAGGAGAAAAAAAAAGAACCTTCCCTATCTTCAGGAAGGTGAATGTGCAAGCACTTGCGTGTGACTGGTTTCCAAGAAGGGCTGGAGAAGTAGAGACAGATTGAGTGGATGATAAGAGGCAAACTTAAGAGACAGGCAACAGAGGAGGGTGTCACCCTGGGCGGGGGGGGAGGTCGCCTGGTGCCAGGCAAGTTCGTGTTACCATGGTGACACCAGTGAGAGGTGCCATGGGTGTCTCCGTCAGTAAGCCTGCTTGCACGTCGGGGAAAGAACAGAAACAGACTTGTGAATTTGGCTGGGTTTGCCAGCGCAGACCCCGCCATGCTATCCATGTATTTCCAGCCTGGGGGGGGGGGGGGTTTGGATTTGTTGTGAATTTACTTTGAAGAAAACTTTCAGTGAAGCAAGAGTATGACAAGGTGAGGCGTTTTCCTTCCAAGGCACGATTGAGATGCGTATTTCGCAGGTAACACCCACAAGTATGGTGTGGAGAGCTCACCGGAATAACAACACCCCCATTATACAGTGCGTAGTACGCTCCGGAGCGATGAGCAGTAGTTAATCATGGTCAAAGTCATTTTAAACCGCTGCATCTTGCACACCGTACCTGTCCTTTCAGACAAAACGAGTAAGAAGCACGCCCCCCCGTCCAGTCACACATGCACGCCCCCCTGCCCAGTCACACATGCACGCCCCCCTGCCCAGTCACACATGCACG
>JABFDZ020000047.1:2399959-2421825 GCA_019775955.2 Pollimyrus isidori | reverse complement strand
GATGCTTGTTGCGAGCCTGCTGCCCTCAGAGACTGTCGGACGCCAACCCAGCCAAACCCCAGCCGGTGGCCCCGCCTCTCTGCTGTGGCCCCGCCTCTCTGCTGTGGCCCCGCCTCTCTGCTGTGGCCCCGCCTCTCTGCTGTGGCCCCGCCTCCGTGCTGTGGCCACGCCTCTGTGCTGCCACCTCGCCTCACTCCACTTGCGACCCACCTGCTGGAGGAAGGAGGAGAGGTCAGTCGAGGACCCATGGAGTCTGCCGCTCCCTGTTCTGGAGTTCGGAGAGCTGAACACCCCCCCTGCTGCTCCCTCCCCTGCTGCTCCCTCCCCTGCCGCTCCCTCCCCTGCCGACCCAACGCGCCCCCTGGCACGCCAGCGCGCTGATGCTCTCTCCCCTTCACAGGGAGAGCGAACAGGATGAGGTCGCCGCCTCCCCTCCTCCCTCACTTCCTCTTCGTTTTGTTTAATTTTCTTTTTTATTGCTCCTCCAAAGAAGTGATACTGGGATGAGGAGGCCTGTGTTAGCGCCCCCTACCAGTGCCAGGCAGCTACGCAGGGCTCAGCACTGGTGTGATTCAGGTAAACTCCGAGGACATCAGCCAGAAGCAGATACTTTCATTAGAGGGGAGAACGGAGCTCGTCGTTTTAATCTCCTGCCTTCCACTGAACTCTGTTTTGATTTTTCCAAGTGTTGCTTTTTATTTTTTTAAGTATTTTTTTTAGCTTCTGTCATAACTCACCAGCAGTGCCAGTAAAGCCCCCCATAGGATGGATTTAGGTCCTTCCCCTTATGGTTTAGTCCCACCCACCCACCCACACACTAAACACACATTAAAGCCACTTCACCCTATAGTACACAGCTTCCATGTCCACCTGAGCCGGATTGCCCCCCGGGGCCGGATATTCCCCCCGGGGCCGTCACACCCTCCTGGAACCCTGGAACACACGCACGCACGCAACGCCCAGGGGCCACCACACCCAGAACATGGAGAGAGCGATCCCCCCCCCGAACGCTTCCATCGTCGTCATAATTACTGGATTCTTTCATGTTTTTATTTTCCATTTTTTTTTTGTTTTATATTAAAATTAAAATAAAAAAACAGAATCTCTGTATGTGCTCTGTTACTGATTGCTCTCCTGGGGTGTGTGCGTGTGCGTGTGTGTGTGTGTCTCAAGCTGACATCACCTCTGGATCTCTCTCCTCTTGATCAGATATGCTCCTTGCTCTGACTGCTGCGTATCGGCGCTGTTGCCGCACACAAAGTCTGCTTTTCTGCTGCACCCTGTTGGCAGGATGCTGGAACTACATCGAAAGCAGCCTAAGCAGATGGAAACGCCAATGGGGGAAAAAAAAAAGATAAATGTGGTTTCCTGTGTGATGTGACGTCCCAGAAGAAGCTTCTCCCCTAAAAGGCGGTTTGCCGGTCCAGTCCTCAGGGACTACAGCAGGTGCACATTTTTTTGCTCCCTCCTGCAAAAACGTGACTGTCTGCCGGCCCTCAAGGACAGGATTGGGAAACGCTTCTCTTAAAAAAAAAAAAAAAAAAGCCTTTTCCCAGCATCACGGTGCTCTGAGACGCCCGTGTGTAGGTCGGGGTGGGCTGCTGTGTGCTGCCGTGCCACCCGCCTGCGTGCCCCCATTTCCCCTACGCCAAGGGCCATGTCGTCTGCTGGCACCGCCTGAAGCCCCGGGTCTTCTCGGGCGCTGGGTCGGCCCG
Organism: Pollimyrus isidori; assembly: GCA_019775955.2. Classification (NCBI taxonomy): domain Eukaryota; kingdom Metazoa; phylum Chordata; class Actinopteri; order Osteoglossiformes; family Mormyridae; genus Pollimyrus; species Pollimyrus isidori. Next base: position 2,420,110 of record JABFDZ020000047.1, on the reverse strand, counting down.
CGCGTTATTCCCTGCCGAGATTCCTGCACTGTGACGACGACTCGCCAAGGGTGACTGGGCCGGATGTTGGCTCTGAATGTCAGGCAGGGGATTGGGCATGACCGTTCTTTCCAGTATGAGGTAATTCCCAGTAAATTCCTTCTTGTGTGTGTGTTTGTGCACAGATGCATTTTTATCCAGCGTGTTCCTGTAACCTGTTGGTATCCAGGCTAAGGGCCTCTGTCTCCCTCTCCCCCCGCTGTCACACTCTCCCCCCGCTGTCACCGTGCCCCTCGTCCGCATAACCCCTGTGATCCACCTGGATGCATAAGATGGCGGCTTATGCACCGTCCCTCACGCCTGCCTGCCTGTCCTCGCCCCCTGGGCCACGCTGTCATGACATCATTCATCCATTATCCTTAACACAATCCAGCCGGCTGCAGCTCTTTTCCTCTCATTCCTCTCAACTACCTTTGTCGTGTTTTCTCTCTCTCTCTCGCTCACTCGCACCCCCTCCCATATGCCGTGTTACCATTGGATGTCCCGCGGGGGGGAAAATGATGAGGTCATCATTGTGTTATTTCTCCGCAGCGGACCGAACGGCGCTTTACACCTGACCATAAAACTCCCAGCAGGCCATGTCTGCTTTTTGCATCTGGCGCGGGGCGGTCTGTACAGCCCAGCTCCCAGCGCGGGTCCAGGGTGCCGCTTCGAGAGAGCGCGTCCCCACAAGGTCCCGTCACACACCCGCAAATACATCTTGTTTGTGTGTGTGTGTGGGGGGTCTCCCTCAGTGGATTTCATCTGTATCGGGGAGGATCACGCCCCAGGCAGCTGCCCAGACCCAGACCGGGCGTAGAAGCTCTGTGACTGTCTGCCAGGTGCCTTGCCCTCGCCGAACGGCTTATCGATGGTCACAGATAACAGGTGTAAACAGTCGGTGTTGTTATGACGATACCCTCTCACTCAATGCTGGCAGTGAAGGGGTAGGGGTGCTTCTCTGCTCTCATCCCTGCCCTCCACCCCCCATAAAAAAGAATCCTAAATTTGGGGGGGGATAAAGGCTGTAAAACCATAGCAAGTCCAACCATAACCACGCCAGCTTCCCTTCCGTGGCTGACCCCTGGCTGGGTTTGGATCGGCTTCTGTGTTGCCATGGCAGTCGATGCCCAGCCCCCTGTCTCCACCGCCGCGCTGACTCACCGGCTCGCAGGCTTTTCATGAGCCGGCTGAGGCGGTCTTCACCGCGCCGACCTATCCTGACGCTCCCCTGCGGTCACATGCTCGCCCGCGGCGTGGCTGCCGGGCAGGACGGACCGAGTGCCGACGGGCAACTCGGCATGTAAACTGTAATTCCCGCCGTGCTGACAGCCACCTCTCTGCTTACAGGTGCACTAGTCAGTCGCTTGTCTGCTCCCTTTAATTCTAAGTCTCACTCTGGATAATGAACATGTCAGCCCGTCGTTGACAGTGTGTCACCTACAGCCATCCCTGCCGGTTCCTTGTTCGCCTCTGCCGCCTGAGGGTAGGTCTCCAGTGTTCTCAGCTTTCCACGTCTCCATAAGTGACCTCGTCTTCCTTAATCAGTGCCGTGGCCTCCTGTTCCGCGGGGACAGAGTATGACTCCGCAGGCTGGAACTCGGAAGGTCGCCAGTTCAAATCCTGCGGTCAGCAGAGTGATTTTGCCGTTCAGCCCTTGAGCGAGACCCTTAGCCCCCGATTGGATGATCCTGTTTCTCACCACTGCATAAAGGTGCCTCTGCCTGCCAAGCAAATGACCTAAATCGCCGCCACAAAGTTATCGCAGTGCAAACGACACGTACCCACCATAGAATGTTCCGGTCTTGTCCGTCGATTGTCAGTGATGAAAAGGCCTTTGCGTTCGCTTGAGCTGTGTGGCCACGTTAAACGCTCTACTTTTCTTTAGAGACACAATGCATCTGCCTTTAACTGAGACGCTGCTCCCTGGGTAGACGCGTCATGCACGTGGAGAGACTTTGTAGACACATCTTTGCCCGCGGCGTGTGTGGAAACTATAGCCGCCGCACGTTTTCACTCTTCTCTCGCGACGTCAGCTGGGACGAATCGCCCCGCCGTGTTAATCACATCGCCGTTTGCTGCTGGCAAAAGCTTCTCTCCCAAGAGCCTTTCCGGCCCGTGCAAGTAAGGAACATTAGGCAACTGGCGAAAACCAGCAGTGCTACGATATAAATGAAGTTTGGCGTGAGGTCTGCGTGAGGTCTGCGTAGCCTGGCTACATGTCTGTCACACAGCAAGTCTAACTCTGTAATGCAGGAATGCAACCAGTGCCTTAAAACACAACATGACATTTAACGCAACATTTAATACCTTCAATGCAAGACCTACTGTGGATAATAGCGAACCGCCTTTTAACTGAAACCATGGTTACTGAAACCATGGATACGTAGGCACTACTGTACAACACTCTACATACAGAACTCGAGCTGACTAGTGGATTCCGAGTAAGTGTGATGTATCCTCCATTAGGAGCTAAGGATGCACATTTCAGTATAAGTTGGACGTTTCCAGAAAGCAGCCTCTGGATGACGATCAGGGTGCAGTCGAGAGTCTGGGGCTGAAATTCAGAGCAGAGATGAGTTCGGCGTCCAGTGGTAAGAGTGGGTGTGATTGCTTAGGCCTGGGCCTCAGGGGAAGCCTGTTCCGTCATACAGTAGCCAGGGCTGTAAACAGATATGGTTCACGTTCTTGTCCTTTTAGAACTGGATCTGTCAGGTGACCTAATCTAGAAAAGCCTCTGGATGGACTGTAGGGTTTGTTCGGGGAGAGATGCTGCGACTTCCACAAACGAGCATGTCACATCATGATCTTGACCAGAGTTGGAAAGTTCACGGTCTGGATTTTAACTTTCTGTACATGAAATGTCCACCTCTCCTCTTGACCTTGACATTCAGTCCAACAAGTAGCCGGAGGAGAGAGAGACCCGAGAGTGTTTCCGGCGGTATCAGAAGTTCTCAAACCCACGATGTAAAACGAGCGGCGCTTTTGGAAAGCGGGCCGGCGGCTCGCAAGGTCGGGCGACGTCAGCGAAGGTCACACAGCTGCACTTCACGGTGCAGCCAGCGGGAGGCGGCGGAGGACATCTGCTACCCAGAGATGATGTTATCTCTGGACATCGTAAACAGAGCAGGCCTCCGCCGCCCCAGGCTAAGGGCCAAATGAACTGGCAGGTGAAACAGACACCAGTGGTTTTAACACGCAACCTTTCATTAGCCAGAAATAAGCAGCTCAAATAATCATTGTCTTTAAGTTCCTGGTGACCCTGGAGCAGATAAGCAGTTGGAAGATGGATGGATGAAGTTAAACCTCCTATTTATTTGTAACGATAGTTGAATGTCACCAAGGCTGTAGGTTCAATTTCGTTTCCATATTCCGCCAGATACGCCGGTTTCCTCATGCAGGCCAGAGACACACGACTGGATGAATTTGTGCCTCTGAACTGGGGGAATGTTGCGACGGTGTGTGTGCGACGTGGGCCCCGTGAGGGACTGGCATCCTGTCCAAGCTGTGTCCTGCCTCATGATGCTGCTTCTCCGCACTGGATAAGTGGTTCGGGAAGATCATCCTGGAAAAGAAACAGGAAAAGTGCGATCTATATATTCGAGTAATTGAATATTGTAAAATACATGTGATAGCGATTAGAAAAAAACACAAACACACTCACGCGGATGCAAGGGAGCCACTAAAGATTCTGGAGCCTCCTGTCACTCAGGGTTCCCTGTGATCACCTCCCCCCTCTATGGGGCCCCCACACAGATGCATAAGACATACATACATACATATATACATGCGTACGTACATATATGCACACAGTACCACAGTAGATTTAGGCAGTAAGAGTGCCTGCTTGCTCAGTAATTAAAAAGAAGAAGAATAAAAAACTTATAGAACAGCACAGTAGGAAACAGTAACACATACAACAAGAACAGGTACAGATATCATGCTGGATGCCCAGATGGACACTGTTTCGGGTCCCAAACCTCTCCTCAGGGGTACTCCAACCTTCCCATGTGTTCGTTAAAATTCACCACCAGCTCACTTAATTAATTGACTTGATTCGCTGAACAACTCGGGGAAGTATTGATTACGAAAACACGGTATGTAGGCTAAGTGGCGATGCCATCAAAACACTGACTGCAGACTTCCTGGGAGGTTTTCGAATGGCTAGGCTAACACACTTTGACAAGCATGAAATGAAATGTACAACTTGTGTAATATGCTGAATCTAAATATAGGCTAACTGCTGCGTCTTAGAGCAGAATCGAAAGGTCGTTTGGGTACGAGAAAAAGCTGAAGATACCATAAACAGCGATCATGTCGAACAGACCAGAAATCTCTATAAGTACAAGAAATCTCAATTTTTCACTTGTACAATACAAAGAAAAACTGTTCTTACTCGTCTGCCATTACGGGAATTACGAATAAAGTTAAATTTGAATTATCGTGCCATTTTCAAGATAAGCTGTTTAGCGGTTGTATGACTAACAATGTAAGCAGTAGTTCACTGCAATTTTACAAAACACCCGTGTCTTCTGATCGAGGAGATTGTGCAAGCAAGGCTGATTTTCCCTAATTGTATAGTTTAGTCATTCATTGCTGATTAATATGAAGAAATTAAATGTTTCCAGAAGCCCCCAGAAGACCAATTTAAAATTGGCAGTCAATAGTTGTGGAACCCCCAAATTAGAGAACTCTGTAATTAAACTCGGTGTGACGATCCCTAATTTAACTACCGCTTTAAACGTCAATAGATGTATATAATTTGCTACAGAGTGTTCTAAGCCACAATAAAAGATCTGCTATCGTTGACCTTTAAGACTTCGTAGCCTACCCATCGAAGAATTTAGATTACTATATTTATAGTTAAACACCAAACACACGATATACCAAACATACAATGAATCTAGAGTTTAAAGTTCAGGTTGACCAACATCTACAATTTCTCTGAATTTTTCTTTCTTCAGCCACCATACAGGTTGAAGGGTCTCCATCTGTGAGCACAACTCAGTTTCACGAAGCTCCTGTGAAAAAGTGATCAATTTAAGGTATTAAAATACGGATGCATGGGTCACTAAATAGTAGTGAACTGAACTGAAATCCAAGCCGACAACAAAGCGATTTCTGAACACATGTGATGTTGAGGGCTAATGCATGTTTAAAGTGCACGTTCAATCTTGTTGGAAAGCAAAATAATACTTATGCCCAAATTTGGTAATTAACGCAATTTAAAATAAATTGTTATGGATTTATTATGATATACATTTTAACGCGTCAATTCAGTTCTGCCGTAAATTACTGTAATATGCTGTTGCGTTATTTACGACACTAGAGGGCGCGATAAGACTGGGGCCTGTTTGTCAGTGGCCCATTACATAGCAGACTAATAACTTAACACTTTTAAAAAACAGTCTGTTCCCACACAGAGGAAAATCATGGTAACATCAGGGAAGTAAGTTCTTATGTAACTGCGCTGAAGAAACGAGCGAGCTGGCGAGCAGGGTGTTGGTAGCTGTGAGATTATGTAAATCGCGGGTTCATGGGATTTATTGTTGTCGACAAAATGAAGTCTATAGAAAGGGGAGAAGTGAAATAACGCAAAGCGAAAGAAATGCAGAGGATAACAGCAAATGAAAATGTTAGAGGCGGAGACAGCCTGCAGGTGATGTGAAGAAATACCGCAAACATTGCTGCCCGTTTATTATAATTTCACTGTACTGATAAACTAGTAGTAGTAGTAGTAATAATAATAACAATAATAATAATAACAATAAATTAAGCCATCCACCCACCTGTCCATTTTAATAACATCTCATTTGCGGCGCGATTTTGGTGTTAGATGCTATAATGTAGGCTTGTAAAATGTATGTTCAGATGTATTTATGAAAACGATATGTTGTGCTCACCAATGGAAAAAAATCAAGTTTGAATGAGGAAACCTCGTGTCACCTATTACGTGTTCAGCTATTTTTCTGCCCTTCTTCTGTCTAAGGGGCGGCCAAACTTCCTAAGGCCGCGCAGTATCTGGAGGCTACAGTATCTGGGGCCGACCCGCCCGGCCCTCTCCCTCCCTCTCTGCCTGGCCGGCCCCCTCCCGGCCCGCCGCGATCCCTCCCACCCTCGCCCTCATATTCAGCCTCGTCAGGGCGCACATCGAAGTAACGGTGTTGTGCTGCAAAGAAATCATGCCGGCGCTTGGAGTTCTGGCCGTGAGCCTGTTGCTGGTCGCCCTCGCGTCACGCTGCACCCCAGAACTGGCGAGTCAAGAACCGGTTCGGGCCGAATCGCCACTTATGCAGCCGAAAGTGATGATCGCTATCCTGGCTCGTAACGCCGCGCACAGCCTCCCACGCTACCTGGGCTGCATTGACAGGCTGGATTATCCCAAGGACCGTATCGCCATCTGGTGAGCGTACACACCGGAGACTTTTCCCACAGTTTGCACTTAATAACGTTTATTTCACGCCGCCTTAAAACTTTTATACAATTAACGAAGAACGCAGCATGGAATCTAGAAAAACGTTTTGTCTAAGAGGATGAAATTTAAAACACATAGATATGACCATTGTTCTGTAATGAAGTTGATTTATAAGTTGATTACTTGTTTGTAGTGAAATAAATCATCGAGGGTTGGTAAGCATTCAGAAAACCGTTCGGTTGAAAAGTAATCCGTTAACGCGATTACCGGTGCGTTATCGGGTGGAGCACTGAGTAAGGATGACAGCTCGGTATGGGATTGACCGCATGTCGTGAAGCTGTGCCTGTAAATGTCCCGTGATATCTGAGAGCAGGAGTGCAGAAATGTCGTCTGCAAAATACAATGGAGCCGTTTCTTTATTTAAGATTATTAGTTATCAAGCAGAGATTCTTCCTTATGTGTCATTTATCCGTCCACTTTCATGTGAAAGTGGTTATTTTTTTCTTAGTCGACCTTTCTCACCCTACAAGAGCCAGTCGGCCACCTGGCATTCCAGGCATTTTCCTGGTGGGGTGATGGATCCGTGTATGTGGGCTGGGAGAATTTATTGTACCTGATAGTATTTCCATTGACATGCTTACTGTCAAACACAGGATCAAGGACGCTGAGGCCTTTTTTTCTGATGAGGGGTAAGAGCTGGGATGTAGTTCGAAATCATGGCCTCACCTGAAAAAAATGTCACATTGGCCCCCATATAGTGGGGGGGGTTGGTTTCTCATTTTGCCAACTGGGTCCCCAAACTTATAGTTAAAAAGTGCTGGGCTCCCCAAATCTGCCAGGTTATCCATGCCCCTGTGGCACCCATGGGTAACAGCTGCTGGCCGGGGGGGCGGCGGCGCCGCGCCCCCGCCCGGGGGGGGCGCGGGGGGGGGGGGGGGCGCGGCCCGAAAAATGCCGGCATGCGGTTACAGTGCTGGTCATGCTGGATGGGGCAGCTTCAGCAGCCTCCAAGGCCAGGCGGGATTATATCATGGTCGATCTTATTTCTAGCACAGCGTTGGCGTCCACGGTGCAAATTACGGGAATTACACAGAGCGCATGCAAAGTATAGAGGAAAGGGAAGAGGGGTTACACAAAAAAAGAAAAGGAAGAGATGCAGGATGGGGACAAAGAGAAGCTTAACGAAATACCTGGATCAACCTATCAGCCAAGGAAGCACTTTCCTAAAAAAAAAAAAAGACAGGAACACACAGAGGGACAGGAGAAAAACCAGAGAGCACATTTTAAAACAGACACGCAACGCTCGTCTCCACAGGGAAGGAATCCCTTTTCCACCGAGAGACAAAACAAAAAGGGCTAAATTCACTGCAGCTCAGATGGTCTTACAGAAACAGCCAAATCGGGGACTGCGGAAAGTCACATGACGCAGGGTAGAGCGGTGGATAAGCACAGGGTGGGGCGCTGCTTTGACACTGTCGCAAGCAGCAGGGGATAGAGGACAGAGCCTGAAAAGAGGACAGTCCAGGGAGGGACACCAGGCTGGGCTCAATGTCCCCCTGCTGTGACCACAGCCCTAGCCGGCCATTTCCACGGTCTCAAAAGTGGCCTCCGGTGAAGCCATGCAAGTGCAGGCGGTGGATGCATTTTTGACCACATTCAGCTTTCCTGTATGAAGCCCCACCCACCCCGGGCATGGAGGCAGTCACTGCAGACCACCCTCAGCTGAAAGGCAGGGCAGATAAATGCAGGACAAACCCCTGATTCCACAGCAGAGAGCTGCGCCTGCGAGGACTGGCTGCCATTCCGGTGACCTTTCTTGACCACGGTAATAAAACCTGAGTTTGCCGTGAACGTGCCAAGGCTGATCCTCAGCGTCCTGACAGTTAAGGTTTCTAGCATCCCGCATGACAGCACATGCGTATATGGGAACACTCTGCTTAGCTGTACCAAGCTTGGTCAGAGTATCAGATCGGGATGCATTGATGGCCATGGAGGACACACACACACACGCGCACACACACGCGCGCACACACACGCGCGCACGCACACACGCACGCACACACGCACGCACACACACACGCACGCACACACACACACACGCACACACACACGCACACACACAGATAGATAATGGACTGATGGAGCTTTGAGAAAGACCCCCGTGGACCCACCTCCACCCCCAGTAACACTCACTTTCTCCAAGGTATCGATCCTCTGCTTCAGGAGTCTGTTCTCTGTGCGTAGCCTCTGTGTGTGTGTGGGGGAGGGGGCAGATTTCACCACGACTGATATCACACTAGCAGTTAATGGAAATGCTTCAGCAGGTGTAACGTTATGCGACTAAAGTTACCAGCAGACATTTTAACTGCCATTTCACTATTAACCCCTAAAATAAATATACACTGTTAATTTGCTTGTAATTTGTATTCTGCATGTATTATTTATATTCTGAAACCAAGTGTAACTTATTGATAAAATGACCCAGAAATCACGTCATAACAGTGAGAAATACCCCGCCAGCCCTACGGGGGGCTCTCACCTTGATCTCCACTTGTTCCTCCATCTCCTTCGTCTTGATCGTGCTGTACTCCTTCTCCAACCTGAGGAGCAAATCGCAAAGCAAGCTGTGAATCGCACGGGGCACCATCAGCTCCCCCTGCCAGGAAAGGCGTTTCCGCACGTTGCTGCCTCCCGCCGGAGGAGTGAAATCACGGGCACGCCAGGCTGGCACTGCATACACGATTTCCACCGAAATCGGAAGAAGCAATGCGACACTTTTCACACGCGTGACGCATCGGCCTCTCAGAGGGTGAACGTACTTCTTCATCTTCTTGCCGTTGTACTTGACCTGGTATGCGGTCAGGATGACTCTGTCGGGGCCGCTGTCCAGCTGATGGGGAACGACCTTCTGGAAGTGCTGCCGACATGGACAGAGGGGCGTCATGCGCATGCCGGCCTCCCTGGGGAGGACAGGCTGCCTGAAGGCCCCCGGCTCACTCACCTGTAGCATCCCCTCCATGTCCAGCTGCATGAGCTCGGCCTGGTTCATCTGAAGAATGGCCAGTCCTACTCGAAAGACTATCTCCAGGCCCTGCCAACAGAGGGCGCAGAGCCAAGTCATGATCTGCAGCATCCAAGTCGGCCACAAGGTGGCAACCTTTGTTTACGCTCAGCCCGAGTGTCTCTTTATGAAATGGAAAACAGAAGGCAAAAGATTCACCCAGTGTGTGTGTCGGTGGTCAGAGTGCAGTGCGGCACTCACCTCGCTCATGAATATGTCAAAGATCCTAGTGGCGACGGTCAGAGGGAAGGAGGTGAGGAAGATGGTGAGGAACCAAGAGGAGGCGTACATGGAGGTGTGGAAACTCTGAGCCTGGAAGTGCATGTGGAGCTCGGGCAGCTGCTCCTGCGGGGAGGAGGCATGGGTGTGAGCAGCGCGGCAACCCTCAGAGAAGGGGGTGACGTGGGATTGAAAGTAGGGACACTTCAGTGGACGACACGCCATCCTCCTACTGCCAGCCCCTTGATAAGTTGAAAGTGCAAGGCGCACTGCAGCCGCCCCGTACAAACCCACAGGCCCGTTCAAGATGTTTGGTCAGGTGAACTCATTTTAGATGAGGGCATTTTTGAAAAACGCAGTTAAGCAACTTAAAAGCAGCTCGTTGCTGCCCCCTAGAGACAAGAAAATGCTACATATTACCTGAATCATACATTCAAACTGGTACATGCAGAGGCCCAGCTCAGCCATACTGGGCTTGAAGAGCTCCCTCAGACGGTACTCCTGCATCAGCTTGACGAACACGCAGAAAGCCTCTTCCTCCGGCATCTGGAGGAAAACGCACAAGACCATCATTCGACCTGTCGAACCAGGGAGCAGAGCCCCCCCCCCCCCCCTGCTGGTCACTTCAGTGTCACCTGCATGAGCAGCAGCCCCACGATGAATGCGCTTCCCTGGCAGTAGCCCACCTCCCGGTCCACCAGAGAGTATGCCTGAAACAGGAAGTGACATCATGAGCACACGCTTCACATGCCATGTGGCTGACGAGGACCGAAGTCATCAGGCAGAGTCTCACGAGCCGACAGACAAACGCCAGCAGGCGAAGTGAAAGGCAGAGGCGCAGCCGGAACAAGGAGGCATTAAGCGTGCGAGATGTCAGCACGCCCGCTCCCTGCGGCATCTGAAATGCGACGCTGCAGCGGCAGGGCATACGGCTGCAGAGCCGCCCCGCAGGCGTCACACCCCCACCCAGCCAGAGCCGCTCGTGTCCGTAAGGTTGTGAACTGCGGCGATTCCCAGTGAGAGACCCCAAAATGCATGGCCAATTTTTAATGGCACTCCAGCCCCGGGTCCAACGTGTCAAGGCGGCGGTAAGAGACTGAAAAGCAGAATTATGACGGCCAATGGCGACACGCCGCACCCTCCTGGCGCACCAGATCGGGCAAGGGTGGCCAGGCCAAGCGCTCACCTTCATGACGTTGAAGAGCACCTCCTGGCCCAGGCTGTCCTTCTCCTTGAAGAACTCGTGCTCAGGGTAGGTCCGAGCAATGTCCCGGCGAATCAGCTTCTCGCAAGGTGATGTCATCTTCAGCAGCTCCGAGTACTGGTCCTTGATGGGCATGTTCTGGGCGTTGCACAGGAGCTGCCAGACAATTCCCCGGAAGTGGTGTGGGATCCCTTTCCGAACCAGGTCCTGGTCAGGCAATGTCAGAACAGCCTTAACTGGCGAAGCAGAACAACTGCGACATCAATGATACCACATAAGATGCACGCATCAGGCTCATCACTTAGGAAGCAGTCATACTGTCCACAGAAAACGTCCTAAGCCAAGTACAACTGTGACTAAAGGAGTGAGCTATGACACCTGTTTTCTACATTAAAGTTTCATTAAACATAACTGGGAAATCAACCAGTTGACGAATCTGAAATGAAGGGGCAAAATTAAGCTGGTTATGAATCATCACTCTGAATAACATAGTAGTAAATGGATACCTTCATTTAAAGACTATTTTTACCCAGCGATGCTGGCTGTCAAGCTACATGTTCTGCAATGTTCTGCTTACACCTACGGCTATCTCATTTATTGCAGGAAACATCATAGACCCCAGTGGGAGGACTGGGTATAATGAATAAATGGCAGCCATCAGTCTGGGTTCATGCTTCATTACTATAATCATAAGGAAATCTCCAAGGACTTAAACAGCACCAGCTCAGCGTGCCACGAGACCAAGACAGTCCTCTCACAGCAGTGACGCAACCCCCATGATATTCAGCACACTAAGCCCAAGACGCAAGACTAATCCGCCAAACTCCCTCCTTTACTCTGCTGCCATTACACTTAATAAAAGCCAGCTTTTCCCCTACCAGAGGTCAGCACACTCCCCAAATCTCCCCAGCTGAAGCGTACACTCAGGGTTCAGGAGGGCAGCAGGGTGAGACACGGGGCAACTACTAGACTAAGGTTAAAGATCATGCAACTTCACCGACAAGAGCAGATGGGTAGGATTGACAAGTCTAGTGCAGAGATTAAACCTCTGAAAAGTGCTAGATAAAGACCCATCTAGGTAGACAACATGGGGCATGACCTAGGGTTTCTATTGAACCCAATACTTTTCTGAGAAAATAAGCTGTGACATCTAAAATGAATAAAAAATGAAGGCATAAATAAAGATCAGTGATCAAATTAAGGTATTAGCAAGTTCACCATATGACTGGCATATCATCAGTTAAGCATCGCATTTAATGGCCGTGACAGGCAGCACAGCAAACTCAACTGGGGACAGAATTCATTAATGGTTATTTACAGTTAAATCACATCACTGCATATGTGCATCACTGCCCACTGCCACCCAGTGCAAGCGTCCAGGCCGGCAGCAGCCCACCTTCAGCTGCTTCTCCTTCTTCTTGCGCACGTCTTCCCACTCGTTGACGATGCGCCCCCACAGGATCCAGGAGTCCTCCTCCAGGTGGGAGAGGTTGGAGGAGGCCGAAGAGCTGGACACCAGCGAGGAACCACTGTTGCGCCGGGAGCCATTCACAGACTTAAGGGACTTGCTGTCTATCTCCAATAGCCTGGGGGGAGGGGGGACGGGGACGTTAGGCAGCTAATAGCAACAGACACACTTCCATTGTCATCGACGTCACCTTCATCAAGCAGGAGCTAGTCTTTACACATTTAGCTGGCCAATGACCTTCCATGCTGAGCTACGTCACCCTGAGGACCAGCAGAATATGCAGCCCTTCCCCATCTAATCACCGCCAACATTGCAGCTTAACGCCAGAACATCCACACAAAACACAAACGCGTCTCTGCTGGTGTCAAGGGGTCGACCTCCTGCTCACATTTCAGTCAAAGCCTAAGACTCCGGCCTGAATAATGGTGTTACCACACAGTCGGAAGCTGCGGAGGAGCTAATATAAATGTAATCAATGATAAATTAGCCCATTCTCACAAGACCGCATCTGCTGTTACCGGGCATCGAATGTCAACGTTAAATATTCATTGATGGAAAGACGGCACATCACAGTCCCCGACTAATGTCCGGCCCCTTCAAGGCTTTTCTAAGCGGCCAGGAAGTCTCCCTGTTCCTGTTCCCAGAGCCCTGTTGTGGGGTATCTAAGGGAGGGGGGGGAGGAACCTCTGTCTCAGCAAACAAGCTGATGCAATGCTGCAAGATTGATGACCCTTAGTGCCAAAGGACTCTTTGGACAGTGCAAAGAGGCCTGTTTGAACAAACTTATTCTGGATCTAGTGGAAACAAGGGAACCAACCAAACAAGGTGCTCTTTAAAGAAAGTGCTACTCAGAAGCTACAACAGGAAGAGAGAAATATTAACCAGTTCAGACTAAAGCGCTAGGTGCATGAACCTCAAAAACAAACAAAAAATTTTTTGCAACATTTTCAGACAGGTTCTTCAGTAAATATTCATATTTTATTAGCAGCCAGCCATGCCAAGCAAAACAAACAGGTGTTACTGCCAACTTCAAAGCAGATTGGCAGCTACTGTAGACATTCAGCGTTAGACTTTTTAAAGGGGTACAACTACAATATCCCCCTGTAAATCATTTGACTTGGTGCATTCTGGTCTGAACTTGGGCTCTTTCAGGAATCAAATCTAGCAAATCGAGTTTCTAATCAATCCCAGGACACTCTTTGTGCACCAGCCCAGCAAGATCTCCTTCAGGGTGAGGCATCTCACACCGATTCTCCAACCCTGACAGGCACTAAGAGAAATGCGCCAAGTCATCGTCGAAATTCTCTACAGAAAATCGACAGGCTGAATTGGTTGAATGTGCATGACAATTAGCTCAGCCAAGCAGATAAGTTCCCGGGCAGACAGCAAACCCTGGCTTTAGAACCATGGCTTTAGCACGAAGGCACAACTGATTGTATTCACTGAAGAGCTCTCTATACAGCAGCTGCCAGGTTCACTGCTGCCTCCCATCCCCACCAAATCTCGACAGCTCCTCTAGTCAAACCATCAACATCAAGCACAGGTCTAACTGTGAGTCTGCCATTGCAGGGCCTCATCAGAAGATGAGCTCCCCAGTCTGACAGCCAGAAAACAAGCAGAAAGCAGCTTGCACACGTTGGCACCCAAATGTCAGCATTGCGCAAATCACAGTGGCAGAAAACCACAAAGGTGTGATGTTTTTGAGGCTGAGAACTACACAGACCCGAAGATGTAGACCTCGTGTAGGTTGTCAGTGGGAAAATAGGTCAAAGGCCCGCTGAAGCTGTAATAAGGTTTGCTTAATGGGCAAAACAAACAGAAAGCAGGCTGCTGGTGATACGAGCAGCTCAGGGGCCGGGTCCCACAAGATAGACGGGGAAAGAAACTTCATCCAGCAGCGGGTGGTACAAAACATGGCAGGGGCTGTTCTGAGTGTACGGCACTGAGCCCCCTAGCTCTGCTATGAATCTCGAGGGGGAGCAGGCGAGGAGGCAGCTCGACAACGACATCTGAGGTCACTGCTATGAACAATGGCTAATAAAACTGCAGGCAGCAACATTATCGACATATACTGCTTAAAAAGGCGCTCTGAGAGTTCCTGCACTAACATGTCCTAAATGCAGGTTCCCAAAATAAAGCCTGAGTTTCAAAGTGGCAATTTAAGCGTGCTGTATTTGGTGTAATTCAAGACTGGTGTTTGTTTATTTTTTATGGGCCCCATTTCACAGTGGACATCAAACCACAGAAAGAAAATCGTTTCTTAGTTTTATTTTTCCCGTCGTGAAAGCGTATCTGCCTGTGATAACCTCTCCTACTTCAAAAGTTCAGCAGACGATCAGTACCAGTAACACAAACATGAACAAACAGGACTTCAGACCTGGCCGGTTACACTTGCGAAACTCCAGACCTACCAAAGCTTCAACCACCTCCAATAACTTCTCAGACATTACTGATAAATTTTTCATAAAGCCTCACTTACAGTCACAATCCTCTGGCACTTACCTCTGCATTAACACAAACAAAACGTATTCGTCTGTAAGACGCGAGGGCCTTGAGAAAAATACCTGATGCCATGATCATTTTCTGAGAAACATTAACCAGCAGATAAAGAAGAGAATCACATCCAGCCCGGAAGAAAATAAATATCAGCCAGCAAAACCCACAATTAATTCCAAAAGGCTGGGTATTAAAAATGTGTTCTGGCTGGCTGATCATAGGGAAGAAAAATGAGCACTCAGCACTAAACCCAAGGACTGAGGGCCCTGAGAGGACAGGGCTGTTGAGGGTTTTGCCGTCTCATCTCCACCGACTGAGGTGAGGAGTCCGGGGCAGAGCGGAGTGCAGAAGGAGGCTCTTACCATGAGAGGCTCATGCCGAGAGCCGAGAAGCCGAGAGAAGGACGGGACCGGAGAGCAGGTAGGAAGCTGCCCGTAGTTCCTTTATGTGATACGACTGAAGTGAAGCTCAAAAGGGCAGGGAGAAACTCCGAAAGTGACTCTCACGCTCACGGCATGCAAATCTTTACGCCTCCGCCCACACGCAGAGGGCACAAACTGACCACAGAAAGTGCACGCGAGGAAAATGCACCAGGGAAGAACAAAGAAATTAATCTGTCACCATATGCGATGGCCTCGATGCGCGTTCCTGTCCGACACACACTTAACGCTAACTTACGACCTTATATTTTTAAGTGCTGTAGTTAAAGAGCCCAGGAGATCTGTGAGCAGAGTGAATTAATGAGCAAAACTTGAAGTAATTTAATTTCTCAGCTGGGAGGCGGTACTCGTGTGCCCACTGGTGGTCTGCCAAGCTGGCAGAGACACTGCCCACCTCCGAGGGTCGATACGTCGTCACTTGGTGAAATCAAGGGAACAACCGCGAGAGAGATTGACAGCAAAAAGAACCACCTGTTCCTACTGAAGCAGCAATGGAGAAATGTGTCGTTTCAGTCAAAACACTGGGAGACCTGAACCACCCACAAAGGCGTCCAGACCACTGTTGTAAGGTTTTTATACAGAAGCAGCAAATCAGGCACCCAGCCTAAAGGTAGGGAAGCGGGGTCCGTTTGGGACTCAGTAACCTGCAGTCTATTAGCCTATCTCCTAGCATCCTAGCACAAGATCTAAGAACGTAAATCAGTTACCAAATAAAACACAGCAGGACTTCAGCACCTAAGACCTCACATCCCATATCAAGAGAACCACCAAAAACACAATTTCACTCTTCTGCACATTGTATTCCATCTGACGCTTCCTACCTGATTAGGACTTAAACTTGTCATTCAAAGAAACATCTCGACAAGTAAACTGACATGTGATGCTGTCTAATGCTCACAGGTAACAGATATACGGTAGCATATGAGAATAAAAAACAAAATAAATCAGACATTAAATGAGCAAGAAAACAAACCCAAACCAGAATACTGCATATATAATATAAGCTATGACAGAATGTAAAAATAAGGAATATATTTAAAAGGACCCCCATGCAGAAAATGGTGTGTTCTGCATGAAGCAGTGTGATATGCAGCTTAGAACCAATGAGGATAAAGTAGGCACCTCCCCTTACAGAGTTTAGGTTGCCTAGCAGCAAAAAATGTAATGAGCATGACGGATCACACAGCAAAATAATCATTCACTCTGAGAGACACGAAAATGTAGATTTTCATGCAGAGAAAAAGCCCTGGATGTTTCTTTTTTGGATGGACTGCATTTATATAGCGCTTTTCTACTCTTCAGAGTACTCAAAGCGCTTTACAATTTATGCCTCACATTCACCCATCCACACACACATTCACACACCGGTGGCATGTAAATGGAATTTTCTTTGTCTTTTAATGGTCTTTCAAAAACATTCTCCACCAGCACAGGGATTGAATATCATATAAGACTAAAAGCTTACAGGACACAGCAGCGTGGTTAGAGAATTTTGGGCCAGATGAGACAGGGTTGTGAATCTGTCAGAGGGGACATAGAGGTGACATGTGCCCAGTCAAAGGGCACAGCTGTCCCTTTCAAAGAACAAAGGTCAAAGATCCCCAGGTCAACCAACAAGTAAGCCGATCCTCTACTGCCTGTGTACTGTTCCTTGCTTAGGAGGTTGGCGGGGGCAGGAGGGGGTCAAACAGGCAAGTGTGGTATGGGGGCAGGCGGCCCATTGATCCTGATTGGCTTAGCAGACAAATCCTTGGTGCGTGCTCTGCGACAATGGCCTCATCAGAGCAGAATCAATACGGCAGCAGGCCATCAGCCTCTCAAACCCGCTCACAGCTGGCTGAGCACGCCATGTCCCGGACTGAGGGAGCAAGATCATTCAACACAGCCCACGTCTAATGCCGGTGAATCAAAACACAAATAGGTCAGTAATGGGTCAGTAAATGCACCCATAAGTCCCTTTCATACAATTAAAACTAGCTGTGCTTATTTACACACAAACAATGCTGCCCCCTGCCCCATTAGAAAACAAAATCCACCACCACCCCCCACCAGCTCAAAATGCAGCAGAGCTCTCAAGTACACAACCGTCTTGCCAGCTGCAGGTCCTGAAGACCCATCTGTCATGTAAATGCTCATCTGCACTCATCTCCATCCCGTCCAGCACAATAAGCCTCATCGGGCACTCTGATTTCCAGAAGCTCCTCTCAGGTCAGGTCTACCTGTTCTGTTCCTCCAGTTTGGCCAGCAGCTCCACCTCATCCGGGCTGAGCTGGGAGGGTGAGGACGGAGATGGGGTCGGCGTCGATAGGGTGGTGGGTGGAGTGTGCAGGGAGGAGGTGCCGGTGGCTGCAGGGGGATGCAGTGAGGAAGGGGGGGCCACCTGGCTAGCCATCTGACTGACGGTCTGGGACACAGAGTTCTTCACCCATGAGAGAGTAGAACTCAGCTTGCCTGCAACCTTGTCTGTCGCCACCTGCAGGGAGAAGAAAGAGAAGACATCAGGCCTGGGAGGAAGCAGGCAGGGTCAGCTCCCAAACACTACAGCACAAACTTAAACCATTTCCTTTATGACATTTTATTGCAACACTAAGCCAATAAAAGCAGTTTGACAGTACCAAACCTGCAACTTTCAGCATATTCTAACTTTTTTTTGTTTTTGTGTAGATTAACCTGTAATTCCAAATCCATAAGGTTAACTGGTGATTATTAACCAACCTGATGTCACCTGAAAATCCATGCTCTCATCACTGCACACCCGAAGCAGACTTCAGAATATGTTTCACTGTCTAAAACCATTACAATCCCAAGGGGCCTACTGCACCTCAGACCGCAGTGGGACCACAAACGAGACAGCACACAGTCTGCCAGAATCTGAATCACTCCTGCCATTCTTTGGCAAGCTCGGAACATTAGCCGACAACCAAGGAAGCAAGGATTGCACCAGACACCAGGAAAGGATCCAGGGGTAGGGCAAGGACGTGTCATTTCTCGTCTAAGCCAGAAGTCACATGGGTGCCTCAAGCAGGTCATGGGTCAGCAAAGCACTCCACAGCTGAATGCTCTCCCTGAAGCCTCACAGACAGTCATGGGGCCAGTAGAGCAGAAGGTGCCTTGTAAGACGTTACTGATCTGAGTGACAAGCAGGCTGGTGCAAGTGGCCCACCTGCCCCAGCAAAAAAAAGGGAAAAAGTACAAGGCGCAGACCAGCATGACTACAGGGGCAGCCCTGGAAACACAGCAAAGCACACACTTAGACTACAGGTATCTGAGCTGAAATTAGGGCAGGAGGGAAAATGTAAACTTCGCACACGCTTATACACACAGGCTAGGCAGACCTACTTATTTTCTACTGCATTTCTGTCCCAGGAAGTAGACCGAGCTTTGCTGTGCAGCCATGCTGCAGTCTGAGCCACCAGTCTTTCCCCAGCAGCATGGTTTATGACTGAACAGCTACCAAAGCTTACAAAAAATAACCCGACAGTGTCCGAGCCTCATTCATGCCACCGCTTGTACCTCCAGGTCCGAGGATGCACACAAACCAAATGGCAGGACAGAAACAGGTACCGACGCACTGGGAATGGACCCTCACGGCCCTAACACAGGGACCATATTCACAGCACTGAGTTCGAGCGCATCAACGCATCTTTGCTACCAACACAATCTCTGTAATCGAGAGGGCGGCGGCGTGCAGGGCTGGAGCAGAGTGTTTTCTGCCACTCAGCACCCCACGTGTTTATTCAGCGATGGGGAGGAAAGCAGTCTAGATAAATACCAGTTACCTTACCTGACCCATGATATCACATAGGCAGGCCAGCACCAAGACACCACTACCAAACACAGAAGCGCGGACAAGGACATGCTACGAGCCTGGTACCATTCAAACAATCGAGCAAGGTGCGGGCATAAGCAATAAGGATGCATCGTCTTTGGGGTACGGTACATTATAGCTCATAACAGCACTGCGGTTCCAAAACAAGTCACACAGATGTCGCCCCCCCTCTTACCAGTGCGTAGGGCTTGTGCCATGCCTCGCAGAGTGCCAAAGGAGCACGGCACGCTCACCAGACCGAGCGGTGATGCCGTCTCTCTGAATTCACGCTTATGTCTGCCCAGACGCTTGCTCTCGGTTCCTCAAGTACATGCAGAAGCGACGGAGGGTTCAAAAGGCCGGTGGAAAAGCAGTTAACGCAGCCCAGTGCCAAAGTCTGCTCCATGCGCCCCCCCGAAACAGTCTGGTCTGGAATTCACCTGCCGACCAGCCGGGGAGGTGCACAGGAAGTCCCATCGCATGGGGGCCTGTTGCAGCGAAACCGAGAGCTGGGCGGAGCCATGCAGCTGTGTCGGCTGCAGAGGGAAGCCAGGGTGAGGACAGACCTAAAGCGCAAAGAGCGCCTCAGCAGGGCGGCCTTTCCCTCTTTGAGCAATTAGGTTAAATTCATGTGTGTTGAAAAGCAAAGATGGGGGTGCTATAACTGAGCTGAAAGTGAGCCTCTCATTTTCTCAGATGATTTTCTGAAAATCCAGACCAGCCTCTGACGTTTACTGAGATCACGTGCGCCTTTCTGTTAAAGGAGGGCCCTCGTTTTACTCTGGTCACTCTTTACTTCCTCATTCCAGTGGAAAAAGACCACCCACCCATCTGTGCTTTTCGTTCCTGTTTCGTTCCACAGAATCTGCTGACTGTCTCCAAATACTAAGAGAACAGCCAGACAGTGTGGTGTTCGCACTGGGGCAGATAAGCAAGCGTTCCCGGCAGGGACGGATTACGGACCGGGCCAGCGGGGCCGCTGCCCAGGGGCCCTTGGGGTGCAGGGGGCCCGTGGGGCCCCT